>CM065696.1:46011862-46036862 GCA_017654935.2 Phymorhynchus buccinoides | reverse complement strand
GACTGTGTATATATTTTCTATTCACAGAGACTGTATATATTTTCTATTCACAGAGACTGTGTATATATTTTCTATTCACAGAGACTGTGTATATATTTTCTATTCACAGAGACTGTGTATATATTTTCTATTCACAGAGACTGTGTATATATTTTCTATTCACAGAGACTGTATATATTTTCTATTCACAGAGACTGTATATATTTTCTATTCAGAGAGACTGTGTATATATTTTCTATTCACAGAGACTGTGTATATATTTTCTATTCACAGAGACTGTGTATATATTTTCTATTCACAGAGACTGTGTATATATTTTCTATTCACAGAGACTGTGTATATATTTTCTATTCACAGAGACTGTGTATATATTTTATATTCAGAGAGACTGTGTATATATTTTCTATTCACAGAGACTGTGTATATATTTTATATTCAGAGAGACTGTGAAATTGGGGCTGCTCCCACCTGGAGAGCGCACCAGATACCACCTAACTTTTTGGAGGGGGGGGGGGGGGTACGTAGTGAGCACGGGATGGGGGGAGGGGTGCGGACTGGGGAAACCTAACTACTAGTTAGGTTCATACCAGGCAGCGGGATATCTCCCTGCTCTTATTGCCTTTCAACTGCCGGTGGGATTTTTCCGCGGGTCAGACTTGCCTTAAGTCCCCATCCACGAAGGACTCGGAGGTCAGTCAGTTCGAGATTCCCCGTCAAGCTAGAAAGAAAGGGTACGTGATACTGGCCTGGGGTTCGAATCTGAGGCTCTCACGCGTGGAATCGGCAGGCCGCCAAAAATGTCTCTCAAGTTAACCACTCTGCCATTTTTCCTTCCTTAATGTCAGCCTGTGTGTGCCAGTCAGCAGAGGGGGAGGGGGGGGGAGGGGAACCGGTTTGAACCGAAAAACCGGTGCTAAACTTTCGCGGTTCGAAAAACCGGTTCGAGTTGCTGTGAACCGGTTTTTTAAACTGCAAAACTGAAAGTAAGTTTTTCTTAGAATAAAGCCCTCGAGGAAATTTGGCAAAATAGTGATCATAAATGTAAAAATTGAACCATTTTCTTACTTTTTTCCCTTGTCATACCCCCTCCAGATCCGCCCCTGAGTGAAGGGGACATCCTCACACTTTCGGCCAAGAGGATTTCAGGACAGGACAGCTGGCGTTTGCAACAACAAAAAAACAGCCAACTAATCCCCTTGGCTGCAGCACTAAACGCCTGAGAAAATGCCTAGAAGCGTGAGAGTCATGGTCTCTTGCAACTGGAAGAGGCTTTTTACCCCACGGAGGGCATATTACCCCAGTGAGGAGGGGGGGGGGCTTTTACCCCGTTTTCCCCTCTAGCCTTCACTTTCCCCTTGACCCCGACTCGGGGAAGGGAAGTTATCCGGCAAGCAAGACTCAGTAACGATTTGTGTGTGCGTGTGTGTGTGTGTGTGTCACACAACTTGATGATGGATTGTCTAATGGCTATGGTGGTGGTGGTGGTGGTGGTGGTTGTAATAAACCTCGAGTGCAGGCCACAATTTAGATCCTTCAACTTTCGATTTTTCTGGGGACGCGGCTTGTCAACTGAGGCCTTTTTATCTTATCGTTGATCGCCACATTAATGTCCTGGGGAGGGAAAACAAATATAAGTGTAAAACTGGTGTCTGCAAGCATCACGCACTAAGGGACATGGTCATGATTTATTATGTCTAAGGATAATAATTTACTAGCGGTTACTCCCCAGGCCCACCCGCTTCGCTTTGCTTCACGGGAGTTCTCCCCTTGGCGGAGGTTTGCTCTTGGAGATGTAAATGTCTCTACCGGTACCTTCCTCTGGGTCATGCTGATCAAGAAATAGGGGTTTCAAACTATGACCAACTGGTTTGAGAGAGCTGCTCAGCTCTCACTCTCACTTCACTGTTGGATTCTTTCCCAAAAATATATTTCCACTGCATTCCTCTGTTGTCACATCTAAATACATTTGGGCACGAAAGTTTTAATACATGTTACTAGTATTATTGCATTTCAAGCGCTGTAAATGTTACCGCTGACCAGTCTGTAGGAACAGACCCTCTGTTTGTTACCTGCCAGTAATACTATTAGCCCAACTCCTAAGTAATATTGAATGTGGTTGGGTGTAAAATTGCTTGAGATTTAGATTTGTTTGATTCTGTTTTTTATTCAAATCCTATGTTCCAGGTTGAGTAAATAGTAGAGGTGTCAGTGAAAAGAATTGGTAAATATGCTGGTCTAATTCTGTTCACATATTCATTCTTGTGTTTGATTTTGACTTTAACTCTTTATGTGCAAGAACCTGATTCTATGCCTAATTTGATTTATCTTTTTTATACATACATGTGTATGTGTGAAACTACTTGGTTGCAAACTTGCAGCTTTTACCTATATTTTTGCATAATCTAAGTTTGTTCACTTTACATTCCTTTGTTGGACTGAGAATGATATTTGCTTGTTGGCTTGATCATAGATTTTGATCTAGCTTGTTACTGAATCATAACAGTTGATTCCAGTACACCTTTCATGTTTTATTTCAGTTTGACAACTGAAATTCATATTATTTTTCATAGTGCTATTGTACAAGGGCGGCCTTCTAGCCTGGTTGGGATTCACTAATCTCCCGCCAGATGAAGCCCATATCTCTAATCCACAGAGATCTACACCCATATTCTCCTGTGATTCTCAGCAGGTGACCCTCCCGGCTTGGGGCTAAACTTTTCAGACAGACAAAAGTCTTGTATATAATCCTTTCGGATTTCACTTTTCATACATGTTTTGTTTTTGGCGCCGTTGAGCTGCTTTCTTATTGCTTCATAATCTTATTCAGATTTGTGAGTAAATAAAATACAAGTGTACAAATAATTCTCACCCTTTGGTCAGACTGATGAGAGTGGAAGTTTTGTAATTTTCATGTAAAAACCTACTTCTCTCTGTCTGCCATTTAGAGCAAACTACCACTTGTAGTTCCTTCAATCATACGAGCCAGAACCCGGGCAAAAATATACAATTTATTAGATGAAAAGGGGCCGGGAAAGTCGCTCATCTCCCACACCTTGGAGAAGTAGGCTCAAAGGAAAATTGTATCATTGAAAATGTAACACTTTAAAAGTCTTCCACTAGAGACCTCAACTTTAGCCCATTGCCTCGTCACACACACACACACACACACACACACACACACACACACACACACACACACACAGTGACATACACATACACACAAAACACACACACACACACACACACACACACACACACACACACACACAGTGACATACACATACACACAAAACACACACACACACACACACACACACACGCACGCGCACGCACACGCACACGCACACACACACACACACACACACACACACACAACACATTCACCCAATCGTTTTGCTCACGGAGATAACGGAAACGGTCGAAATAGTGCAGCTCCTTGGCGGAGTGATAGACGTGGGGGTGTGAAGCGAGGCGCGCGTAGAGATCCGATGTCCCGCTCTTGCTGACACCGATCAGGTAGAAGTAAGGAATGCACATCAGTCCGCCATCGAGGGTTTTCCAACACGGGTTTTTGCTCTCGTTGATGTAGTTGAAGGGACCCTGGTGACACACAAGTTTATATTTACTTAACCCGTTGACTGCCAGACAAAAATTAAAGAAACAAGTGCAACGCCGAGCGGCCCAAATCGAGAGAGAGAGAGAGAGAGAGAGAGAGAGAGAGAGAGAGAGAGAGAGAGAGAGAGAGAGAGAGAGAGAGAGCGTCAACCACAGAGCTACAAAGCTGTTTCATGGCGCGTGTGTGTTCGGACCCGTGATTTGAGCGCGCGCGATCATGCGCACACGAGCGCACAGAAAAATTCATGACAACTGTGTTATAGACCATTCATCAAGAAATGTTGTGGAAAAAAAATTGCATTGAAATACATGCAAAACTTTGCGAGATATTAGCGACAGCTAAAGGGGGCTTCTGGCTCAGTTTCGGTTTCGGTTTCGGTTTCACTCCTCCGTTTATTAAAAAACGGCTAAAAAACACTACTTTTTCTTATGCTTTTTAACCCCCCAAAAAGGTGTGATTTAAGCCATTTTCTTGCGTTTTTTATCCACAAAAACAGTGTGATTCAATCGTTTTTACTCACGAAAACAGCGTGATTTAACAGCTAAAGGGGGATTCTGGCTCAAGAGGAAAATCTTCTACTTTTAGATACAAAAACGCTACTTTAAGGGGTAAAAAAAGTAAAAATTCGTCTCCCCTTTATTCTGCCAAATCAAAAAAAAAAGCCACTACTTTTAGGGCAGAATAAAAGCAAAAAATCAGACTTTTTTTTTTAAACCCCATTTTAGATACAAAAACACTACTTTTAAGGAGTAAAAAAAAAAAAAAAAAAAAAAAAAAAAAAAAAAAAAAAGAAAAATTCTTTGTTAAATATTGTGATGATTTTATTCTTTCTTCACAAACACTTATTTTGTCTGTAGCCTTATTCTCAAAGGGGGTCTATTCTACTACTATGAACCGGTCTAGGCTTTCTACCGTAATTAAAGAGATCAGATAACCGTCGTCGCCTCTGACTAGACTGGAGTACTGCCAACTTGTATTTAAGCTACAGGGGATTTCCGATAACGTCAAGCATAGTGAAGAGAGGAATTCATATCATTCTCCGAATTTGAAAAAAATTCATTTCATTTTTTACATTCCTAAAAAATTCTTTCACTTTTTTTTTTTTTTTTTTTTTTTTTTTTTTTTTTAAACTTTTTATAAAACAATTTTTTTTCTAAGAAGTTACTCAAGTTCCTTTTAAGTTCTTTTTAAGTTCTTTTATAGGTTCTTAAACAAGTTCTTGTTAAGTCAACTTCAAGTTATTAATAAGTTCTTGGTAAGTCACATCAAGTATTTATTAAGTTCTAACACAAAAACTTGACAAGATCTTATCAAGTTCTTATTTAAGTTATTGTTAAGTTCTTATCGAGTTACTTACTTAAGTTATTGGTAAGTTTTTATTAAGTTCTAAAACAAAAATTTATTGCATTAAAAATGGATCGCTCTCAGGTTTTAAGCTATTTGGCTTTTGTTTTTCTTGTTTGTCTGCTACTTTTTCTGTTTGTATTGTTTTTACTTCTACTCGTTTTTCTAGCTTTGGTTGCATGTGTGTTTTATATAATTTATAAGACAAATAACCAACACCAGCAACCACACCAACAGTAAGCAATACAACATCGTAATTCGTACTGTTTTGTTTGTCTTCTTCTTTTTTAACTGGTATTGCGCTTATGGTTGATTCATCTTCATTCTGAGACAACAGTTTTTGTTTTGTTTGTTTATTCATTTTTTGTTGTCGATTCCACTCTGATAACCTTTTACCTGCTTCAACTCGTCCTGGGTTCTTCGTTACCTTGGTTACTGTCGGACTGGGGCTTGTTTGCTGTTCTGTCTGATTCGTTTGATTCTCTGTCACGTTCATTTTTAATAGCCATAAAATCTATATGATTAAAAGTAATTAACCCCATAACAACTGGTGATAAAAGCCCGCCAAACCTATAAAAAAGATCACAACTAAGAGACTCTAATGATTTAGTTAAAACAGGATCTTGACTTAAATCGTACATTAAATCTTGGCTTGAATCGAGTGGAAAAAACTGACTAACTAACTTAGTGTACAAGCCTATTACAGTTTGACCTAAACTTTTAACCATTTTAGATCCTAATTGTGCTTCGTATCTGGTGTAGTACTTTTCAATGTCAGCAGAAGACATTTGTTGAATCTGTTCTATACTAAATTCTGTTCCTAAGTATTGTTTTGTTTTTCCACACGCAGCCAGAGAATACAACTTTTCCTTTTTATTCATAACACTTGTCGACACTTCATCAGACATTACGGCTTCCTGCGCATTTAACAACAGTTCGTCACAATTCATTTTTAGTTGATTTATTATTTTTGTTTTTAAAATAAAAATGAGTGCCGAAAAAACTGTTGCTAACCTTGTATATCAATCTGCTCTGATTGGTGGACTTTCTGTTGCGTACACGATGGTTGGTAAGAAACTATTGAAAATGAAAGCAGCTGACCTAGGAAAACTTGACCTAGAGGACTCTGGTAAACTAATCGCTATAATCACTGCTTCAATCGCAACAAAAGACTTTCTAGTTAAGCAAGGAATAATTCCAGAAAATATATATATGTAAAAATAAAATGGCTTCACTCGCAATGATGATTGGCGGTGCTGTAGTAAACGCACTTGCTTTTTCAGGAAGTAATTACATGTTCAGTAAACTAGAAACAAACAAGGAAAGACAAAGACATAATCGAGCAATGGAGCAATTAGCAGCAGCACAAGACGCCTATGAAAAACAAAGACTCGCTCAGTTAGATTTTATTAACAACAAATTAAAACTACAAAACCATGCAGCATACACTTTTAAGAATGTTGACGACGCCATTAAAGAGTATTATTTAGTGACAGGAGAAGACCTCCAACAGCTCCCACCACCAAAACTAAGTGACTTCTACCAACCATCCGAAAAACAAAAACTCCAGGAAATAGCTTTTATTGTAGTTGGTATGACTGCTGTTTATTTCATAGCAAAAAACGTGTAGTATTAAAATGAATGATAAACTATCTAAAATTTATTATTCACCAAAAGGTTATTGGAAAGGTTTAACTGCTATTCAAAAATTAAATCAAGCTGCTGGAGTCACTGAACAAACAGCAAAAGAATGGTTATCTAAACAAGCTATATGGCAAATTTATCTACCAGCACCTAAACGAATTAAAAGACCACACTTCGTTAACTCAACACCAAATGACACGCATCAAATGGATCTTCTATACTTACCCCATGATTTAATCAGAAGAAAAAGATTTAAATACGCGTTGACAGTTGTTGATTTAGCTTCAAGATATAAAGATGCTGAACCATTGACTGATAAAAGTGCTACTTCAGTCTCTGTTGCTTTACAAGAAATCTATAGACGCGGTCCATTAACCTATCCTCGTTTAATTCAAGTTGATGAAGGAAAAGAATTTAAAGGACAATTCAACCAGCTAATGTTAAAACACAAAGTATCTATTAAACGCGGTATTCCTGGAAATCATAGATCACAAGCCTTAGTCGAAAACTTTAACAAACAATTAGCTGAACGACTTTTCTCTTACCAATATCACAGAGAACTCCTTGATTCAACTAGAAACACTGAATGGGTTAGAAGATTAAGTAGTGTTCTGAGAGTCATGAATAACGAAGAATCTAAAGTAACAGGATTTAAACCAGTAAAAGCAATACAGAAGAAAACGATTGACACTTCGTTAGACACACCTCATGAACATTTAATTTCAAAACAGCTGATACCGTTTGGAATCAAAGTTAGGTTTCTTTATGCACCAGGAGAAGCGGAAGGAGACACACGTGTAAGAGCGACTGATCCAATTTGGAGTATTGAACCGTACGAAATAAAAAGTGTAATAGAAATGAATCCACCGGTGTATTATTTAAGAGAAACTGATACAACAACACGACCCGTTCCAAAAAGAGCCTTTGTTAAAGAAGAATTACAGATAATTCCGCCAGACACAGTTCCGATTTGATTAGACAAAAAAAAAAAAAAAAAAAAAAAAAAGAGTTTTAAAATGGAGACTCAGAATAAAGAGATACTCGAGACAAAGAATTACGACATTTTATTGAAAAGATTAAGGAATGCGCAGAAAGAAATTGTTCTATTTCAGCTATTAATGGAAGACGATAAAATAGTCAGTAAATACTTGTTCGAAATTGAAAGCAAAATAATGGATACTTTATCAGAAATTTACAACAAGTTTAACCTTGAATTTGACCCAGTATAAAAAAAAAACCAAAAAAAAATTGACCTTTTTTTTTTTTTTTTTTTTTTTTTTTTTTTTTTTTTTGCCTTCACAAACATTTGTACTGACTAGGAAAATCTGTTTTTAACACTAGCTTACAAAACTTCTCTTTCCTCAGTTTTTGTTTAATCGACTTTTTTTCTTCTTTTGATTCAATCACATCATTTTCATCTAGACATTCATCAAAACTATTTTTATCTTTAGTAAAAAACAAAACAACCGTCTTTAACTGTTCTCTAAAGTCTTTTAAAACTGAATTATACTTTTGTGTTAAAATCCATACACTAATCCCTGCATGTCTACCACTGAAAGCTAACTTAGCTAAACTATTTCTTTTTTTAACAATGTCTTTTTCAGCCGAGCAGTCATCAATAATAAACAATGTTGACGTTCCTTTAAACAGTTGATAAAAATGATCTAAACATTCACTTAACTTATTACTTGGGTCAACCAAATAGACTTTATCATCCTCCCAAATGAACTTTCTTTCTTTGTATGATTTGTTGAATTCTAAAGTAGTACAAAAAATTACTATATGTTCAAAGTGATTTCGATAAACCGTTTGTATTAAATCTAACATAAATATCGTTTTTCCACACCCAGTCATCCCGCAAAATAACCCGCAATGTGGTTCTTTTGTAAGGAAATTTAAACTGTTCAAGTCCATTGTTTTAATACACAATATCTTTTAATCTGTTATTCTCAATGTTCAGCTGAGCATCGCATAGTAAATACACATAAACATATATTTGTTTGCCCACTTCCGCTTCTTTATGAATTTGAATGTTTATTCCGCCTGACCCATCACCTACTGTTCTTCCGCTACCATGAAGTTTGTTATCATCAGTTGTTCTAAGATCTAACCACAAAGCATACTTCGAAAATAAATAATCTTCTAGTCTAACATCATGAAGATGGAGGTCTTTGCAAATTAAATCAACAGACGGATCTCTTAGTTGCCCGCCTCCACCAAACAGTTTTCTTATTTCATCAAAGTGCTGATAAGGTAAAAGACCGCTCGCAAACAATTGGTTCGGTTGCCCTTCAATCGCAGTAGTCAGCTTAGTTATTTTTGGATTATAAAACCTCTCGCTTAATCTATTAAAGGGTTTTTTGGTTTCTTCAAACAGCAGCAAAATTCCTTTCAACGACCTTGCTGATATATTCAAATCGATGTTCCAGATTGTGTCTATTGTGTTTTTAGTTAACTTACTGTGATTTAAAATTCTGTTGTAGTATATTGCTAATCTTGACTGGTATTGTTGGGAGATCAACCGAGCTAATTCTTGATGACGAACAACATCAAACTCTAATGTGATGTCTGAAATACTATATTTTGCATTTGAATCTTCTGTCGATCTGATAACACGGGCATAGTCATTAAAAGTAAATTCATACATAAGCCTATCTTGTAAAGCTCCCTGATAATATGGTGAGTGTGTGTTCAATAGTTCAAAGTCAAGAGGAATGTAGAATCGATTACCATAAACTTGAGCAACCAACGCATCTTTATTGCTATCTTTTTTATCATCAGCATCAATTCTATGTTTTATACCATTATCTCCTTGTATTCCCTGATAAACCCGATCTTTTCTTTCATTTTCTGTTAACCAGAGGTCGCAATAACTCAAAAAGACATCTGCGTTATCTAAAGACATTACCTCTCTCCCTTCAAGTTTAATAGTAATCTTACTAACGATCGCTCTACCAAGATTAGCAACTAATGTTCTGTTCGGATCCGTCGCTGACTCCAGGTCTATTTTAAATGCAAGACGAGCAGTGCCTGGCACGATGACTTCATTACTCCCCAGACTAGGAAATCTTACTGATAATATTTGTCTTTGATCGATAGTTGAAGGATTATTACTTATCACGATACTCTGCCTGGTTCCTTTTACACCGAGTGGTTCTTTTAACCGTCTGTATGGATCAAGACTCGACCCGTATGATTGCGACATCTCTCTTTTTTTTAGAAATAAAATAAAAACATAATTATAAATAAAAACATGGAAGGAAAAGAAGCAGTCCACGATTATGATGCCTTTGACGATGAAGCTGGAGATGACATGAGTGAAGACATTCCTTTATTGTCTCGTCGTCGTAATCTACCATCTTTAAGACAAGAACTAGATGAAGCAGAACCAAACCCGAATGTAGAAGTTAGACCAAGGGAAGATAATATAGTAGTTGGAAAATCTCAATTTGAAATGCACTATGAAATACAGAAATCGAAAGTAATGGCTTTTCGTAAATTTATAGGTCAAGATTTATCCGATTTGTATGATCCTAATGACTATGTTTTAGATGGTGAAGGTCATTTATTTTTGAATAATAATGAATCAACCCGACTTACACACAAAAATAATCCAGCAAAGTTTTATAAAATAAGTTCACTAATTTCTCATGGCGTCCCCACTAATGATCTAAGACGTATTGGCGTTGACATAAAACCAAAACCAACCCTAAGCACGAAAGCTGTTTCTGCTCTTCAAAACACACTACAAGAACTGCCTACTGATTCCCAACTTCAATCGATTCCTCTTAGAGACTTAAGCGCAACTGCGGACAACATCATAGAAATGGAAACTAGTTTTATAGCTTTAGAAGATGAAGAAACCCATTTAAAAACATTACATGATTCACCATTACCTATGAGAGAACTAATGGCGCTCAATTCAACATTACAAACTACCAGAGGCGAGTTAACAAATAATCTAGCAAAGTTAAGCGAACTGGATGCTCACATTGACAGAGAAAAACAGAAATTAGTTGAAGCGGACGACAATAACCTAGGACAAGACGTAAAAGACAGAATCATGCAAAGACTAGATGATCTTCAACAAGAGAGAGCTGCAAGACTAGAAGTACTGTCAACTAACCGTGAACAATTACGAACACAAGTCAGCAGAATAAAAGAAACCATCCAAAGAATTTTACACGAAGATACAACGTTAGCAGAAAGAATAAAAACTTTATTTAGAGAGCAAGGAGTCACGATAGCGAGCGTTATGACAGCTTTAGGGTTTGCAATCTCTACTTTAGTGTTTGCTTTAACAGGAACAGGTGGTGGTGGTGGTCAATTACCTTCTCCACCTTCTCCACCTTCGCCATCAAAAGACTCTTGGATTAAAAAACAACTGGAACATTTAACGAATCTATTAAAAAAATTAGGAGAAAAAGCACTAGATGCGCTACCCGGTATATTAGGTGGAATTGTTAGTTGGCTTTTTTCTACTGCAAGCAAAGTAGTCGGTTTTATGGCTGAACACTTATGGATGCTAATAGTTTTAGTTGTAGGATTACTCTCTAGTAAAATAAAAATAAACTAGACCGGCTGCTGTTAGAAAAATAACTAGTGCTGTCTTTTCGTTTTCGTGACTGTCAGTTAAGTTCGTTAAGTTCGTTGAGTTCGTAGAGTTAGTTAAGTTCGTAGAGTTAGTTAAGTTCATAGAGTTAGTTAAGTTCGTTGAATTCGTTAAGTTAATATTCTTTTTTTGACTGACAGGGATTGGATGGTGTGTTCTTTGTATGATCGACAATGTAGAATTTATTTTTAAATTTTTACCAACTGCTTGATTATCTTTTGCTATAAGGATTTCGTTGTTATAGTTTACAATTGTTCCTATTTGAAGTCTAAGATCAGAGGGCAGCATGTATAATCCACTACCAACAGCAAAGTCTACTTTTGATCTTGCAAATCTTAAAACGTCTTGATACCTTTTAATGCTTGCTGGGAGGTCAACTGTAGAATTGATTGCATCTTCTAAATTAGCTAAATACTGTTTTTGTGCATCAAACCCAGTAGAAGGATCCATTATCTCAGATTTAACTTGCGCTTGAGATCCCAGCAAACACCACACGTAAGTACGAATAGAATCATTTACTCGTTCTATTCCCGCCTTTGTCAGTCCTTCAGAAGTATCAAGAATAAAAGTAGACCAAGCGTTTTTATGTTTTTGTTGAATAGATCCCAGATGAACGGTCGTACCTGAAGAAAAAGACGTGTAAGGAGGATTCCAATCATAGTTATACTTTCTGTGCACGCCCCAATAATAAAGTGTACCCAAACCATGATTACGATCTAACTTTTGCCTAAAGTCTGTATTCAAGTTAATGTTAAACTCATTACAAATCCGTTCAAAGGCCTTCAAGTCAATTCTGTTGTTGAACGGATTAAAAGTAGAATCATTCGGTAATGGAGCATGCAGTTCAGACAAAATACGCTTGAAAGTATAATAGAAATGAAATCTATAAACTGCTTTTACCATGACTCCAGGATGATTTAAGTGATCAGCGAAAGAAACACCACACCCTGTTGTTGCACAGAACACAGCAAAGTTTAACTGGTTTTGATAAAACTGCATTGGATGACTAAACCATGCCTTTGCGATGTTATCATGTTTGACACTAGGATTTAAATAATGGTTTAATGGATTACTGACCTTAACTTCAAAAGAATCAACTCCCACTGCAACAACTATTGAATCAACAGCTATAGTTTTAGGGTTATATGATCCAACTGCATATTTAGCGTCTTTGTTATATTTAAAAGCATTCATTTATATATTCGTAATAAAAATGTTTATTTATATAACTGATCAAGACGAGCCAATACTTTTACAACGCCCTATTGAAAATCATGGTTCTCTAAAAGTAGCGCTCCATGAAATTTATTACAAAGTTAAATGGATTAACATAAGCGAATCCTTAAAGAACAATTGGATAAGAAAAATTACCAGTGAAGGGATGATTGAACTAACTATACCTGACGGTTATTACGGTTTTTGTTCATTAAAAGAAATATTAAACGACTTCGACATTACTTTAAAACTTAATGAGGGAAATTTGAAAGTGAAGATGACGTTTAGAGGCCAAAAAGGTGAAGTATTTGAATTTGCTAATGAATTGGTTAAACTATTAGGTTTTAGATTAGACAGGTTCCATGTCACTGATAATGCACTGCAAAGTAATTCATTTACGGCTGAAAAATCACTTAATCTTGGAATACATTCTTTATTATACTTTCATTTAGATATCCTGAGTACGGATAACAACTTATTTGATAACCAGCCGTCTACTGTGTTAAGAGTTCTTCCAACAGCAAAAGCGGCATACTGTGATTACGAAATTATTACATTCACTAACTTACAGTTTAAAGAATTAGTTTGTGGGGTTCACCATTCACTAAAAATAAGAATAACTGACGAAAAAGGAAAAGAAGTTCAGTGCGACAGCTTGAATGCTTTATTAGAAATAAAATAATTTAGTATAAAACAATGTCGCGCGGACCAGATCAACCGGTTATGCTTGACCCTGTTAGATGCGCAACTTTAGAATTGAAGGACCTAGCAGACACAGAAGACTTTGATTTAAATGGGGAGATAGGAGCGCTGTATGGTTTTGAGTACACAAACAACGGCTATTATAAACGAGCAGAAATAAGTGATAAAAAGGTTCCTAAACTAGAGCAACTGCGTAATGTAGTAGCTGACAATGTTGGCCAGTTTGAATATAAAGTTGTTAGGGAAAGGGATAACAAATGGCATTTAATTCCATTCATTGATTGGGAAATAAAGTTTGAATTTTTAAGCCCGTTTACATTCTTTGATAATAACAAATACTTTCGCAAATCATTTAACTCAGGGCCGTTACATGTCAGTCTGATTCCACAAAACAACAGCAGAAGAGAAATAGCAATCAAACCTTATAAAAAGAGACAGTACATACTGCATAGAAAAAAGACAGTGACAAAAGATGCAGCCACGCAATTAGAGTTCATTCCTAAAATGGCTTTAGCAGACGAATTTACTATGATATTTGAACTTTCTGTTAGAGCAGACAACCCTGATTCCCTACCTGTTGGTGTTAGCGACAACCTAATGAAAGGGATTCTTATTTCTTGGCAAAACTTGGATGTTGAATCAGTGAGATGTACTATCGTTATTCAAAACCGCGGTGAAGAAATTAAGGCAGTGTCGACCAGCGATAAAGTTATATTGAGTGTTGATCCAGACAATCTTAAAGAATTAACGTACATTAATGTTACTAATTTAGATCTCATTGGGTTTTATTACACTGAAAGCATTTTGCCTGATGATCTTCTTAAAATGATAGCAAGTGCAAATTAAATGTTAAATTTTTTTTTTTTTAAATATAAAAAGATGTCCGTTACAGTTTATCCAAAAATACCGAAAGAAAATACTGACAAAGAAAAGACTGATGGTGGTGATGATCCTGAAATCAGAAAGTTCAGATTGTCTACCATTACAGAAATACAAAGAGAATTGGAAAAAGACCTCACTAACTATAACAGAACCAAACGAAGGTACTCTTGTTTGTTTAATACAGCAACATACTTAAATACTGGATTTGGGAGTCTAGGTACTTTAACAGCAGGAAGCTCTGTAGGGTTGTTAGCAACAGGGGCCGGATCAGTAGTAGCTTTGCCTCTAGGTTGTGTATCGTTGGCGCTGGGGTTGTTTTCAATGACAACGTCCGCTTTCAACAAAAAAATAAAAGTCAAACTTCAAAAGCATACAGCCATGGTTCAATTAATAATGGCAAAACTTAGTTCATTCCGATTAATTATCAGTAAAGCTTTGCAAGACTCTCAAATTTCGGATGAGGAGTTCAATAGACTGCAAGCTGACTACAATGATTACAAAATGCAAAAGTTCGAACTACAAAAAAAGTCAAGAGCAAGTTTTTCACAACCGCAAGACATAGAAGCAATAAAAAAAGAATGTGAAAAAAAAATAAACGACACATTAAAATCTGTTCTAGGGAAATAACAATAAGAACTCCAAAGGGTGCTTATTCAATTCAATATGATTACAAGTTTCGAAAGTCTACTGACTATGACACTTAGTTCTCCAGTGGCCAATTGAATACGAAAACTCAGGCGATTTAAACACACGCTTTGTATTGTTTGAGTCGAGTGATTTTTTATTTACAACTGTTGTGTTTATTTCGTGTAACTTAGACTGTATTTTTATGTTGTCATGATAAAACGTCTTGGAGTCAAACAGTGCTTCTTTATAGTTATCGTGTGTCATGACCATTTGAACAACCGGTCTAGAAATTCCTTTTGCTTTTTTAATTACGCTAGTTTGGCTGGCAATTGAATACATCTTTGCTCTCAGACCAACGTACTCTTTGATTATAGTTCCATTCAGTTCATCCTTCATCTTACCGA
Source organism: Phymorhynchus buccinoides (assembly GCA_017654935.2). Classification (NCBI taxonomy): domain Eukaryota; kingdom Metazoa; phylum Mollusca; class Gastropoda; order Neogastropoda; family Raphitomidae; genus Phymorhynchus; species Phymorhynchus buccinoides. The sequence continues at coordinate 46,021,816 of CM065696.1, read as the reverse complement.
TTACCTTTTTATTTACGGATGAATGTAATGAAGATTCACTTGGGTAGTCAGAGGTGTCATACCAGGAGACAACACCTTTTGCTGAATCTGTCTCTAAATCTTTGTAGAAGTCTTCAGTCGGAATGTCTAGAATAAATGAGTCCGTATCTGTATAAAGTACTCTGGAGTCTGGATAGAGTGGTTTAAAGTAGTCGTAAAGAAATTCTAGCATCAATAACTTAGACAATTCAAGAACAGCAAACCCAATGAAGACTGGTTTATCTAGCTTCACATTAATTTTTTTCATCATTATCCCGTAAAGGTTGTCATGGAACTTTTTGAAGTCTTGATAATTAGGTTTTGAAGTTAATTTGATTGCTTTGTTTTCTTGGGTAACTAATCTAACGTCTTTGCGTTTGTGCGGGTTTTCCATTGTCTTTCCAAAACAACTGTTGTTCATTAGTTTAAAGAAGTCTTTTTCTGAGGCGTCGGTAGCTTGTGTTCTAAGATTAGTGTTCTTCATTATATATGGTTCCATGAACTTCCTCTGAGTGAACGAAATGATTCTATGAACTGCTGTTAGTCTTAATCCGTGACGTAAATAAAATTGTAGTAATCTATAATGACAGACGTATTTTTTTTTGGAGTGTAGATTAGGCACAAGTTTAGGGAGGTCATTCCCCACTTGAAGTCTTTCAACTGCTAACGGGTAGTCATTGTGCAGGTCATGGAGTTCGTCCGGATAATCTAAGTCGACTTCTAAAATAAATCCTGTTTCGTAAGAATCTGATAATTTCAAAAGCCATTGCAAAAACTCTGCGATATTAAAATTAAAAGGAGCTGTAAACATTTTAAAGTTACGTAATGGAAGTGACTGGCACATCGCCCAACCATAGAGATTGTTTGCATCTAAATACATGATATAATTTGATGGTTTAGAAGGATCGTAGTCGTCTAAGTATTTGTTGTTAGCCTTGCAGTAACCGTGTGAAGCCATAGAGATTCCCCCGCGTAGTCCGTCTTCAATCATCTGGAGAGTTGGTAGATCGGAGAGTAAGTCAATCTGTATTTTGGTAAATCTTAAGAAAGCATCCCAACTCATACCAGGAGCAGTGATATAATTAGCAGGGTCTAGACTGTAATGTTTTATACACGTTTTTCTGTAGTTCTCGAATACATCTGCAAGCAAACAAACGTCAGCCATTAAATAGGCGTCGTGGTAGTCTCCCATGGTCTGGCATTTTAACTTAATCCACGCTGACTGAGCATGGTTGTAGTCAGAGTCGCTTATATCTTTTCCTTTTAAACTAGAGTAGAATGCACCTTTGGGAGGTAATTTTAAATCGTCGAACCGCTCCCAACTACTCATGTACTCATAAGGGTATACTCCTTTTCGAACAAGTGCTGGATCAAAGTATTTTTCTGTTATAGTGCATTTGGATAGTGACTGACCTAAAGACTCTAGTGATCCCATCAGATGTTGTAATGAATCGTAAAAAGACAATTGACCTAATGTAAATGTCATGTACTTTTCTGAAGACTGAGCTATACAACTGACGGTTCTAAATTCATCAGTAACTGCTTGTAGAATTAAATGAGAGTCATATCCACGTAGATTGTGAAAGAATATAGGCAGTTTCCAAGTCTTTGGTTCAAACTTTAACTGCAAATTACAGGAGTTGTGTGCTGCTCCTCTGAATTTTCCACTAATGTGATCATGGTCTCGTACTTTATAGATGTCTGGACAGTCAGGGGAGTCTTCCACAAACCCTTTTCCGCAAATCCAACATTCAGTAGCTGATTCAAATTGAATTAAATCTTCAGGTGTCATGATTAAATCTAATAAATTTAGTTGGTTAGATAGTTCATTTCGTAGTTTCATCATTCTCATTAAAAAGATTTTTGCAGCATCGGGTCCTCTATAAAGTTCAGGTTCAAAATGTATCCCATCTGATCTAAGAACAATAAATGCGAATGAACAGATTTGATGATTATTCAATAAAACAGTTTTAGGAAGATTTTTAGGAGCTGGTCCTTGATAGGGTACAATGATTGACTCGAAATCAGCATAAACAACATAAGGACTTAATTGCAGTTTCTTCCAGTTTTTAAAGAACACCTTACTTCCTTCTTTCGGAGTAATAAGTTCAGTATTACAGTCAATGGATGAATTACAATGTTTTCTATGTTCAACCGCTGCTTGAATACTTGGCATTCTTAGTAAACATCTTCGACAGAATTCTTGTTTTTCTTTGTGATTTGTAGTATAGTTTATAAGTCTGCTCATTGTTCTGATTAAAGTGTAGTGTGTTTTTGTTCCGTCTGTTACTAAGAGAAGATCAATATGTTTTTTATCAGGATCACCAATCATAGGAGAGTTCTTTGAAACTCGGATTGGTTTAAGGTTTTCTTCTACAGACCATGTGTAGATGTTAATTGAAATTGGTTTATTCTGTTCTTCAAATTGATCAACTTCGCTTAGGCTTACAGGGAAGTCGATTCCATCAAAGTTTAATTCATTTATGTAAGGTTGATAGTTAATTACTCTTTCTGCGTTCTTTTTGATATAATGAAGTTTAGCTAAAACACACCACATAAAACATTTATCATCAGTATTTTTTATGTTTAATACTGCACGCTTTAAAACAAGTTCTTTAGGTAAAGGAATAAAGGAGTTTCCTACGATTGGAGCATATTTACTCTCCTTCATTTTAATTTCTAATACCCCGCCTTCTGACCAACCAGATCCTCTTAGTTTTGCCTCTTCTGATACGTTAATGAACTGGGTGATTAAATTGTCTGCCCAGGTTTCTGTAAAATCATTATATGAAAGAACTACTTGCTGTTTAGTAGAGACCCATACTTGAAGCTGCTCACCTTGGACTGTTTCATAATCTACGTACACTGCTAACATTACTTTAACTGGTGGTTCTATAGCTAGTTTTTCAGGTATTTGCGAAATAGCATGTTTTACACTTTTTAGTACATTTTTTGGATCAATAACTTCTAAATCCGTTTCTTTAAAAACTTTGTCTAAGTGCTCAATTATTTCATCAAGCGCCATTGTCATGTTGAGTTCCTTTTTCTAACTCAAATTATTTTGTTTAATTAAAAATAATTAATTTTGTTTCACCTAAAGTAGTGGCTTTTTTTTTTGATTTGGCAGAATAAAGGGGAGACGAATTTTTACTTTTTTTACCCCTTAAAGTAGCGTTTTTGTATCTAAAAGTAGAAGATTTTCCTCTTGAGCCAGAATCCCCCTTTAGCTGTTAAATCACGCTGTTTTCGTGAGTAAAAACGATTGAATCACACTGTTTTTGTGGATAAAAAACGCAAGAAAATGGCTTAAATCACACCTTTTTGGGGGGTTAAAAAGCATAAGAAAAAGTAGTGTTTTTTAGCCGTTTTTTAATAAACGGAGGAGTGAAACCGAAACCGAAACCGAAACTGAGCCAGAAGCCCCCTTTAGCTGTGACTGAAATTTACTTACTTTCATGAGATAATTGGCATGGGCTTCTTACCCGCCCATGGGCTTTTTACCCCGTCTTCACCTACATATGTATTATAATTTCTTTTACGCAGCCGTCAAGTTAAACCAACGCGTAACAATAAGCATCTTAACGAGCACACTATAATTATTATTGCTGCTCTAACAATATTATGTTGTATTGTATGTAGCCTATTAGGGGAAGACGGGGTAAAAAGCGCATGGGCGGGTAAGAAGCCCACCCCAATTATCTCATGAAATAAAGAAAATTTCAGTCAAATTTGCCCATGAGACGAATGCTAGACATTAACGCTCGTCTCATGGGCAAAATGAGACTGAAATTTGCTTCATTTCATGAGATAATTGGGGTGGGCTTCTTACCCGCCCATGCGCTTTTTACCCCGTCTTCCCCTACTTGACATTGATGGAAGTTCGTTTCACGTCCTCCGGCCTGGAACAGGCACGTATGGGACATTAATAACTGTAAAGATAGTGGGACGATCCTGGAGCTACTACAATACCAGGAAAGTCCCGAAGTTTGTTTCTTCTTCTTCTTCTTCTTCTTCTTCTTCTTCTTTTTCTTCTTCGATCGCTCAGACAGTTTCCTGTCAATTATGAGCGCAGATGCGTCATGCTGCCGTTATGCGCCTAGCTAACTAAGAAATAGTCAGGCCCAGCAAGTCCGACTTCGGGCTGGAGGAAATCTTTTTGAAAGCGTTTCATGAAAAAAGGCAGGAGAATGAGTGGACCGGTAAAGGCAGAAAGATAGTTAGATGACAGCAAGCAAAGGGAAAAGGCAGAGTCAAAGAGAGTGACAGATTAGAGGAAGTTACAAGCACAGAATTTCCAGAAGGTGGGGGAATTATTTATACAAAAGACCCCCTGGTATCCCCACGGGGGGGTGGGGTTGTTTTAATGATCAAGATTTCCTTGACATTGAATAAATAGTTGTGTTTCTTCTTCTTCTTCGTTCGCTCAGACAGTTTCCTGCCAATATGAGCGTAGATGCGTCATGCTGCCGTTATACGCCTAACTAAGAAATAGGGGAAGACGGGGTAAAAAGCGCATGGGCGGGTAAGAAGCCCACCCCAATTATCTCATGAAATAAAGAAAATGTCAGTCACATTTGCCCATGAGACGAATGCTAGACATTAACGCTCGTCTCATGGGCAAAATGAGACTGAAATTTGCTTCATTTCATGAGATAATTGGGGTGGGCTTCTTACCCGCCCATGCGCTTTTTACCCCGTCTTCCCCTAGGTACTAGGACCAGCATGCGTTTTAAACCAGATGGGAATCTTACCAAATAGGGAAACTGTCCCCACTTCGCCACGCCGGGGGAGGGGAGGTCGGGGCTGCAGGGAGGGAAGAACGGTTGATCCCCGACGAACTCTGAAGCCCGACCGCTGCAGGCGCTACCCCTGTACCACCGCGAAACCTCCGCCACGTCATAGTCACTGACGTCATCACTTCTGACGTCACTGTCGATGAATTTGAAAATGGTTGACAATAGACGATTTTCGGAGAAAAAAACCCTCGGGGAGAGCATTTCGTGAAAATTAGAGTTGTTTACCTCCATTACTCGGTCAAATACCATGGCAACAATGCAAAATGGCGTCGAAGCTTGAAACCGCAGGATGCGAGTAGGCCTAAAGCCGGCGACAGACTATGTGACTGCCTCATATGACGCAATCACGTCGTGTTTCCCGCACAGAAGACGTCACAAGCCATCTGACTGAGTGACTCGATCAGACTCGATCAGTGAAATATAGAACCCGCCCTATTCGGCCCTGTCACCTGACTGGGCCCGACTGATCGAGTTAGATGGTATGCAAATGAGGTGAAACGTCACGACCTGATCGAGTCACATGAGGCAGCCACATAGTCTGTCGCCGCCTTAAGCGACTTGCAAACTTTTTTTTTTTATAGAAAAATTAGAGATGGCTGGTGGCCACAAACTGATAAAACTTGCAAAATGTGACGTAAACATATAAATGACATAACTTTTTTAGAATGACGCACGGTGTTCTAAGCGAATTTGAGCATTTATTAGTCCCCTGCTACTCTGCCGAAGAGAGTTATTACTTATTACCATCATTCGTGTCCTTTGCAATCTGTCTTCACACTGCACAACTATCTTATAAACTATTCTACAGAAATCACTTCAAATTTTATATCATAGAAAATGGTAGCATTCCACAAAGAAGACATAGGCCAAAACGAACAAAGCAAAAGTAAAGGTACAAAGGTACAGTGACAAGTAGGCCTACAACAGTAAATAAACAATACAAACTAAAATGCATAGAATAAGCTGCCCACACAACGTTAGGGAACACTTGCAAAACGCACATGCTTTACTTATTTGCTTGTAGCTTTAAAACGCTTCGCAACTGGAACGCCAAACTATGCAGTCGCATACGTAAGTGGCATGGCTTTACTCTGATTGTTTAAAAGTCTCGCGCTTGCTGTTGGTTGCTATGGAAACGTCGGTTGAGAAGGCGCCCAAAAACACAAAAGTGTTAGATTTAGCGCATCAGCATTAATTTTCCCCCACAGAATGAATTGAGCAAGACTGCACTCATCACATGGTAGTCGTGGACTTTGATAATGAGTACAACTCACAAAATAACCATATTTTGACCAATGACATGGTGTAATTAATCGCTGAATCATGATGGTTGTATAGTGAAAAATTAACCTTTCGGGTCACTGGAGAGCCCTGGCTTGGCTGGTTGAGAGTGTAGCTGTGCTGAAATTGGGTCATCGACTCCCTCAGTCAAACTCAGTCATAACCAGGCTGAAACAGCGGTTCCAGACCACCAGCCAAGCCCAGGACAGGCGACAGTCAGGGAGACCCAGAAGGACCATCACATGGGTGAACCAGTACCTTGCCAGGCACGCCCTGGCTGATCAGATAACCCCGACCAGCCACACCAGGCGACATCTAAGGACAGCAGCAGACCTCAACAACTCCACTCGGACAGGGTTAAGCCTCCTGCACCAAGTCCAGCTCTACGCTCGTCACCCAACATAGCGTCTCAGGCTAACTCCAGCTCAGGCTAATTCCAGCTCACAAAGCTGCTCACCAGGACCGGTGTCGCCATTATGGATGATGGACACGTCAACAGGGTCATTAGTTCTGGTCACTGACGAGTTTCAGATCACCCTGGATCATCCTCATGGACTCGTGCAGTCTGGAAAAAGCCAGGCGAACGGTTCCATGAAGATTGCATCCAGCATGTGACAGCCCATGGCGGGGGTTCCATCATGGTATGGGCAGTCTTCTCGACTCATCACAGAACCCCACTGTACCACGTTCGAGGAAACCTAAACACTCAGAGGCTCATCAACGAGACCCTAGGCCTTCTTGTTGCGGGAGCTTGGGAATGAGTTCCATGATGACAATGGTCGTACTCACCAGGGTCGTGTCCCAAACAACTGGATCCAGCAGCCAGGAGGGGTCAACAAACTTGGCCAGCATATGCAGCCTGGATCTCAACCCTGAGGAAAACCTCTGAGACCAGCTGAGGCGTAGAGCATACAAGAACTATCCTCCCCAACAGACACTGGAGCAGCTACTGGATTTGCTCCAGCTGGAGTGGCAGGTCATTCCACAGGAACAGACAATGAGGCTTGTACACTGCGTGGGATGATACTTCGCAAAGTGCATGGCAAATTCTGGTGGATATACTCGTTTTTGAGTATTTCACGACACTCTTAATTGACACTTTCTTGATACTCGTCAAATTCTCTGATGCTGTGATATTCAGAAAGTAGGGTACCCTGTTTAAAAAAATTATAAAAATGTTTCTACTCAACATGTTGCTGTTGAGCTTTGCATGCATTTCGTCCATGCCTTTAATAAACCACGGTTAAATTCTCAAGGACGTAGCTTTCGTCGTTGTTCAGATATCGATGATTTGGTATGTGTTCCCTAACTTTTTGTGGGCAGTATAGATGGACGAAAATAACGAGCAACCAAAGCTACATGATCAATCAAAGATTAAGGTAGGTAGGTAGATATAGGGCTATTCATAGGCCTCGCGGCCCTTTTACGCCCCTCCTCATGATTTTTTTTTAAGTGGTTTGCGTCTCCTTAAACTAAAACTAATTAAAAAGTTTTTTTTTATTTATAGGAATGGCTGTTTATTCATCAAAACTTTCAAATGTTGTTTTCAAATTTGGGTTTTCGTCCAGAAGATTTTTGAATTTATTAATCATGTAAGCCGACACATGCTCCATAAACATCACTAACCAAGGACCAAAAATAAATGATCACACGTGAATAGAGTGTAGAGTGGCACAGTGGTAACGCGTTCGCTTCGTGTCAAGTAACCCCGAGTTCGAACCTGGGTACAGGGGATTTTTCCTCTCACCTTGCACTAGGCCTTATGGTCTGAATATGGAGTCTTTCGGATGAGACGATAAACCGAGGTCCCGTGTGCCCATGCACTTAGCACACGTTAAACCCAGTGGCAACGAAACAGTTGTCATTTGGTCAAAATTTGCACACACACCTTTCCTTCCTCATCAATCACACACACAAAAATCGCAAGCAAAATGTTTTTATAAAAAAAATGGGTGGCACGCCTCTGGCTGCGATGCGCTCTCCAGGTGGGAGGAACCCCATTTTCACAGAGATGCCTCTGTGACTGTTAAGTGCCTAATAATATTATCTGTGAATAGAAAGTCAAACCTCACTTCTGATAGACTGTTCACCGTCTCACCTGGAGGGTGACAATCGTGAAGGAATCTGGCGCTTGTAGAAAGCAGTGTTCACGTCGTCATAAGGTGACCCGGATGCCTTTTGCAAATGGCGGACATGCGTCGAAAGGAGGAAGACCACAACCGTTGTCGCGGCACATAGCATCACGAGCAGTTTTTTAGCGCTGCACCGGCGTAGGTTCACCATGTTTCTGTTTGTTTGTTTCTTTGTTTGGTGTATGTTTCTGCCAACCGGAATTTGTCCACCATCGGAACCCCTCTTATTCAGTGCCTTTTATCTGTTTCAAAAGGTGCCAGAATGGTCAGCTCATTGACCGCGTGAGCCCTTAAAGACCCACCAGATCACGTGTCAAAATCACGGGTTTCACGCGTTTTCCCTCTTATAGCTGGTAAGAAATCTTGTTTTGACCAGGTTTGACTCCCATACAAATGCCCCCAAATTCAAAACGAAACATTTTTAAAGAGTAGCCTCAATTTGAAGTTGGGGGCATATGGTAAGACGGGGCAAAATGCCCATGGGCGGGTAAGAAGCCCATGCCAATTATCTCATGAAATAAAGCAAATTTCAGTCACAGACGAGTGTTAATGTTTAGCATTCGTCTCATGGGCAAATTTGACTGAAATGTTCTTTATTTCATGAGATAATTGGCATGGGCTTCTTACCCGCCCATGGGCTTTTTACCCCGTCTTCCCTATATCCATTTGTATGTGGGTCACCGGTACCCAGCAAAAAAAAACAAGGGACTTAATCGTGGTGGGTCAGTGTGTCTTTTTATGAGTAGCTGTGGCCCACATACAAATTCTCCCGACTTCAAATTGAGGCTGCTCTTTTAAAACGATGCTTCGTTTTGAATTTGGGGGCATTTGTATGGGAGTCAAACCTGATCAAAACAAGATTTCTTATCAGGTTATAGAAGGAACACACACGAAACCCGTGATTTTGACACGTGATCTGGTGGGTCTTTAAAGAGAAGAAAAAGAAGTCGATGTGTATTTCTTTGTTGCTCTTATTTTTCGTTGTTGTTGCTGTTGTTATTATTCCTGTAGTTGTTTTTGTTGTTGTTGTTGTTGCTGTTCTTTCTCTTTGCTTAGTCTTCATCCAAACCTTGGTTGCTGTTTTTCCTGGAATATGAAAATTACCAGTAATTAACTCGCGATGTCCTCTTTCATTTTCGACATCGAACAAAACGATATCTAATTGTATTAATCAATCAATCAATCAATCAAAATTTATTGTCTTTAAAAAAAATAAAGAAAATCTTTGTCTGGCATGCACATAAAACATAAACATAATAAGAAATATATTATTTACAAACTCTCATTCAAAATCAAACTTTCCGCACATTTTTCCTTATTTCAATAAATAAATAAATATAGAATAAACACTAGGAAGTACACACACACACAGATAAAAGTAAAACCAACAGTTTATATACAAACTGTAGTGTTTCATCGAGTGATGTTTGTGGTGGTTGGTTGATGGTTCGTCCCACGTGTGCTTTTTGCAGTCGAGCGGACGTTAAACCCCAACTGTCATTCATTCATAGTGTAGTGAATGTGTGGTTTTTTTTAGAAAGAAATGAATCATTTATAAAAAATATAAAAATATGTAAAAAGTCTCCCAGCTTCAAACAGACTGACTGATCTGTTATGAAACAGACTCTCTTCACTAAATAAGGTGAATCATTTAGCCAGAAAGCATAACTATAATGATGGGTCTGAGTAAGCATAAAACTGGACAAATGAGACAGGGTTTTCAACTT
>CM065696.1:45975041-46011362 GCA_017654935.2 Phymorhynchus buccinoides | reverse complement strand
CACACTCACTCTCCCCCCCCCGCCCCCCTCCCCCCAAACATTTTTACCAAACCTCACTCACAACACAGACAGCACACACCACACACATTCGCACTCCACAAACACACTTCACTCACACTCACAGACACATACTCGAACACACTCACTCCCCCCCCCACAAACAGTTTGTATAAACACTCACGCACACACGACACACACTCAACACACAGGCCTCACTCCACAAAACACCGTGCACTCACACTCACAGACACAATATTCACACACTCACGCCCCCCCCCCCCCCCCCCCCCCCTCCAAACAGTTTGTACAAACACGCACCAGACCCGAAAAGACACACCAACACCAACCAGCATGCTCACGTCACACAAACACACATGCACCTCACACTCAAAAAAAAAAACAGACACTGTACCCACACACTCACGCCCACGCCCACCCCACCCACACCCCCATCTTTTAACGCCTACTGATCTTTTAGCTCTTTTCCGCCTACTGATCTTTCGGATGCCTGCTAATAACTTCCCAGAGCTGGCGCGGAGCGGAGAGGGGCGAGACAGGTGGTGGACCTGGCGGAGAACCGGAGCAGCACGGTGCTCCGGGGAATGCACTACCGCCTGTTCTACGCCCTGTACCTATACGAGAACAGCTTTGTGTCGCGTCACTCCATGCTGCAACAGGCCATGGTGCCCGTTCAGGGACAGCAGAGCATCGTCAAGTACAGGTGGGTTCAGCGTCTGGATGGGATGGGATGGGATTGGATGAGGATGGATTGGATTGGATTGGATTAATTACCTATACGAGAACAGCTTCGTGTCGCGTCACTCCATGCTACAACAGGCCATGATGCCCGTTCAGGGACAGCAGAGCATCGTAGAGTACAGGTGGGTTCAGCGTCTGGATTGGATGAGATTGGATTGGATTAATTAGCTGTATGAGAACAGATTCGTGTTGCGTCACTCCATGCTACAACAGGCCATGATGCCCATGCAGCGTCTGGATTGGATTGGAATAACCCTTTCGCCGCCAATGTCACTTTTATGCATCACAATGGTTTAACACCCACATCACTAGAAGGCGTCAAAAAAAAAAAAAAAAAAAAAAAATCAGGACACTGTTTATCCGAAGACCCTATGTCTTCTTAATTTGAGGAGGTAAGGATAGGCCTGATGTTATATTATGTCACAGAGGAATTTACAATATTGCAGATATTTTATTTTCTCTACCCAGCTAAGTTTAATGGACATTTTGGGGCTGAAAAATGGCTGGCGGCGAAAGGGTTAATTAGCTATTCGAGAACAGCTTTGTGTCGCGCCATGCTTCAACAGGCCATGGTGCCCATTCAGGGACAGCAGAGCATCGTCAAAGTACAGGTGGGTTCACCATCAGGCATGGCAATTTTCAGAGAATTCTCTAATTTCAGAGAAAAGTGAATGCAGAAAATCCAATATCAGAAGTGGTTCTGAGCTTGAATGTTAGGTTAGGTTAGGTACATTCTAGTCACAGAGGCGTCTCTGTGAAATTCGGGTTTGCTCCCACCTGGAGAGAGCGTCGCAACCAAAGGCGCGCCACCCAATTTTTGGGGATGTCATGCAATTTTTGTGTGACTGATGAGGAAGGACGAGGAGGGGGAGTAAATTTTGACCAAATGGACAACTTTTTCGTTGCCACTGGGATAAACGTGCGCTAAGTGCTTGGGCACACGGGACTTCGGTTTATTGTCCCATCCGAAAGAATCCATCGTTCAGACCGCAAGGCCTAGTGCAAAGTGAGAGGAAAAATCCCCCTGTAACCCAGGTGCGAACTCGGGGTTACTTGACACGAATGCGAACGCGCTACCACTGTGCCACGCTACACTCTTTCCGAAAGTATGAACAGTTTGACATGTTTCGTCTTCAAGAGTGGTTACCCCCTGCTCACCATAAAGGGCTTTTGATCCATTGATAACACCAAGAAGACATCTCCTCAAACCTTATAATGTTGTTAGAGACGAAAAATGCTTTTCTTTCATTACTATGCCTGAGCGTCTGCATTGTAAGTTTGCTTTTTTTCTGGTGTTTGTACTTTCAGGTGGAACCTCCCTTATAAGACCTCCCATTATAAGACTCCCTCCCACATAAGAACTGCTTCTCTGAGACATTGCCCTTCTTTGTAAGTATTAAAATTACCTCCCTTATAAGACATTTTGGATGATTGTTTAAGGTCTTATAAGGGAGGTTCCACTGTACCTGGGCACTTCTTCTTCCTTCTTCGTCGATCGCTGCGAACACTGGATACTGACAGTTCAAACCTGTTCACATTTAAAATCACATGTCAGCGCAGATGATCCGTCATGCTGCTGTCAAGCGCCTAGCTTAGAAATAGTTAGGACCCACTATGTCTGTCTTCGGATGGAGAAAATCTTTGTAAGGTGGTTTTTTTCCTAGAAAAAGGGTAGGAGAATGGACCAGTAAGGCAGGAAAAATAGTAGATGGCAATAACTGAGTATAGAAAAGGGGGAAAAGGGCAGAGTCAAAGTGAGCGACAGATAAGAGGAAGTTACAATCGCAGAACTTCTTAACCCTTTCACCGCCAGACATTTTTCAGCTCAAAAAAATTCCATTAAAACTTACCTGGGTAGAGGTCAAAAATATCTAATCTAATATTGGGGATTCCTCTGTGACTATGATTTAAAGTCAAGGCCTATCCTTACCTCCCCAAAATTAAGATGTAAATGGGGTCTTTGGATAACAGACCCTGGTTTGATACCTTTTAGTGACATGGGTGGTTAACCCAATTCGACCGCCAAGTCGTCGCATTTATGCACCAGCATAAAATGTTTATCACATGTCACCAAAAGGCATCCTAAATCGACCTGGCCTGTTATCCGAAGACCCTATTTTTCTTTAATGGTTGGATAGGCCTGATGTTATGCATGTCACAGAGGAATTCACAATATTGCAGATTTTTTTCTCTTCCCAGATAAGTTTAATGGTATTTTTGGGGGAGGCTAACAAAAAAAAAATGTGACGGTGTGAATTGTGCGTGGTGCATGATTGATTGAAATTGAAAGGGTTAAATCATTGTGGTGCAAAAAATGCGACGTTGGGCGGTGAAAGGGTTTTTAAAGGTGGGGGAACTATTTGTACAAAGGACTCTTTGTTCAGCAGAACATCATCAAGTACAGGAACCTCCTTATTAAGACCTTCCATATTAAGATCCCTCTAAGACTTCTTCTTCTTTGATCGCTCAGGACAGTTTCCTGTCAATTGTGAGTGCAGATGCATCATGCTGCCGTTATGCTATGGCGCTCTTAACTTAAGAAATAGTTAGGCCCAGCAAGTTGACTTCGGCTGGACGAAATTTTTGGGAAAGTGTTTCTTGAAAGAAAAAAAAGCAGAGGCAGGAGAATGGAAAGAAAGTAAGGCAGAAAGATAGATAGATGACAGTAAGCAAGCAAAGGGAAAAGGCAGAGTCAAAGAGTAGCAGATTAGAGGAACTGTAGTTAGTTACAAGCACAGAACTTCCAGAAGGTGGGGCAACTATTTTTTTTATACAAAAGACCCCCCGGTATCCCCACGGGGGGGGTAGATAGATCCCTAGATAAGACGCTTGACCCAAAAAATGTTCAATGATTTCTTTTCGCCTTCATATCCGGATGCACTGAGTGTCCACCTCTCTATTAAGACCCCTCCCTATTAAGACCATTTTTGGATGTGATTTTTCAAGGTCTTAACCCTTTTGCTGCCAGCCATTTTTTTCAGCCCCAAAATACCATTAAAAACTTACCATATTTTCGGAGACCCCCGGACTATAGGGCGCACCTTTGTACACAAATTTCAGATTTTTACCGGTCACATTATAAGGCGCAGGGGTCTATGTCTTGGCAAAAAGTATCGCCTTATAGTCCGAAAAAAAAATACGGTAACTGGGTAGAGAATTTTTTTTACAGCACAAACCTCTATTTTAAGACTTCCAAAATGTCCGGAAAAATCGGTCGTAAATTGGAGGGGTCGTATGACGGAGGTTTTCACTGGCAGCCGTAGAAAGAAAAAGTTCAGCACAGTTCATGCTCTCTTCTTCATGCACACATACAATGACATATTAAAACTGGATTTGGGTCTTTCCAACTCCATAGGATTGTGCAATCGATGTATTACAGTTTCACTTCGCCGACTTCTGTTAATCACCTCCACTCTCGTCCAAAAGGGGGGTCACCCAGTTTGATCTTCTTTCCAAAGTCAGTGGTTTTCGTGCTTTTCCTACGCTTTCCGCCATCTTTTCTACAACAAGGGAAGCGACTCCGCTTTCAGGCCCTTGACCGTGGTTGTTTCCCTTTGCTCGAAGTCTATGCAGACGACAACAACGGTCGTAAAAACCAACAAAATGGCGGTCGTAAGTCGCGTTTTAGAGGAAGTCGTTTAAGAGAGGTCGTTTACATAGTAAAATGCATCCATGCCAACAAATACGGTCTCAAATGAGAGGTGGTCGCTTAACAGAGGGTCGTAAAATAGGGGTTTGTCTGTATCTGTAATATTGGGAATTCCTCTGTGACATGTATTGGCTACTGCAAAGAAACACCTTTTCAAGACCTTTTGCAAGAGTGAATGCCCTTGGTGGGTGGGGGGAAGATGGTTGAGCACTGACCAAAACAAGGGCATAACTCTCGCCAATAACCCTATTTGAGGCCACTAAATGGCTGCCTTTCACAAGAGTGAATGCCCTTTTCAGCTCTGACCAACAAGGGATTTCACTCTCACTGTCAAGGGCGTTAATAACCCTAGTTGCAGAGGCCTAATCCTTACATCCCAAAATTAAGATAATAGGGTCTTCAGATAACAGACCCTAATTTGATACCTTTTAGTAACATAGGTGGTAAGCCATTGTGGTGCATAAATGCAACATTGGCGGTGAAAGGGTTAACAGAGAGGTTCCACTGTATTTAACCCTATCGCCACTGTCGCCTCTTGGCACCACAATGACTTACACACCCATGTCACTAAAAGGCATCAAATGAGGGTCTGGTATCCAGTGACCTTAATGTTCTTAATTTTGGGAGGTAAGGACAGGCCCTATTTTATGCATGTCGCAGAGGAATCCCCAATGTTGCAGAACAAAATATTTTCTCTACCCGGGTAAGTTTAATGGTAAATGTTGGCTGAGGAATGGCTCAGGCATGAAAACAGCTCCGCTGTCTCCGCCAATTTTTTTCTTCTCGAAATCGAGCGATCTCCGCTGAAAAAAAAGAAAGAAGAAAAAAAACCGAACCAAAATTATCTTTACACGGCACAATCTTCATTTCGCGCCTTTTTGCTCTTCCGCCGTTGTCATTTTCAAGATGGCGTCGGCCGAGAACGCATGTATCGAGTTGGCGAAGCCAAAATGTAAGTCCTTTGGCCCTCCCCCCCCCATTCCAAAAAACTTCTGACGTTAGCTGAAAATAATTTCTCGGCTGAATTTTTTTTTTTTTAACAGTAGTTTTTATGCCTGATGAAAGATGAAAGGGTTAAAAAAAGTTTGATTTTTTGTGGGTTTTTTGTCGGTAGTCATGGTGAAACGGAGGTGAGGCTCACCCACGAACAGCTGAGGATCATCAACTACACGCCCGACATGACGTCAGGAGAAATCGTCAAGGTCTTTGCTTTTGCAGGTACAGTGGAATCCGTTTAATTGGCCATCAGATAATTGGCCAAAGCCGCTTAATCGGCCAATTTCCTCTGGAACGGAATTATTTCTTCTTAAGCATGTGTTATTTTGTTCGTTTTTACATGGCTGAGTGTGAAGTTGGAAGGTGAGCTGTTGTCAATTGAAAGACCCTGCATGGCGTTAAAATCACTCAAGAAAACAAAATCATTGTCTTTTACTCGTGCTTCTGTCAAGTTGTAGGATTAATAAACACACACACACACACACACACACACACATCACAAAAAGGGAAAGAATTTGAATTTGAACTGCAACATTTAATTTTGACGTCATTGCTTTTGACTTGCATAATTGCGTCATACAGTATCTCGATGTTCGTTTTATCGGCCGATTGGCTTTATCGGCCATATTTTTCCTGGTCCCAAAAGTGGCCGATTAAGCGGATTCCACTGTATGATTAACTCGTTTGCATCGCAGCGATTTTGAATTATTAAGAAAACTCACAAATCAGAATTTTCTGAGGCTCTATGTACTACTACTACTACTTCATGACAGGCAAGGGCGATAATCTTATGTAAGTGGTGCACACGTTGCTCAGTGCACGAGACGGGCAGAGAATTTTCTGTATAAAACCTTATTAAAGTTATTTCTCTTAACTCATACACATCGCAACGATTTTGAATTATTAAAAAAACTCAACAAATCACTCCATCCATACACACAAACAAAACAAACATCATAAACAAAAGGAGAAATGAAAGAAGATTACGGGTTTTTACTTCAGGTTTAGACATAGGGAAGTGGTAGATCAGACTTTTTAATATATAGACTTTATATAGAAAAACTCTACACCGATTGGTTTCCCCACAACAAAGCACTACAAAAGCAAAGTCAGAGGCAAAATTGTGGTCTAAGGGAACGAAGCGAGAAGTGCACATTGATTTACCTCCCTTGAAGAAAATGCATCAAGTTGACAGCTATCTATCAATTCCAGACATATATGGCCGGAACGACTTGAGTGAGTTAAATGTCAGTGTGTTAGTGGATGAATATTGACAGAAGACAGATTTTCCCGAAAATGTGTAACAAATGCGAATTCAAGAGGGTTAAATGGCATAGAAATCTTGGAACAGGGAACTAGAAATGTTTGATATTTATCAGAAAATCACATTTTCTTTGACCCGTTAGTCGTGTCATATTGGTGTTTTTCAGGGACGGGTAAGACCACGGTGCTGCTCAAGTACACCCAGATGCGGCCACACCTCAAGTTCCTGCTCATAGTTTTCAACAAGTGAGTTTAATGTATAAGAACCTGGATTTTATGCAGACCTGTTTTCCCTACGGATTTGTCCGTAATTACTACGTTTTGAGACCTCCGATACGCTATTACGGTCAGCAACAACAAAATCCGCATTTCCGCTGAACGAGTGCGGAAGAAATCAAAAGACGGCATGGCGTTTGAGCCGTACTCGCTACTGTGTTGTCTGCTATCAAAGGTATTACTTCGAGTGATGTCCCTTGAATGAATACTTCCGGTTTATTTCTCCATGCCGCCATTTTTCTAGGTACGAAGTGCAAAATTTCGGCAGTTGTCGAAGTTGGGTTTGGATGCGAAGTTGCAGCATGCGTGTATCCCCCGCTCAACAAAAGGTTTGGCGGCAGCGAAAAATTCTGGTGAAAGGATTTCTCGGACAGCAAAATTATGGACAGATGCCTGAAATTACTGATTTCAGAGCTTGGGATTACTGACAGTGAAGATTTGGGGTAAACAAGTCTGTTTTATGCGAAGCATGCCTAGCATGTAATGGAGGAATAATGTGGAGAAAATGCAAGCCCATGTGCATGTAGTTTGAGTTTGTTAACCTTTAGAACACTGCATTTTTTCTGACGTTCCGTACTCTGCCACTGCATTCTTTTTGAGGCAGTGAAAAACGCCTATGCCTACTTGATTACAAATGCTGTAATTTTCTCTATGTGCTGTGTGCAGACTTGATTATTGGAATACTAATAAGCAGAGTTGCAACTAGAGGGCGCGATTGCGGGATTCGCGCATTATAAAAAAAAAATCCCGCAAATAAAAAAAAAGCTTCGCGAGAACGCGCGCGCAAAAAAGAAACCATCCCCGCACTTTTAAAACTGATGCGCGCGATCATTACGATCAAGCTAGTCACCCTTGGCAGGGCCTCTCATTCTCCCAACAGCGTGCACATAACAAGCAATTTCATTGGACAGTAGGTAGTTGTATACTATGATCGACCAATGAAAGCGTGTTTAATGTAATTTAACGAGCGGGCTTCCGGTCTCAGCACTGGGTGCAGAAAAATGGCGACCAAACGCAAAAGCGGGACTTTGTTCGACTTCGCGTTAAAAAAACACGATCGTCCCCACCACCTAGTCCTTCGACAAGCAGGACTTCAGAAGATGAAGAGATTGGCGATGAAGAAGCCAGCTTTGAACACGCAAGTGATTCAGACTGTGAGAGTGACCCAAAATCGAGTGCTGATAAATCGAAAAAGGGAACAAAGTTCCAAGACGACTGGAAAAAAACATGGCCGTGGGTGACAAATGAAGTCGACGGATTTTTTCTCCCATCCACACCCCCCCCCCCCTTTTTTTTTCCTCAAGTCCCCCCTTTTTTCAAGGTGGGGGGGGGGGCTTGCCCCCAATTTTTTGAAATCCTAGTTGCAACTCTGAATAAGGACATAAGTTTTGATACAATGCATTTTGTTGTCCGTGTATGTTCCATAACTGGTACGAAAGCTCACGTTGAATTTCTTTATTTCATACCTGTGCTGGGTTTTTTTGTGTTCATGGATGTTGATGATTTTTCTCTCTGTGCTCAGGTCTGTGTGCACACACGCGCAAAGCCGATTCCCCCGCAACGTGACGTGCAAGACGGGACACGGTTTGGCCTTTGGGGTGACCGGACGAAGGTGGGTTGGAGCAGTTTGATTTATTTTCGTGCTCCCAATTTGGGGCAGTGGGTGGATGCCTCGTGCCTCCATGCGAGGAGCTGGATGAGTACTCCCAGTTTTGGGCAGTGGGTGGATGCCTCATGCCTCCATACGGGGAGCTGGATGACACACACCCACACACCCGTCCACGAGTCTCTCCCTGTGGGAATACCGGGGGGTCTTTTTGTAAAAATAATTCCCCCGCCTTCTGGAAGTTCTGTGTTTGTAACTTCCTCTAATCTGCCGCTCTCTTTTGACTCTGCCTTTTTCCTTTGCTTTCTATCATCTACTATCTTTCTGACTTATTGGCCCATTCTCCTGCCTTTAAAAACCCCCAAATTCTTCCAAATAATTTTTCTTCTTGGAACTTGGGAAACCTAGCTATCAATATGGCCATACCAGGCTAGGAGATTTCTCCCTGCTCTTTCTTACCGACTTTAAACTGCTGTGGGATTTTAGCATGCATAAAGCCAAGTCCCCATCCGAAGGACTCAATATTCAGTTCGATTTTCCTGTCGAACTAGAAAGAAATCCGGGTCACTCATGCATTGACAGACCTGTTTACTCTACTCTTTTCGAGTAATATTCTCAGACCTGTTTACCCTCCCGGTTTAGAAAAATTCTGGGTAAAATAATAAATTCCGGGTAAACGCTGAAAATCCCAGGATTTAAAAAAAAACGTCTATTATTTGTTTCCGTTCGTATAAAAAGACGCAAGGGTTGTAGTTTTACGCCAAACATGTCGTCAGGCAAGTGCCAGAAATCTTCGACAAGCGACAGCAGTGATAGGGTGAAACGGCCAAAAGTGAAGCAGAATTTTTCTCAAAAGTATTTGAAAGTGCCAGGAATAACAAGTTCGCGTTTGGGAGACGAGCATGCACACTGCAAGTACTGCAGCGTGGACTTCAAAATTTCGTAAGGCGGCATAAGCGACATTGCGATGTGAATTCTGGTTTTTTTCTCTCAAATTCTACTCAATTTGGACCTCTACTATTCAAAATTGAAAATAATGCTCTAATTACTCATTTTCAGTGAACATTGTTTCATGGTTTAATGAATAAAACTATTCATTTTACACCAAAACTACTCATGTCAGCTATTCAGACTACTCAAGACTTGTGTAGGGGGTAAACAGGTCTGCATTGAAATTGGCAGGCGAGAACGTCTTAACCACTCTGCCACCTTATTCTTTTTTATTTTTATTTTTTTTCATTGACTGAAACATTTCTTCTTCATGTTCGCTGCGCGGAAGAAGCTGAACGCACTCACGCATTCAAATTGGCAGGCGAGAACGTCTTAACCGCTCTGCCACCTTCCTTTTGCATTTTCCGAGAGTTGCCGGGACCAGTATTCTCCCCTTTTTTTTATTTCGTTTTCTCATTGACTGAAACATTTCTTCTTCAGGTTCGCTGCGCAGAAGAATCTGAACGGCGGGAATTTTCGAGTGTACGAGGTGGCGATGGGGTTGAGGGAGCGCAGCCGCAAGGGGGAGAACCTGTTTGTCCGCGCCAAGTTCGTCATGGACACCCTGAAGAGCTTCCTGTCATCCTCCGACGAGATGATCACGTCGCGCCATGTGCCCGAGTTCCACGTCAACGACGCCAACCAGCGGGAGTTCTTGGAGCACTCTCAGAAAATGGTGATAATCATAATAATAATAAAGACATTTATAGAGTGCACATTCTAGACGAACGACTCATGGCACTTAACAAAGCTAAAATTCACTCCACATGCAAGATTACATCATACATATCGAACATACTCACATGCGCTCGCATTCCCACGCACACATTTTTATTTTTTTTTATTTTTGTTATTGACCTTTTTTTTTTACAGTTTACAATTTTGCAGAAAACAAACAAACGACATTACTAAATATATTAAAGAAGAGACAAAAGTCAAACATACACAACCCTCCAACAACCAAATAAACATATTAGAATCATCAACAATGTTTTCCTCTGTGTGTTGTTGAGAGAGGGAGAGAGAGAGAGAGTGGCGGTTGGATGTATGTGTTCATCTACTTTCTTTTCTTTCATCATTATGTACAATATGATGGCCTCAACTTCAAATATTACACGCACACATACCCATAGATATACTAACATGCACACGCATATATACACATTGGTATACACAAACGCATCCTTCCCTCCCCACACACAACACACTCGCATCAACGCACACATATACACACACACATATGTGCGCGCACATGTGATGAATGAAGGCTGGAAATTGTGGTAGGCTTCTCTGATATTTAGAGGTGAAGTAATGGTCTGTAATGCTGTCAGTTAAGTGTGTGTTCTTTTTTCTTTCCACGTTTATACAGAAGATGCCATGTACTACTGCTTGCATAGGCAGACCTGCCTACACTCACGACAGTCTCTGTGGTTTGACCATAGAAAACTACCGTCATTCACAAAATATAAGCCGCAACTTTTTTTTTTACCCCCCCCCCCCCCAACCCCCCTGCGGCTAGTACAGTGCCGCGGCCTAAGCGTTACCGAAAGTGAAAGTAAACTCAACTCAGTGGCATCCTTGATTCAGACCTTTGATCTGTGGCCTTGTTCACGGTTGATGACAAAAAACAATCACCTTGATTTCGGTATATTTTTTTCACAAAATGACGATCTGTTTCGCGGTCCGACACTTTCGTTTTGGCAGTCAACACACCCGCGATCATCTCTAGACTCGACCGGAAGCGGACATCGTGCATCGCCACGCTTCCGCGGCTTATGCTTCGACGCGGCTTATGCGTTAACTCTTTTTTAATTAAAAAAAAAAAAGTAGGTGGTGCGGTTTTATTACGAAGCGGCTTGTATTCCGTGAATTACGGTACTCGTTTTGAAGTTGAAGCTACTCATTTAGAGTTTAAGAGGTAGGCAGGTCTGCGTATGAAAAAAACAACCCACCGACATCAAGGTGAAGTAGTGTTCCATAACCATGTCAGTTATGTGTGGTGTTTCCCCGTGAGGATACCGGGGGGTCTTTCGTAAAAATAGTTCCCCCACCTTTTGGAAGTTCTGTGCTTGTATCTTCCTCTAATCTGCCACTTTCTTTGACTCTGCCTTTTCCCCTTTGCTTTCTTAGTTTCTATCATTTACTATCTTTCTGACTTATTGGCCCCATTCTCCTGCCTTTAAAAAAACAAAACTTCCAAATATTTTTTCTCCTTTGAGCTCCTCTGAAATCGGAATGTGTCGGCTGTACGCTAGCGGGGAGACCAGTGAAAACTGAAAACCGGACACATGCGTACCTTTCCCATTATGCCCATATGGCCTGGGAACGCAGAAGAAGAAGAAGAAGAAGAAATGTGTGGTGTTCTTTCAAGGCTTACGCGGAAGACGCCACGCACTACTGGTCGCGCATGAAGGACCCCAACGACCTTGAGGTGAAGATGACCCACGACGGCTACCTGAAGCTCTACCAGCTGTGGAAGCCCACGCTCAGTGGCTACGACGTCATCCTGGTGGACGAGGCGCAGGACCTCTGCCCCGGTAATGCACCCTCCACCATTGTCCTCACTCACAAGCCATAAGTTTTTTTTTGGTTTTCCTCCAACATCGACAGAATCTTCAACTTGATGAAGGAGGCCGATCAACGGGAAGAAGAAGTCGTTGGGGGTTCTTCTTCTGTGGTGGCGACCAACTTCTTTATATTGAAGTAACTGTACGCACTTAGGGATGTGACCATAGAAAAATAAAGAAAAAGAAAAGAAACAAAGGGGTGGGGGTGGGGAAGCGCTTATAGTGATTTGTTGATTTACTAATCTTTGTTGATTATTTGGTGTTGTTGACACTGACAGTCTTGTTTATGAGGCGTTGTTTGACAGTCAGGCAGAGTAGCTAGTAGTTCTACATTCAGGACTTGGAGCGGACGGGGGTGGGGGGATGTGAACCATAAGCCTTTTCGCAGTATCTGGGCAAGACCAATCCGGCTACCGTAGCGGTCACTGGGGTGCAAACCCCAACCGGCACAGCTCCTGCCCTTCATTTACCACTACTTTGATCTATGGCCCCTAATTCCCTAATTTTAGTCTTGGGTGGCTGAGAGCACTGCAGCTGCAGGCTCTCCTCCAAGGGCTGAGGTGTCGGTCCATTTGAAGTGGTGTTGCAACCTGGGTTCCGCTGAATGGTCCCTGACTGGCTGGGTCACATAGAATAGAGTGGTGGTGATTATCTTATATCTAATCTGCCCATCCCCCCCCCCCCCCCCCTTTCTCTCTCTTCTCCTTATCTATAGATTAGGGCCGAAGTATTCCGCGCATATTTTCCGTAGATCTGAATTTACAGTGACAGAATAATCAGCAAATGATTGTGGTCGCTTGAAGGAAAGGAAGTCATAAGTTTTTTGGGTTTTTTCTTCCTTCGCTCAGACAGATTGCTGTCGTATGAGCATAGATGCGTCATGCTGCCGTTATGCGCCTAACTAAGAAATAAGTTAGGCCCCCAGCATGTCCGACTTCGGCTGAAGAAATCTTTGTAAGAATCTATAGAAAAAAAAGGCAGACGAGAATGGGCCAGTAAGATAGAAAGATAGCAGATGACAGTAAGCAAATGGAAAAGGCAGAGTCGAAGAGAGTGACAGATTAGAGGAAGTTACAAGCACAGAACTTCCAGAAGGTGGGGCAACTATTTGTACAAAAGACACCCCCCCCCCCCGGTATCCCCACGTGGGGGAGGGGGTATAGTAAAGCAAAGGGAAAAGGCAGAGTCAAAGAGAGTGACAGATTAGAGGAAGTTACAAGCACAGAACTTCCAGAAGGTGGAGGAACTATTTGTACGAAAGACCCCCTCCCGGTATCCCCACGGGGGGTCATAAGTCATAAGTTTCTTTATTGTCTGTTGGCATTGTGCAACGCACATGGTAAGCTTCTCTTCTTCCACTGTGTAAAATAAGATTCTCAGTCATCAGAATTTGTCAGGGAATTTGCAAATTTTACTTGATTAACAATTTCTGACAGAGGATTGGCTTCTCTTGTCAGAGTTTTTGCCTTTTTATTCTCTCTCTCTCTCTCTCTCTCTCTCTCTCTCTCTCTCTCTCTTCTCTCTCTCTCTTTCTCTCTCTGTCTCTCTCTCTCTGTCTCTCTCTCTCTCTCTCTCTCTCTTCTCTCTCTCTCTCTCTCTCTCTCTGGTTGGTTTTAACGTCTAATTAGGCATAGCCTCTTATAGACAGTCATTTTTCCCCCCATTTTTTGTGTGGTTAAATAGGATTTTTAAAATGATTTATCTCTCCATTAACCCTTTCACTGCCAATGTCGCATTGTTGCACCTTAATGATGTATCACCCATGTCATGAAAGCTCTTGAAATCAGGGTCTATTATTCAATTATATTGTGTTTTTGCTATGGGGTGGTGAGGTGTGTGTGTGTGTGTGAGAGTGTGTGTTTGGAGAGAGAAGAGAGAGAGAGAGTATGAGAAAAAGAGAGAGAATTAAGTCAGATAACGATAATAATAATTTATTTCAAGTTTTGTGATTTTATCGCTTAGAAACTGGCATTTTTTTGTTTTCATTTAAAAAATCGAGACCTATTCTGGAGAGGTAGTGCGTTTTGTTATGGGCATATGTCATTTGTTATTCAACACAGGGTCCTAAAACGATATTACAGACAAAGTATTTTCTGTAGCCAAGTAAGTTTAATGGTTTAATGTATTATTATTTAGTAGCGCAACGCCTAGTACCGGTAACGCCAAGTACCGGTAACGCTGAGTACTGGTTTTGCCGGGTCCGCGAAATATTATATTATTACTTTTGTCTCTCTCCCTCCTTCCATCTTCTTCTCTCATCCCGTTCCACCCCCCACCCCGCTCAGCCCTGTTTAAGAGTACTCCACTGTAGTTACCCTATCTGTAGTATTCTCCCCTCCGCTCAGCCCTGTTTAAGAGTACTCCACTGTAGTTACCCTATCTGTTGTATTCTCCCCTCCGCTCAGCCCTGTTTAAGAGTACTCCACTGTAGTTACCCTATCTGTTGTATTCCCCCCTCCGCTCAGCCCTGTTTAAGAGTACTCCACTGTAGTTACCCTATCTATTGTATTCTCCCCTCCGCTCAGCCCTGCTGGACGTGATAGAGCGTCAGCACCAGCCCAAGGTGTTTGTCGGGGACCGGCACCAGCAGATCTACGCCTTCCGGGGCGCCGTCAACGCCATGCAGGGCCTCACCGCGCACAAGGTCTTCTACCTCACCCAGGTCAGCAGCCTTTTGTTTTGCAGGTTTTACCATTCTTTCAAGTCACTCCCAACTCGTGCCTTTTTGGCCACAGGGGGGTTCGTAGAACTGGAAGAATTAGCGTCCGCCATTTTCGATTCAAACAACGCTCACACGGAAGTTCTGAAGAAACCACGCATGCGCAGATTACCAGAACAAATCGAACAAATCACTCTCTGTGCATGACCGATCATCTAGCCTATTGCTTTCGTTTTCCTGTTCGGCTGCTTGGCGTCCGCGTTTTGTCGTCTGCTATCACAAAATTCTATCACTTCGCGGTTTGTCTCTGATTTCTGACCCGTATTGAAACTGTTATACAGCCGTACAGACCCAAAATCATGGTTTTCCCGTACAGCAATACGGGAAAACCGTATAGGTTGACACATATGCGTTACCACAGTGGCTTTGCTCCCACGCCGCTCATTCCGAGTCCCAACTCGCAGCCACACCTCCTCTTGTTCAGGTCACAGAATCCGAGACCAGCAGTCCAAGGGGAGCTAATCTATGTTAGGCCGTCAGGAGGCAACCAACCGAGGAGACACTGCACTGCTGCCGAGTCACTTCGGTGAAGTTCAGTGGAGCCTGTTGAGGACACCACCTACTAAGCCCCCTACTGACGACACTATCAGACCTGCCAGCCTTTCCGCTTTGAGCGGAATTTCATTAGTCATCAACTTTTTTGTTGTTGTTGCATAGTTGACACTCAGCTGACCCTATGGCTGAGTACTCACATATGCGGAGATTCCGTGCGGAAACCTGTGCGCAATCCGTAAATAATTAAAAGAAAGACGGGGAAAGATTTGCGCACATGTCCGAATTTCCCTTAATCCGTAAATTTTTCCTCTTCTTCCACTTATTCACGGAGTGCGCATGGGATTTCCGCACGGAATCTCCGCATATGTGAGTACACGGCCTACGCCTATCCCTAACCCTATCCCAAGCCCTATTCCTAACCCTAACCTGAAAACCGTCTAATCCACACACACACACACACACACACAAAAATGGATGGTATTTTATGAGATTGACACTTAAGTGACCCTAAACTCTATCCCAAACCCTATTCCTAACCCTAACCCTAACCTGAAACCGGTGTGAAATGAATGGAAGGGGCAGAGGAGGGAGCTTTTCTTAGCATTTGCCGACTTCTGACTATTCTGATGCCTGGATGATATTGATAAGTTGTCCTAGTTTTTAATTTCTTAGGGAGAAAGGTGGCAGAGTGGTTAAGACGTTCGCCTGCCAAATGTAATGCGTGACTGCAACGTGAGTGACCCGGGTTCGAATCCCCGGCCTCCTCGCCCTTTCTTTCTAGTTCGACAGGGAAAATCGAACTGAACGTCGAGTCCTTCGGATGGGGACTTAAAGCTAGTCTGATCCGTGCGCTTTACGCACGTAAAAATCCCACGGCAGTTGAAAGTCGATAAG
This sequence comes from Phymorhynchus buccinoides, assembly GCA_017654935.2. Taxonomy (NCBI): domain Eukaryota; kingdom Metazoa; phylum Mollusca; class Gastropoda; order Neogastropoda; family Raphitomidae; genus Phymorhynchus; species Phymorhynchus buccinoides. Next base: position 45,995,148 of record CM065696.1, on the reverse strand, counting down.
AGCAGGGATAAATCCTGCTGCCTGGTATGGCCAAATTGATAGCTAGGTTTCCCAAGTCTGCCCCCCCCCCTCCTCAATGTGCCCCCCCAAAAAAACCAACAACCACCAAACGAAAACAAAGCAACTGGGTAGGCGCTGCGCTTGCGGCGACATGCTCTCCGGGTGAGAGCAGCCCGAATTTCACAGAGATAAGTCTCTGTGACTTGAATAATTTATACCAAATACCTATTTTCATGATTTTGCTGTTCTTTTTTTAGTTCTACCGCAGTGATGATTTTGTGATGTAGTTTTACGATTTCTTTTCACTTGTTTTTCAGTCGTTCCGTTTTGGTCCAGAGGTTGCTCAGGTCGCCAACACTCTTCTGGAGTGTTTGAAGAACGAAACGGTTCAGAACATTGTGGGGCACGGGATGCCTGGTTAGTGCCTCTCTGTGTGTGTGTGTGAGTCCAACACTCTACTGGAGTGTTTGAAGAACGAAACGGTTCAGAACATCGTGGGGCACGGGATGCCTGGTTAGTGCCTCTGTGTGTGTGTGTGAGTCCAACACTCTACTGGAGTGTTTGAAGAACGAAACGGTTCAGAACATCGTGGGGCACGGGATGCCTGGTTAGTGCCTCTGTGTGTGTGAGTCCAACACTACTGGAGTGTTTGAAGAACGAAACGGTTCAGAACATTGTGGGGCACGGGACGCCTGGTTAGTGCCTCTGTGTGTGTGTGTATCTGTGCAAAATCCTTTTCAGATTGTTAACCCTTTCAACGCCAGCTGTTTTTTTAGCCAAAACTTTCCATTAAACATACCTGGGTAGAGAAAAGATTTCATCTGCAATATTGGGGACTCCTTTGTGACATGCATAAAATAGGGCCTATTCTTACCTCCCAAAATGAAGAACATAAGGTCACTGGATACCAGACCCTCATTTGATGCCTTTCAGTGACATAGGTGTTCAGTCATTGTGGTGCCAAGAGGCGACAGTGGCGATGAAAGGGTTATAAATTAAGGGTCCCCAAGCAACCTTTATTTTTGGTTTGTAAAAAAGTGTTCCTGGGATGCACTGCGCAGAATTTAAAGAGTCCCTTCTTGATTTCAGCGCTTCAGGGAAGCACAAATGTGCGTTGTGGGTAACACTGGTGTATGTGTAGTGTGTGTGTCCAACATTCTTCTGGAGAGTTTAAAGAACTAAACGGTTCAGAACATTGTGGGGCATGAGACGCCTGGTTAGTGCCTCTCTGTGTGTGTATCTGTGCAAAATTTTAACCCTTTCACCGCCAGCCATATTTCAGCCAAAATTTCCATTAAATTTACCTGTGTAGAAAACAAAATCCATCTGCAGTATTATGGATTGTTCTGTGACATATATAAAATAAGGTCTATCCTTACTTCCCCAAACTAAGACAATAGGGTCTTTGGATAATAGACCCCAATTTGATGCCTTTTAGTGACATAGGTGTTGAATCACTGTGGTGCTAAAATGCGACTTTGGAAGTGAAAGGGTTAAGGGTCCCCAAACATCTATTTTTGGTCTGTGGACAAATGTGTGTGTTCCTGGGATGCACTGCACAGAAATTAACTAATTCAAGTCGTTCCGGACATATATGTCCGGAATTAATAGATAGCTGTCAATTTGATGCATTTGCTTCAAGGAAAATAAATCTGTGTGCACACCATACCTTGGTCACTTCTAAACCCGATTCGCTCCCTTAGATCATAATCTTGCCTCTGACTTTGCTTTTGTAGTGGTTGTGTTGTAGGGGAACCAATCGGTGTGGAGAGTTTTTCTATATAAAGTCTATTTATTAAAAAGTCTGATCTACCACTTCCCTATGTCTAAAGCCAGCGACAGACTATGTGACTGCCGCATGTGACTCGATCAGGTCGTGACGTTTCACCTCATTTGCATACCATCTAACTCGATCAGTCTGACTCAGTCGGGCCCAGTCAGCTGACAGGGCCGAATAGGGCGGGTTCTAAATTTTCACTGATCGAGTCTGATCCAGTCAGATGGCTTGTGACCTCTTCTGTGCGGGAAACAAAATTTGATCTACGTCACGACCTGATCGAGTCATATGAAGCAGTCGCATAGTCTGTCTCCAGCTTAAGCCTGAAGTAAAAACCTGTAACCTTCTTTCATTTCTCCTTTTGTTTATGTCTGTTTTGTTTGTGTGCATGGCTGGAGTGATTTGTTGAGGTTTTTTTAATAATTCCAAATCGTTGTGATGCGAATGAGTTCCAATAACTTTAATAAGGCTTTATACTGAAAATTCTCTGCCCCTGTCTTGTGCACTGAGCAACGCGTGTGTGCCATCGCCACTTACGTTCGATTATCGCTCTTGTCTGTCACGAAGTAGTAGTATATAGCCACAGAAAATTATCTGCCCCTGACTCGTCACTAGGTGGCATGGTCAGTTCAGTCCCAAAGTTATCGCCCTTCCGTGTTGCTGGGAAGTAGTGTAAAGCCCGATTGTCCCCTGATCACCATAACAACAAGAGATGTACACTCACGTGTAGAGTGGCACAGAGGTAACGCGTTCGCCTTCGTGTCAAGTAAACCCGAGTTCGAACCTGGGTACAGGGGATTTTTCCCTCTCACTTTGCACTAGGCCTTACGGTCTGAACGTGGAGTCTTTCGGATGAGACGATAAACCGAGGTCCCATGTGCCCATGCGCTCAGCACACGTTAAGCCCAGTGGCAAAAAAAAAGTTGTCATTTGGTCAAAATTCCTCATCAGTCACACAAAAATCGCATGCAAAAAAAATAATTTGGGTGGCGCGCCTCTGGCTGCGAATCGCTCTCCAGGTGGGAGCAACCCGAATTTCACAGAGACGCCTCTGTGAGTATAAAGTACCTAATACAAAAACAGATTGTCTACAAGGGAAGTGGAGTATGTATGTGCGTGTGTGTATGTGTGTGTGTGTGTGTATGTGTGTGTGTGTGTGTGTTGTGTTGTGTTGTGTGTGTGTGTTGTGTGTGTGTGTGTTTGTGTGTGTTGTATGTGTGTGTGTGTGTGTGTGTGTATGTGTGATGTGTGATGTGTGTGTGTGTGTGTGTATTTGTGTGTGTATGTGTTGTATGTGTGTGTGTGTGTGTGTGATAGTGTGGGGAATAATGGACCACAAAAAAACCAAAAAAATTTGGGTGGCGCGCCTCTGGCTGCGACACACTCTCCAGGTGCGAGCAACCCAAAATTCACAGAGACGCCTCTGTGACTAAAAAGAAAAACGAAAGAAAAAGTACCATATCGTGATGACATCTGAAACCCTGTAACATTTTCAGAGAAAAATGCTTGTACTCCTCTTACCTTACCTGATATACAGTGGGACCCCCCTTACAAGGCCTTCAAAACTCATCCAAAATGAGGTCTTATAAGGGAGGGGTCTTATAAGGGAGGGGTCTTATAAGGGAGGGGTCTTATAAGGGAGGTAAATTTTAATACTTACAAAGAAGGGCAATGTCTCAGAGAAGTAGGTCTTATGTTAGGTTAGGTTAGATTAGGTACATTATAGTCACAGAGGCGTCTCTGTGAAATTCGGGTTGCTCCCACCTGGAGAGCACGTCGCTTTGCATGCTATTTTTTGTGTGACTGATGAGGAAGGAAAAGGGGGGGGGGGTAAATTTTGACCAAATGACAACTTTTTCGTTGCCACTGGGTTTAACATGTGCTAAGTGCATGGGCACACAGGACCTCGGTTTATCGTCTCATCCGAAAGACTCCACGTTCAGACCGCAAGGCCTAGTGCAAAGTGAGAGGAAAAATCCCCTGTACCCAGGTTCAAACTCGGGTTTACTTGACACGAAGCGAACGCGCTACCACTGTGCCACTCTACACTAGTGGGAGGGAGTCTTATAAGGGAGCTTCCTCTGTAGTACTCATTGACCTGTGTGCAGGTAGCGTCAGCGGGGACCAGGTGGGACAGCTGGCGGTGCTGTGTCGAACCAACTACTCCGTGTTCTCTGAGGCCGTCAAGGTGTGCTCCTCTGCAGAGCCCTCTGTGCGCATCGCCTTCGTCGGGGTAAGTAAGGCTCTGCTGTGGTGGTTGTAGTATAGTAGCAGTAGTCACTCTGTAGATCCAGAGCTCCCAATCGTCCCGCAAAACAAGGGGTCCCAGGGACTCCTTCACTTACAGTATAGAGGGTCCTAGAGGCGGGATAGAGGGCCCCCCAGTGGCATTGCGAATGCTAAAAAGAATTTTTTTAGTGCATCCCTGGGACCCCCTGCACATTCTTTTAGAGGGTCCTTTAGAATTTTAATGCTTCATAGACCCCCAAATGGGGGTCCCTGGGAGTCCTGAGATACTGTAGTAGAGTCCATCATTAAATTACAATGCAATATAAAACAAACTTGGAAGTACACACAACGCACACACACGCATGCACGCACGCACGTATGCACACGCACACGCACACACGCACACACACACACACATACACACACACACACACACACACACACACACACACACACACACATACACACACACACACACACACACACACACTGATCGTGAGGGTTAAAGAGTAAGCTTCACAAAGCTTGTGTGTGTGCGTGCGTGCATCTGCATGTGTGTGTGTGTGTGTATGTGTGTGTGCCTGCGTGCATGTGTGTGTCATGTGCATGCATGTGCGTGGATGTGTGTGTGTGTACATGTGTGTGTGCGTGTGTGCGTGCGTGTTCAATCCTACCAGGGTCTGGAGAGCTTAGGACTTCTCATGCTGAAGGACATCTACACACTGATGCTGTCGGAGACAGACAGGAAAAAAGGTGTGTATATTATTTTGTGAGGTTTAACCCTTTCGCCGCCATCCATTTTTTAGCCAAAATTATCCAATAAACTTACATTGGGTAAAGAAAATATTTTGTCTGAAATATTGGGGATTCCTTTACTACATGATTAAAAAAAGGCCTGTTCTTAACTCCCCAAATCAAGAACACAAATATCATTGGATAACAGACCCTGAATTCAGGGTTTTTACTGACATGGGTGTTCAATCATTGTGGTGCAAAAATGCGACGTTGGCGGCAAAAGGTTTAAACAGAGCTTCAGATTGTCAGCCCGCCAGGGTCATTGACCCATTGTGACGATGATTTGACCCCTCATTTTGTGAAGCCTCAGTGGGGTCACTTGAACCACAAAATTCTGCAATAAACCTTATGTTTAATACTACAGTCCCCTGGTAGGGATACTGGGGGGGGGGGGGGCTTTTGTATAAATAGTTCCCCCACCTTTTGTAGGTTCTGTGCTTGTAACTTTCTCTAAACTGTCACTCTCTTTGACTTGGCCTTTTCCCTTTGCTTTCTATCATCTACTATCTTTCTGCCTTACCACCGGTCCATTCTCCTGCCTTTTTTTTTTTTCAAGAAACACTTTCAAAACGTTTTCCTCCTCCAGCCGAAGTCGGGACTTGCTGGGCCTAACTGTTTCTTAGTTAGGCGCATAACGGCAGCATGACGCATCTGCGCTCATAATTGACAGGAAGCTGTCTGAGCGATCGAAGAAGAAGAAGAAGATACTACAGTGACACATTACTGGCCCACTATTTTGGAAATTGACCCATCATTTTCTGCAATTATGGGTCATGTGACATCAGGAAGTTTAGAAACAATTTGAAGTTCTGGTTTTTTTAAAAAGAAGCTCTTTATGGACTGCTGGTACAGTTCAACTTGTATCTTTATAGATCCTGCAGATCGCGAACAGGTTCATGCCTTGAACAGTTCAACTGGTATCTGTTCTCACACATTACACAGAAAACCTGCAGATCACGAACAGGTTCATGCCTTGAACAGTTCAACTGGTATCTGTTCTCACACATTACACAGAACCTGTAGATCGCGAACAAGTTCATGCTTTGAGCAGTTCAACTTGTATCTTTAGACAATTTGCAGATCAAGAACAAGTCCATGCCTTGAACAGTTGAACTGGTATCTGTTCTCACACATTACACGGATAACCTGCAGATCGCAAACAAGTTCATGCCTTGTACAGTTCAACTGGTATCTGTTCTCACACATTACACAGATAATCTGCAGATCGCAAACAAGTTCATGCCTTGAACAGTTCAACTGGTATCTGTTCTCACACATTACGCAGACAACCTGCAGATCGCAAACAAGTTCATGCCTTGTACAGTTCAACTGGTATCTGTTCTCACACATTACGCAGACAACCTGCAGATCAGGAACAGGTTCATGCCTTGTACAGTTCAACCAGTATCTGTTCCTACACACAATAACACACACACACACACACACACACACACACACACACACACACACACACACTCATTTTAATTTATTGATTTGTTGTTGTTTTTGTCATGTTTAAAAAAATTAAAAAAATTATTAAGTCTAATAACGCCATTGTTGTGAACAGACTTTAAATTAAATCAATCAAATCAAATCAAATCATTAACACAGAGAACCTGCAGATCGCGAACAAGTTCATCGCCCGCTTCTCCAACCTGGGTGAGCTGGAGAAGTACGCGCGCAAGACGTCTGACCTGGAGCTGTCGGGCAAGGTCCGCCTCGTGCTGGTCTACCGCCACAACCTGCCCCCCTCCGTGGCCAAGATCGAGGCCCGCGCCATCAGTAACATCCAGCAGGCCGGTCAGTGCCGTGTGGGGAGATTACGTTTAGCTTAGAGACATGGCTATCAGGAACATGCAGCAAGCCGGTCAGTGCTGTGTAGGGAGATTACGTTTAGCTTAGAGACATGGCTATCTGGAACATGCAGCAAGCCGGTCAGTGCTGAGTAGGGAGATTACGTTTAGCTTAGAGACGTGGCTATCAGGAACATGCAGCAAGCCGGTCAGTGCCGTGTGGGGAGATTACGTTTAGCTTAGAGACATGGCTATCAGGAACATGCAGCAAGCCGGTCAGTGCTGAGTAGGGAGATTACGTTTAGCTTAGAGACATGGCTATCAGGAACATCCAGCAAGCCGGTCAGTGCCGTGTGGGGAGATTACGTTTAGCTTAGAGACATGGCTTTCAGGAACATCCAGCAAGCCGGTCAGTGCCGTGTGGGGAGATTACGTTTAGCTTAGAGACATGGCTATCAGGAACATCCAGCAAGCCGGTCAGTGCCGTGTAGGGAGATTACGTTTAGCTTAGAGACATGGCTATCAGGAACATCCAGCAGGCCGGTCAGTGCCGTGTGGGGAGATTACGTTTAGCTTAGAGACATGGCTATCAGGAACATGCAGCAAGCCGGTCAGTGCTGAGTAGGGAGATTACGTTTAGCTTAGAGACATGGCTATCCGGAACATCCAGCAAGCCGGTCAGTGCCGTGTGGGGAGATTACGTTTAGCTTAGAGACATGGCTTTCAGGAACATCCAGCAAGCCGGTCAGTGCCGTGTGGGGAGATTACGTTTAGCTTAGAGACATGGCTATCCGGAACATCCAGCAAGCCAGTCAGTGCCGTGTGGGGAGATTATGTTTAGCTTAGAGACATTGTTTTGGCTTACTTTGTTACTACAGTGGAACCTCCCTTATAAGACCTCCCATTATAAGACTCCCTCCCACATAAGACCTACTTCTCTGAGACATTGCCCTTCTTTGTAAGTATTAAAATTGCCTCCCTTGTAAGATCCCTCCCTTATAAGACCTCATTTTGGACGATTTTTGAAGGTCTTATAAGGGAGGTTCCACTGTACCGACACAACCTTTTTGGGTTGTTTTTTTGCTGTCCCATTTTCTGGGCCGTACAGTGGCGTTGCTCCCAGGCCGCTCATTCCGAGTCCCAATTCGCAGCCACACCTCCGCACGTTCAGGTCGCAGAATCCGAGACCAGCAGTCCAAGGGGATCTAATCAAATCTATGTTAGGCCGTCAGGAGGCAACCAACCGAGGAGACACTGCACTGCTGCTGAGTCACTTCGGTGGAGTTCAGTGGAGCCTGTTCAGGACACCACCTACTAAGCCCCCTACTGACGACACTATTCTCTTAGTCGCGGAGCCAGCGTGAGTGAGGTCCTCCTCCGAGGGCGTCACCACGACCGTCCACCGACAGCTCCCCAGAACACACTGATCCCCATGACTTTGACCCGAACGCACCAAGGCATAGACTGGATTGGAAACCGAAACTGAGGTCACCATGAGAGCAGGGCATGCAAAGCCACAGAATTTGAGACATTTTTCTTTTTAATGATTGATGGAAAATGAGGCAAGCTGGTCAGTGCCGTGTAGGGAGATTACGTTTAGCTTAGAGACATTGTTTTGGGTTACTTTGTTACTACGGACACAATCTGCCCCCCCCCCTCCCCCCCCCCCCCCCCCCTTCCATGGCTAAGATCGAGGCCCGGGCGATCAGGAACATCCAGCAAGCCGGTCAGTGTCGTGTAGGGAGAGTATTTTCAGACCTGTTTACCCATAAGATTTCACCATATTTTGTACACAGTTCTGACAAAAATATGATAAATAAGGTACATGGGGGGAAAAAATCTGACTATCATATCTGTGTATTGCCTGATTCAGGAAACTGGTGCGATCTGTGTGTGTTGTCGTTGTAAATAATGGATGACACTTTTGACATAATATTTCTATGAGTTGTTATAAAAATGTATGCATGTTTGCACTCAGTTTTTGTAACTTTCCTGTTGGATTTTGAATACACGAAGCCCAATTTCAGGGTAAACAGGTCTGTTATTTGATATTCAGTATATTCTAGTCACAGAGACTTATCTCTGTGAAATTTGGGCTGCTCTCCCCCGGAGAGCACGTCGCCACTAGTGCAGCGCCTACCAATTATTTTTTTTGGGGGAGGGGGGGGCACAGGGTGAAGAAGGAGTGTTGTCACACTTGGAAAACCTAGCTATCGATGTGGCCATACCAGGCAGCGGGATTTATCCCTGCTCTTACCGACTTTCAACTGCCGTGGGATTTTTACGTGCGTAAAGCGCACGGGGTCAGACTAGCTTTAAGTCCCCATCCGAAGGACTGGACGTTCAGTTCGATTTTCCTGTCAAACTAGAAAGAAAAGGGCGAGGCCGGGATTCGAACCCGGGTCACTCACGTTGCAGTCACGCATTATTAGGAGTCGAACGTCTTAACCACTCTGCCATCATTTCTCCCTGTGTTTAGCTTAGAGACATTGTTTTGGTTTATTTTGTTACTACCGACACAACCTGCCCCCCTGGAACCTCCAGCAAGCCAGTCAGTGCCGTGTATTTGGTATTTTAGTATTTGGGTATTTTCTAGTCAGAGTTCTCTATGGTGAAGGTGGTTGATGATTATGGGTTATTATGTGACATATACTATGTTTGTTTATATCGTTTGTCGCAGACATTGTGTTCAGCACGGCACACAGAAGGCTTGGAGTTTCTTACAGTAAAGGTGGTTGATGATTACGGATTATTATGTCACATATATGATGTTTGTTAATATTGTTTGTTGCAGACATAGTGTTCGGATGCTTCTTTTTTAAGGGAGTATCAGCAATGAGGGGAAGTCACCCCGGATGACTAGGCTACGGTACGCTATCATGGGAACTAACCCAGACGCGATACCCGGGCTAGTAGGCCTAGCTCCGTGGCTGACTTCGTTTATTTTATGTGTTAAGGTTTAACCCAGGTCGATTGGTGCGTATGCAATTGTTTTAGGTGTTGGTAGTGTATGGCTAGATAGATTGTAATATTAATTAAAATCCATCAGTTGCAGACATAGTGTTCAGCACGGCACACAAGGCCAAGGGCCTGGAGTTTTCTACAGTGAAGGTGGTTGATGATCATGGGTTATTATGTCACATATATGATGTTTGTTAATATTGTTTGTTGCAGACATAGTGTTCAGCACGGCACACAAGGTCAAGGGCCTGGAGTTTTCTACAGTGAAGGTGGTTGATGATCATGGGTTATTATGTCACATATATCATGTTTGTTAATATTGTTTGTTGCAGACATAGTGTTCAGCACGGCACACAAGGCCAAGGGCCTGGAGTTTTCTACGGTGAAGGTGGTTGATGATCATGAGTTATTATGTCACATATATCATGTTTGTTAATATTGTTTGTTGCAGACATTGTGTTCAGCACGGCACACAAGGCCAAGGGCCTGGAGTTTTCTACGGTGAAGGTGGTTGATGATCATGAGTTATTATGTCACATATATCATGTTTGTTAATATTGTTTGTTGCAGACATAGTGTTCAGCACGGCACACAAGGCCAAGGGCCTGGAGTTTTCTACAGTGAAGGTGGTTGATGATCATGGGTTATTATGTCACATATATTATGTTTGTTAATATTGTTTGTTGCAGACATAGTGTTCAGCACAGCACACAAGGCCAAGGGCCTGGAGTTTTCTACGGTGAAGGTGGTTGATGATCATGAGTTATTATGTCACATATATCATGTTTGTTAATATTGTTTGTTGCAGACATAGTGTTCAGCACAGCACACAAGGCCAAGGGCCTGGAGTTTTCTACAGTGAAAGTGGTTGATGATCATGGGTTATTATGTCACATATATCATGTTTGTTAATATTGTTTGTTGCAGACATAGTGTTCAGCACAGCACACAAGGCCAAGGGCCTGGAGTTTTCTACAGTGAAAGTGGTTGATGATCATGGGTTATTATGATGTTTGTTAATATTGTTTGTTGCAGACATAGTGTTCAGCACAGCACACAAGGCCAAGGGCCTGGAGTTTTCTACAGTGAAAGTGGTTGATGATCATGGGTTATTATGTCACATATATTATGTTTGTTAATATTGTTTGTTGCAGACATTGTGTTCAGCACGGCACACAGAAGGCTTGGAGTTTCTTACAGTAAAGGTGGTTGATGATTACGGATTATTATGTCACATATATTATGTTTGTTAATATTGTTTGTCGCAGACATTGTGTTCAGCACGGCACAGAGGGCTTGGAGTTTCTTACAGTAAAGGTGGTTGATGATCATGGGTTATTATGTCACATATATTATGTTTGTTAATATTGTTTGTTGCAGACATTGTGTTCAGCACGGCACACAAGGCCAAGGGCCTGGAGTTTTCTACGGTGAAGGTGGTTGATGATCATGGGTTATTATGTCACATATATTATGTTTGTTAATATTGTTTGTTGCAGACATTGTGTTCAGCACGGCACACAAGGCCAAGGGCCTGGAGTTTTCTACGGTGAAGGTGGTTGATGATTTTCTGGACCCTGAAAGCCTGGGAATTCACATGGCCAGAGACCAACAAAGTGAGTACTTTTTTGGCTAAGCTTGTACTTTACACACAGTAAAAACTGTTAGGCGCCCATAACGGCAGCATGAACGCATCTGCACTCATATGATAGGAAACTGTGTAAGCGATCAAAGAATAATAATATGATAATCACTGTTGCCTTTTCCTCTTTTTTTTTAGTGCCAAGTTCAATGAGATTGTATGTGTTTGTAAGGTAACATTGTCATAGCGATTGTCGGAAGTGTAAATTTCAAAGCAATTGGGTGTTGTTTGAACATTGTGCTACCCACAAAAAAAATCCTAGGATGAAGCTCTGGACAAAATGACAAAAGGCAGGGAAAGTCTGCAGGGCTCCCAGGGACCCCCATTTGGGGGTCTATGAAGTATCTAAAATTCTAAAGGACCCTCTAAAGAGAATGTGCAGGGGGTCCCAGTGATGCACTATAAACATTCTTTTTAGCATTCGCAATGCCACTGGGACCCTCTATCACGCCTCTAGGACCCTCTATGCTGTAAGTGAAGGAGTCCCTGGGACCCCCTTGTTTTGCGGGACAATTGGGAGGATGCGTCTGGGTTTTTGATGGGTCACCTTGGTGGGGGTCAAGGGACGGGGTCATTTGTAGGGGTCAGGGGGTGAAGCCACTGAAGCTGAAGGTTTTTTTTGGGGGGGTACAGTTTTACTAATGTTGTTGATCCCTGGCTAAAAGACTCCTGGGATCATCCCAACAGCCAGAGCGCTTAACAATTAAGTACAAATGCACCAGCTAGGTGATGAAGACATTACATGTCTGTGACCGTTTGATTAACTTTCGCCATGTGGGCAGCCACACTCGTATTCGGGGGAATTTTTACCTAATAAAATCAGGAGCATTTAGAAGAAAAGCTTTCGTCTTTTTAACTTCTGCATCCTATGACTGCTTGAAAAAACGCTCAATGACGTTGTAGTACTGAACCGCTGAAAAACCGCGCGATCACCACGTGTTAGTCATATTGTAAGGAATGAGAGTTCTCCATACAGGGGAAGTCACTCTACCTCAGCTGCTGTAGCCTATTACTCGTATGTTTGAGCAGATAATACACGCTTAGACACTGCGGCATTCTAAAATTAGGCTAATTTATACATTTTTTTTAAATGTTTGCAAGCTCGCTGACTCGCATCCTGCGGTGTTCAGCTTCGAGCCATTGTTTGCTTGTTAGCTAGTGGTATTTGACCGAGTAATGGAGGTTAGTAAGCCTCAATTTTCACGAAATGTTCTCCCCTAGTTCCGCGACAATAGTCTATTGTGTTCTTTTATCTGACGTTTGTTTGGGGGTGTTTTTCTGTTTGTAGTCAAGCGCGGAACGTGGGTGGGGAGGAGGAATGTGAACGTGTTTTTACGTGGCGGTGATCCCGCGCCAAGCAGGCCCCTGGTCCATGTCCCAGTCCTGAGAACCAGGCTGGTGCACATGGGGGTCAGTCTGTCTCTCTCTCTCTTGTGCCTGGTGTGTGTGTCGTCGGATGTATTTTACGCTGTGTCATGTTTAATTGTTATAGTTTATGAATCCTGCGATTGTTGCGTCTTCATTTCCTGGGGGATTAATGACGTTAAATTGACTGTGTGTGTGTGTGTACTGTCAGGGCTCCCACTCCGTTCGCAAAACAAGGGTCCCAATGGACTCCTTCACTTACAGTATAGAGGGTCCCAGTGGCAATTGCGAATGCTGAAAATGATTTTTCTAGTGGCGTCCCTGGGACCCCCTGCACATTCTTTAGAAGGTCCTTTAAGATAATGTTGTATTTCATAGACCCCCTAAATGGGGAGTCCCTGACTGTGTGTGTGTGTGTAGTAGTAGTGTGTGCGTGCGTTACTCTGATGTGATGTAGTGATTGTCTCAATCGGCTGAGGCACATGCCGGTACAGTAATAGGGTGAGGGGCTTCTCTGTCTGTGTGTCACGTTGCTGACACGCTGTTGAAGAAGACGGTGTTCGGTCCAAGCATTTTGTTTCGCGAATGTTGCGGGTTGAGGGTGCGGGGGTGTCTACACGCGCATTTTGTTTAAACTGGTAAACAGAATTTCATCATGGAATTCCTTTTTGGCCTGATGGTTTGCGGGTGGCTGCTACCACCCGGCGCTGACGGAGGCGTCTGAGGCTGATAGGGTGTGTCCCATGACCTGTCCTGGTTGGGACGCGGAACCCTTCCACCCGGGCCATCACCCCTGTAAGACCCAAGGTCCCTGTGAGCTCTCGCATGGACCACACTCCTGTGCGGGAAAAGCAGGATATCCTGAACTTTGGCTTTTGGTGTTTTTGTTCTTAGAAGTCGGCTGAAAGTGCGACACTTCATCGACTAAAAGTTAATTCTGGAATGACAAAAGCTAGCGACCTGTACTTTTCCAGACCTGTTTACCCATTAGATTTTCACCATACTGGACAGACACTGCTAAAACGATTTCTATGGACATACGTACAACATCAGACATTAATAAACGCAGACACACAAGATGGCACTTGGCAAACAAACCATAAGAAACGAGGACACGATGGTGGCAAAACTCTTCAATGAAAAAGACCAACACATCATGTGACATGCGTTTGTGGCTGCATCGAGCACATATCAGATCCAGAGCGAGCATTGCTAATCAGGAAAAGAAGTACTGAAAAGTTTCTGAGCGCCAACCAGTTACAGACAACTAATCCTGATGGACTGAACAGTCTTCGATTATGCCCCGGATGATGATGCCCCCTGAGAGAGACAGAACAAAAAACCCCAGAGAGACAGAGGAAAGGAAAGAGAGAGAGAGGAGAGTTGTCGTGTTGGGGGGGGGGGTAGGAGAGAGATAAGACATGAGTGGAGAGAGGGAGGCAGAGACAGAAAGATACAGAGAGAGGGAGGAGGGACAGAGAACGAGAAGGGAGAAAAACAGGGAGAGGGACAGGGAATGACGAGGAGAGAGAGGAGCTGGGGGTGGGGGGGGGGGGCCTAAAAGAAACGAGAGACGAGGGACAGGACAGGGGATGACGAAATGCGTCTTTTCATTCATTTATTTTCTATTACTTTACCGTCACATCAGATTAGTCACAGTCATATAGTTAGTATGCGTCATCCATTCATGCCAGTCCATTGTTTAAGTGTTTGTCACCTCGTCAAAGTCTTTTAAAGACGAAAATTTTGAGTTTTATTCGCCATGTGTAGTGTGTATTTCACACTTGCAGTGCTTGTGTGAGTAGCGTTTTGATGTTTTTTTAGTCTCAATTATTTCACCATATTTGAACACATATCTGACAAAGGGAGGGGGGAATATTGGTGAAATGGTGAAAGCAAAAATTCTGTATATTGGCCTGATTCAGGAAACTGGTGCGATATAGTGTGTGTTGTTGTAAATAACGATGCACTCTTGACACAATTTTTTCTATAAGTTATGAAAATGTATTCATGTTTGCACGCAGTTTTTGGTTTTTTTAACTTTCCTTTTGGAGTACTCACTATTTTTGAAAAATACACTTATTTTGGATTTCGAATTCACGAAGCCCAATTTCAGGGTAAACAGGTCTTACTCTGACGTTTCTTGCTGTCAGGATCTAGATCTGAACTGACATATACTTTCGTACTACAAGGACGATTTTTTTTTCTCCCCAGATTTGAGACACTATTGCGCCTTATGTTGTTGTTACTCCGTACCCTGGCTAAAAGACTCCAGGATCATACCACAGTCGAATCAACTTTGAACACTATGGTACATAAATCACACGAACTAGGGATGAGAACATGACATGTGAGAGCCGCTTTTTTGATAACCCCGCTACGTGGGCAGCCACCGACTCCGACTTCAGAGGATTGCGCTTGATTGTGTTGTGTCGTACCCGTGGCTAACAAGACTCAGGGATCATCGCCACAGCCGAAGCACTTGAACTACTGTGGTATCAAATGCACCGACTAGGATTAGAAAACATGACGTATGTGAGACCGCTTTTTTATAAGCCCCGCTACGTGGGCAGCCACACTCCGACTTCAGAGGATTGCTCCTTGATTGTTTGTTGTAATACCCTGGCTAAAAAGACGCCAGAGGATCATCCAACAGTCGGAATATCACTTGACACTATGGTATCAAAATAGCACCAACTAGGGATGATAACATGACATGTTATACCGTTTTTTATAACCCCGCTACGCTGGGCAGCCACACTACCGACTTCAGAGGTATTGGCCTTGCAATTGTTGTAATACCCTAGGCTAAAAAGACTCCAGGGATCATCCCAATATCGAAGCACATTGAACACTATGGTAACAAATGCACCCACTAGGGATAGAATTTGGACGTGTGTAGACCGTTTTTTGATAACCCGGTGGGTGCAGCCACACTCCGACTTCGGAGGATTTTAGACTGATTATGTTATGCTGGGACGCTTGCTATGGCTCAAGACAAATCTCCGCACAACCATGCAGACAATAGCAACAGTTTTGATGTAGCCTTGGCGTTCTAGCTATGCAATTGGTCTGACACAGCCTGCGCCTTATGATTTAACATGGCTTAAACCTGTTCGTTTAGGACGGAAATCCTCATCGAAAAAATCAAGTAAAGACAGAAATCCTTCTTTTTCAAATTTCCCCCCCCCCCTCCGCAATTTTTGTTTTTTTAAAGGAAGAACTGCTTGCCTGAGAAGCGAAAACGCATTGCCAGCATTGAAACCAGTTTCGGTTTTTAATGAAACGGAAGTGATTACCGATCCGGTCCGGCCAGTGTGACCCTGTAGGAAGCAGCAATTTCCTTCATTGAAAGTTTATCAACAATGTGAGAATCAAAACTTGTCTTCATTGTGAGTTGTGGAAAAGAAAGGGAGGAAAATAAGAAAGAAAGGAAGAGACCGTACTTGAGTCAGCTTCGCCTGCCGAAGATGCCGTCGTTCAAGAAACACGGATGTTGTCCCTGCCATTGACTCTAAGGTAAAACAACAAATGAGCGGTGGACTGGCTAGACAGTAAAGACACGGGAGGACTGGAGCAGTCATGGGACTGGCTAGACAGTAAAGACAGGGGAGGGTGGAGCATCAATGGGACGGCTAGACAGTAAAGACACGGGAGGCGTGGAGCATCATGGGACTCGGCTAGACAGTAAAGACATGGGAGGAGTTGGAGATCATGGGGCTGGCATAGACAGTAAAGACACGGGAGGTAGTGGAGCATCATGGACTGGCTAACAGTAAAAGACCGGATAGTAGTGGAGCATCATGCGACCTGGCTAAAAAGAAAACAGTAAAGACATGGGAGAGTGGAGGCATCAGGGACTGGCTAGACAGTAAAGACCGGGAGACTGGAGCATCATGACTGGCTAGACATGTAAAGACACGGAGGACTGTAGCATCATGGACTGGCTAGACAGTAAAGACACGGGAGGAGTTGAGCATCATGGGACTGCTCGACAGTAAGACATGGGAGGATTGAGGGCATCATGGGACTTGCTAGACGAGTGAAAGACGCGAGGAGTTGAGCTCATGGACTTGCTAGACAGTCAAGACACGGGAGGACAGGAGCATCATGGGACTGGCTAGACAGTAAGACACGGGAGGTACTGGAGCATCGCGAAGGGTGGTCAAGAAAGTTGACTGGGGCCTGGTGTTGTCATTACAGTACAGAAGTAATTCCTTCTTTGGGTGTTTGTAAGTGCGATGTTTGCAACAACGCAGATGAATGATTAACACGGTGAGTGAAAGAACGCTTTGGCATGACTCGGTGTGTATCGTGATGAACCTGATTTCCTTTGTGTTAGGAGCCCCGACATGGTGACATACGTAAACATGTTCTTAGTGAGTAGTAAAAGTGCTCAGTGGCTGTGTCTGAGTGTAATGAAGGTGCTAAACACAGAATACTTGTAAAAGTAGTGGGGGGGGAGTCAACTTTTGCAGAAATTTGTGGTGGTGCTGGCTTTATTGTTCAAGTGAAAATTAGTGGCAGCCGTAGATTTTCTTGGCCCAGATAGAGGCGCCACTGTGCATAAGTGGCCTGCTGTCGCCCACTATGTAGAAAACAGTGGCTTTGAGCCATAGCTAAGCAGCTTAGTCTAGCAGTGTAGGGCGCATACAAATTAGTGGGTAGTAAGTGGTGCATAAATTTGATATATTGCGCACAGTTTGCTTGCTGCTTCTTCTTGCGTTTCTCCGTGGGCCATAGGGCCACAATTGTGGGGAAGTGTATAGTGATCCGGGGTGTTTTATATATACAGTCGTCACGTGTTCTCCCCCGTCTGTCGTATAGCCGGATGCTATGTCCGATTTGGAGTGATGCTCAGTGAGAGATAAGAACTGGATTACTCAATCAAGGTCTGCTCGGTGTGGGTGGGGTGTTGCCTTGCCCCGTGCCGTGTGAAATGGCGGTGAGGAAAGTCTACCTCATGCGTTGCATGCGTGTGGAGGGTGGGCATCCCCCGCGCCGCCGTGGTATCGCTATGTATGGAGATGTGTTTTTTTTATATGAATCAAAATGTCGTGTACGAGCCGGAAAAGTCGGAAGATAGTAGGATTGACACGCAGCAGTGGTGAAAAATAAACGGCAGTCAAGTAGAGTGAGATTGATTAGAGGAAGTTTACAATAGCCTGCGAGAAGCTGTCCAGAAGTGGTGGCGGTCTATTTGTATGTTGCCACATTTGGATTGTGTGTAGGGGTGTGTTTTGGGGTTTGGTGCAGGGGCTACAACCCCCAGTACGAAGGAAGGCATGGGGTGTGCTGTCTCCAGCCTGGCGGTGCAGGTGGGTCTTCGCCGTGTTCTAGCCTGATCGTGTTGGGCCGGGGGGGAGAGGAGGGTTTGTGGGACCGCCTGGCCACGTGTGACGCTTCTGCTGTGATGTCTGGATATGCTCTGCCTTGTTGCGGCATGTCTTCTGTTTCTGGTCGTCTCAGAAGTGAGTGCTTGGCGCCGTCCTGTGGGGATCAAAATGAATGGAACGAGGCTGTTAGTAAAAAGTATAAGGTTCTCCTCTGGTTGGGGAAAAGTGTGTCGTGGGCATGAAGCTGAGGAAGAGTGAGCAAAAGTCTGAAATAGTAGTGTGAAGTTGTGACGCGTTATTACAGGGATCTAGGGGAGCTGTGAGAGTGGTTGTTGGCCCTGTCTGATGTTGGTGCTCAGTGAACAGGCGGTCTGCGGGAACTGTGCCGGAGTGGGACTCTCGGTGCAACGTGCATTGGGTGCTCTCTCGGGTTGTGTGCTGCCTGCGCTTAGAATATTAATGCAAGTGTTTCGCTGGTCCTGCCCCGGTCTGGGTTTCGGATTCGCACCTGGGAGCTGACTGAGCCAGGGGTTGGGCTTGCTCGTGTTGGAATTGTGGAGGAGCTCTGAGCATGTGTGGATGTGCGAACGAGTGCTAGGACCATAAGGAAGTAAGTGGGACAAGAAATGAAGCAGAACGAAGTGTCGATAAGTTGCGTGCTACTTTGGTGTGACGTGGGGATGATGAATGGATATTACGTTATGGGTGCGTTTTCTCTGACATGTATGGCAATGTGGAAGTGAGATTCTGAGGTGACATACTCACCACGGCGTGGACGGGGAATTGGCGACAGAGTAAACTATGCTACAGTGGTGGGGGGGGGGCAAGGACTGGGGGTGTATTAATTCTGCTGTTGCTCTTTAAAGGTGGACCCTGACGATGAGTTTTTTTTTACAAGAAACATGTAGAGATCACCAGGAAAACACCCTTTACAGAGATTGCAACACTCACTTTTGCTCTGGTTTCCTAGAAATCAAACCGTCAGATCGGCAATTCCTCCTGGCGGAGGTGCTGGAAGTCAATTATTCACCCAAAGAGAATGCGTGTGCCGTCTCTTTTCTAAATGACCGCCAAATCGTTTGCACAAAAAAATTTCGCAATACAAGTCCCTTTTTATTTTTAATTTTTTATACAGTTTTATCTAAAGGAATTTCGCTCACAACAAAAGGAAATAGCTCCATTTTGTTTGTTTGCTGCACTACAAAAAAAGAAAACGCTTCAACCACAATGAGTGACTCCACCAACCCATCCAAATGCTCTGTCTTCACCAAGGAGGAATCGCCGTTTTGAACGGTTTAATTTGTAGGAAACCAGAGCAAGTGAGTGGTCCTCCTTGAAAAGGCTGTCTTTGTAGGTAGATTCAACGGAATATAGAAATTCAGTACAAACACTCCATCCGTCAGGGTCCACCTTTAGAACCTGGGAAGAAAAATTAAGCATCAATGCCTTTCATATTCTACAAAAGCTTGTTAAAGGTCTGTAAACATCCTGTGCAGTGTGGCTTACTATTTAAATGTTTCTGCTGTCAGATTTCATTTTTTTTGTCTTTTGGGGCAAACTGAGTTTAGTCTATGTCATACAAATGATTCCACATTTGTTTTGATCGGGTTATTTGTTCATGGCGATTTTCACAAGGATAGTTATCACTCAGGCACACAAACGATATTGTGATTCTGTCACATGCCTTCTTCTTCTGCTTCCCAGGCATAATGGGCAAGGTACGTATGTGTCCCAGTTTTCACTCGTCTCCCCTCTGCATACGCTGACACATTCCGATTTCGGCGGAGCTCAAAGGAGAAAAATTATTTGATTTTTTTTTTTTAAGGCAGTAGAGTGGGCCAATAAGTCGGGAAGATAGTAGGTTATAGAAAGCAAGGAAAAGTCAGTCCAAGAGAGTGGCAGATTAGAGGAAGTTACAAGCACAGAACTTCTAGAAGTTGGAAATATTTATAAAAAATAAAAAAACCACCTGGTAATCCCCATAATTATGAATCATGCTTTTTGAAAATGTAATTGGCAGTTTTTAAATTTTGTGTAAGCAAAGATACCTATTTTAAGTTTTATAATTGTGATATATTTTGTATAATTTGAAGATAACCGTTTGTGCTGTGTATATACATGCCATGTTGTTTTGTGCAAGCTGAAAAAAGAAATGGTAAGTATAGGGGATAGGGATTGGTGGGTGGGAAGGAGGGGGGTAGCCTTTTTT
>CM065696.1:45955520-45974541 GCA_017654935.2 Phymorhynchus buccinoides | reverse complement strand
TTGTAAAAATGTGTAGTGTAGTGTTTAGTGTGTGTAATTGTGGTACCAGTAGTCACCGGTGTATTGCTTAAGATGTACTGTCTGGATATTCTAGACTCCATTAGACGTGCATGCGGCACTGCTGGCCAGAGCCGAAAGCATTAGCTGTGGAGTGTCTTATGAAATCGGTTCACCATTCTGTCTAGGTAGGTCTGTGTGGCTTGCTGTATACATTGAATGTGTGAGTGCCGGACCAAGTGCGGCCACAGTTCGTGTGGATCAATGGTGTGGCGTCACGGTATGTGTCAACTCAACGTGAACAAGTGCGTATCCACCCGCAGAATGGTGATGATCGTGTGTATATGTAAGTGCGCCGCACGTCAGACTGTGTATTTGTTTCGCACTGTGTTTGTCTTCTCATGTGTCGTGTGTATTCGTTGTTCCGTGTGGTGTGTGTTCGTGTGTGTGTAGACCACGTGTGTGTGTGTGGGGTTTGTCAATCGTGGTGTACGCGCACAGGCGTGGTGTGTTTTGCATGCGGGTTGTTTGGATATTCAACGGTGGTCGTGACAGACGCGCGCCACGCGTCGCGTGCGTGAATGTTGTGTACGCTTCCTCGCGCTGTGCATGTGTCTGTCGTGTGTGTGCCATAGCATAAAAGGAAGGAGACTAGAAAAGCATGGCAAAAAACAGACACGGATTAGCGATAGCTTTTTTGTCCGTCTTGGTATTAACACAGACTGAAACCAGTCAACAAGAACAATAGGCCTAAGTACTATATCTATTTAGTAGTAGTAGCAACTAGGACACTGACAAGACCCTTTTAGAGTCTTTGGAGTAGGCTACTGAAAACAAGGATAGCCAAAGCCATATCAACCGGACGTCCCGGTTCAACGCGAAGAACAAGACAAAAGCAAGGAAATCAGATTTGGTCTATTACCGAGGCGATCGTTTGAGAAAGAAGCTCCGCTTAGGCAGGAGGAGGCATAATAAAGTAAGCCCTACAGATAGCACGTAAGCTTACCTCTATTAGGTGAAGACAGGGTAAAAATCCATGGGGGGCGGTAAGAAGCCCATGGCCAATTATCTCTGAAATGAAAAGAAAATCAGGTCAAATTTGCCCATGAGACGAATGCTAGACATAACGCTCGTCTCCTGGGCAAAATGGAGATCCACTTGAAGATTTGCATTTCCATTTCATGAGCATAATTGGCGGTCTTGTTGGCTGGGCTTTTATTAACAGCCACCATGCGTACTTATTCTACCCCGCTCTTCCCCTAGTCCGTAGTAGTAGCAAGCAGAACCTTTTTAAGGAGTGTTTTGGTTAGTAGGATAAGTAAAACAAGATGCAAAAGCCATATCAAATCAAACCCGGACTCCCAGTTCAACGCGAAGAACAAGACAAAAGCAAGACATCAGATTGATCTATTACCGAGGCCGCTGTCTGAGGGAAAGGAAGCTCCGCTTAGGGAGGAGGAGGCATTATTAAAGTAAGCATACAAAGGATCCAGAACCCACGTAAGCTTACCGTCTCTTAGGTGAAGACGGGGTAAAAATCCATGGGCGGGTAAGAAGGCCCATGCCAACTTCATCTCATGAAATTAAGCAAAAAATAAAAAAAAACCAAAAAAAAAAAAAAAAAAAAAATATTCAGTCAAATCTTCTGCCATGAGACGAGTGTAATGTTCAGCTCGATTCAATGGGCAAAATGTGACTGAACTTGAATTGCTTCATTTCTGGATAATTGGGACATGGGCTTCTGTACCCGCCCATGGCGGATTTTTACCCCGTCTTATTCTTATATGGCTTTGTCTATTTGGCCATAAGTTGGTAAAAATTAAGCATCATTGTCAGGCCCTGGGGCATTTACTTTGCCAAGGGATCTTTTTTTTGCCGTCTTTTCTCGTATTTCGCGCGATATGCAATGACACACACAGACACGGCACGTGCCGCGCACGCACTCTCTCTCTCTCCCTCTCTCTCTCCCTCACTCTCTCTCTCTTCTCTCTCTCCCTCCCTCTCTTCTCTCTCTCCTCTCTCCCTCCCCCCCCCTGAGTCTCTGTCTCTCTCTCTCTCTCTCTCGTCTCTCTCTCTCTCTCTACGAACACCACATCTCCTCTCTCTACTCTCTCTCTATCTCTCTTGAACAGACGAACAGATCACGGAGAAAACTAATCGTCAAAATACACTTGTTCCACGCATTCAACTATGTAATTCCCTTCTTTTAGAAATGGAGGAAACTATACTTAGGCGGCAATCAATGATACCAATTATCAACGGAACACGTCATTCTAGTTGGGAAATTTGCCGCGGCCAGAATTAAGAGTGTTGTTGTTTTCGGGGTGAGTGAGTAGGGGGTGGGGGTAGAGGGGTTATATAACGTGAGGAAGACAGAGTCGTGTAATGCTGGACTGATAGTCAAGGCTAAGCGAGTCTATGTCTGTGCTGTGGTTCTATAATAGTTCGGTGCAGGCACGCAGACCACCCCCACCACCACCATGTCAAGCGATAGTGCAGGTTGTGTATGTTAGTAGAAAGTATGGTTTCTTCCAATATGTTTACTAAAGGATTTTTTCGTTTTGTTGCATTGGTTATGTTACCCCAAACCTAAAAACAACACAACATAGGGTTCAATTTTCCAGACCCTGACCTCTTTCGGAGAGGGAGAAATTGCCTTTGAAAACCTTATACGGACAGAATCAATTTTTACTTGTTACATACTCACTGGCATATTTGGGGCACAAGATAAGTGGGGTCAATGTTTATGTTGTCATGGTTCTGAGGGTATAATATTATGATATATACTAATTGTCAACAGAAAACTTAGTTGGGACGATTTGTACTATTTAGAAACTATTCAATGGGTGTGTAAGCAACTTTAACGAGCAAATGTACCACAAGAAAAAAGATGAGACATATCCATGCTCAGTGACTATTGATTGCTTTTGGTTCTTTGAATTAGACATACTCACATGGCCCAATTACTATCACCTATCAATCTAAAGATATGCATAATTCTAAGCCGAGTTGGGAGGATGGGGTCGTCCTTGTGACGCGTGTCCCTGCAGAATCAATAATATCAACAGTCTGTTAAATTTGCTTTCTAAGAATCACTTTTAAATAGGACATTTTCCATGGTGTAGATTTGGTTGTAAATATTTCCAACTGAATTTGTCTGTGAAACAAATGCACTATGTTACAATAAAGCACAACTTTTCAACTGTACAACAAGGTCAGCCGAAGGGGGTTCTCAAGGAAAAGGCACTATCTAATTAGTAGATGGCCTAACAACAGCTACCTGCAGCAAATTAACACTCGTTTCATTCATCAAAAATGGTAAAATCAAGTCTGAAACCCCAAGCACTAAGCTACTATTAATTCCCAGGACTATTCAAAGTTGTATTTTTGTCGTCAAGTCAAGTCAAAATCATCTATTGGGGTTAAAGAATAAGATGGAGAAAGCTTGTTACCATCCTGCCCTTTTTGTGTTTAACAGCCTGTGGAATGTTTCATTGTCTTTTAAGTTTTTTCTCATATTCCTGCCAGAACATTCGTCATGTTCATGATAATGTCTTTGATAATAAAAGGGACAAACCAAAGGAACGTCAGGCTACCATTTACAAGAGAGCCATACATTTATCATACAAATTGCTAAAAGTTGATTCCAATACATTATTTAAAGATTGAAAAACGCGTAAGTCCGTTCGCATGATATTAGGTCTCATACAGACCGCACATTTTGTATAGATCTAATTGTGATGCCATGGGCTTCAGAGCATGAGCGGTATAATACAGTCTCAGATCATGAAACAAGCCCTTAATAAGAAAAAAATTAACAAGTAGACTATGTGATTCTGGTTACGATGAAGGTCAAGTTATCCTATCTCTGGGACGAATTGCTTAAGAATAAACTCGAGATGACAATTACCTCACAAAAGCTACAGAATCATCCCACAGAGAGTCGTTGTGCTTTCTCAGGCACATGCTATCTAGCACCCTGAACAAACGCGTCGTACGTAGCATCATACTTACTATCATCGATCTGCTGAAGCCCTTTCCATAGTGATTATAAAAACCAAACGGTCCAACTTTGAGAAAAACCACTCCATGAAGAGGATGAAAACCTGTAATTGCTCATGTCACGTCAGGGCTTTAGTGTTAGAAAACACTTGAAAGATCTGTTACATGGGCACCTGGCAAAACGTTTTGGTTGTACTGATGCATCTCATTTCACCACTGTTACCTTGGTACTGAGACATGTCTCCAGTCCTTGACTGCAGATGACATAGATAGGGACATTTTGAGGAGGAACCACAGTCAGCTCAGATAAATTGATTGAACGAAGAAATCTTCTGACCAACCTGTTGAACACAAGAACTTGATGAGCAGTTCTCAGGATCTTACATGGGCAGTCGTTTTTTCTCAAAATGACGCTGCTGGATTGTAATATTCTATGTGGATGATCGCAGCGCAAGGCAATCGTCTTCCTGAGACAAAGCTAGTGTTTCAGTAAAACCTGGTTGTAAGCATAATGGTGGTATAGACCGTTGGTCATCGGATGCTGAATGAATGAGTTCTTTCCTCTCTTCTTTCCAGTTGTGTAATTGGTGATTCTTCCAGAAGTCTGTCAAAATAACTGGACATTTACTAAAGCCAAGCATAATAGACACTATTATGGTGATTAACCTGGCCCATGCCTAATATTTTATGACGGCCTGTGCAGGTCTGAGATGGTCTGTTTTCGTTGCCGTGTTTGACAGGTTATGAGGGCCTTTGACTTCAAACAAAAGATGTCCTATGTTGTATGCTGTAGGTCATGGATGGAGTCCCTGCGCCGGTGAATGGGGGCTTGTGTCGTATCATGGATCACAATTATGAGTCAGGGCCATAATACGGGGACAACTTATATTGAGACGTTTAATGCCAACCTTTATGACAGCTCTTTTGTTTGAAAATTCCCTTGTCGTTTTTGAAGAACGAACCATCGTGAATATGAGAAAAGTTCTGGAGGAAACCTGAACTTTAAAGTATCTCTCACATGCAATTAACCATGAAAATGTGAGGAGTGTAGCATTGACAAAGGAATTAATACCTTTGTTTTGGATTCTGCTTTGTGTACCTGTTGGATGGATAGTTAGATATGTATGTGGTGTACGAGTTGTACTAAGCATCGCGCGAAATAATTAAAGTCGTTATTATGAATCCTCAAATTGACAATTTTGTATTGGTAATGTATTTCTATCTTTTTTTGTAAAAATGAAATAAATCTTACGGTTCCTACTGAATTATGTTTTAATTACACGTGAAAAACGTTTAAAACAAATTATCTGCTTTGGAAGAACTTTCAAAAGGGCTGGAATCATTCAGAAAACACACACTGGGGATAAATTATATGCATCGGAGCAGGGACTGGGTGTCCTTTTGTAGGGGGGCGGTGTATAAGGGACAGTCGAGCCCTTCCCTTCCCCCTCCCTCATTTCGATGTGTTAATTCTTAAAATTTAATGTAGGTTTTATAAGTCTGTTAAAAATAAACAAACAAAAGCTACAATTGATAACAGTGTACACTCTTGTCGCTTGCCACCAAACAGCAGTTAACTCGAACTCCATTTCTTAATCAGTCGAAAATGGTCGCCCATAATTAGTACTGTATTTGCAAAGTACATCGAACAAGTAAGACAGCACTCTGGCATGCTGGGCGCGATGCGGCAGGCCGTTTAATATGAGTTGTAAGGAGTTTCACAAGGTAAACAAGATGGTGGGGTGTGTGAGTGTGGTGTGTGTGGTGTGTAGTGTGTGGTGTGTGTGTGTGTGTGTGTGTCAAGTCAGTCAAGTCAAGTAAAGTCAAGTAACGTCAAGTCAAGTCAAAAAAATGATCCCCCTTTATTGACGATAATAAGAAATAAGCTGATAAAGCTTTTTCACATCCTGTATGTGGTGTGTATGTGTGGTGTGTGTGTGTGTGTGCGTGTGGGTGCGTGTGCTGAAGACCCTCTTTGTCCAGCTCTCTGTAGAGTTTACTTGCATTCATAACTAACGAACAACAAGAAGACATAAAAAACCCCACTCAGTTAATTCATTCTAAAAACCTAAAATTGGTCAAACCTGTTGCAAAACAGTAGTGAATTACAGAAAGGAATGAAACTGGACTCTGGTTGAGTGGAGGTTTTACGTCCTCATGCAGAATAGTCCTTAGGACAATATTAACTCTGCTAGCTATAGGGCTTTATAGGGCCAGATTCACCCCCTCCCCCAAAAGGGGGTAGAGGGTGGGAAAACTCGAAACTCTATGTTCTTTTAAGGTATGGGGATACCTACTATAAGCTAACCAAATACACCAAACAAAAAACCATTTTAGCAAAACATATGAGACAGATGACATAACATCCCTGACCTAGACTGCCGGCAATGCGAACTTCCAGTGAAGGTTTTAGTAGGCCTCGTAGCTTGCAAACTCTTTGCTGTCGCGTCAAAATTTAGAGAATTAACCTTATCTTGGTATGGTTTCATCATGAAAGGAGGCTTACGTTGAGCATTAAAACCACAATGAGGATTTTAACGTTTTCACATTTGTGCTGTATGGTTTTGGTCACTTGTCGACACTTCAACTATTCGACCAACGATGTCAGTGACAACAGTCAGACCAGTTCAAAAAGGTGCTGATAATAATAATTTCGAAGCTGAAAGGAAACTTTTTCAGAGGTAAAACGGTGGAGGTGTAGAACCATAAACGCATCTGGTTTGTGAAGCGGCAGTAAAAGAGGAAAAGAAGAAAAGTGGAAACAGTAATCACTGACGGGCCGGACACCTATAAAGATGGTGACTGTACACAGGAAATCCTTGCAAAAAGAACAAATAAAACATCTGTTAGAATACAGCAAACGTCTGTTGCCCAAAGAAGATTCAAGGAAACACTTACTTTTTCAAAGGAAAGAAAAACACGTGCTGAAGGAAAAGGAGTCAATGGTGGGAAGCAGCAAAGAGAAAGCTGTGATAAACGGTTTGGCGGAAAGAACAAAAATCGTCAGATACGAGTATTTGTGTACTTTAGCAATCATTCATAAGCCTACGCCGATAGAAAAAGTGCCAGTGATAGTGTACTTCACCTAATGTCCCAAAAACAGACAGGGGCCTCAGAAAATCTCATCATACGAGGAAAGCCTGAAAGATCAGAGACAAACAGGATCTTCGAACAGAAAATTCGGACCACTGGGACCTCTACCACGACGAGAACGCGAACGAGACCGCCAGGAAGATGACTGGAGAGCAACCAACTTCGGCTGCATCCATTCTTTGGCTCTCGCTGCGAAAAAGCTGAAACCCAGACCGAGGGTCGCCGGTATGGTGGGCACTGCCCAGTCAGCAGAAACGCAGCTGAAGAAGACCTGGTTACCTTGCGGTGGACAAAGGGAGCCCCACAACAGCTCGCGTGTGTCGTAGCAACCATTCCGCAGTCTCGCTGCGCAATCTCACTGCTATCAGACTTCAGCGTCGACTACAAGAAAACCATCTTGCTACCTAACTTCACTTCGAACAACTGAACGGTTGGATAAGCAGTTTGGAAAAATGTCACTCATCTCAATGGTTGATTCTGAGCAGAAATAACCTATCTACTGTTTTTAAGATTCCTTGGACAATCTGCAAATATCTGAGCGTTTGAGCTGCCTACAATCGGTTTGATAACCAACTCAACCCACAGAACTTACGGAAGTGGTAACGTTGTACAACACTCTTCGCGTTATTGACTGAATTACACAGGAATGTGATGAGGCAACTACAGAGGTCGGTGGCATCAATTGGCTCATTCGTAATCTATTCTTCCAACATTTGTGACCCAACTGTTTTGTGATGGTGGTCGGGGAAAAACGAGGTGTTATCTCAGCGAGGGATCGCAGTTCGGACTGCCGGGAAGCTTTGCAAGTTTTCCCTCGCGTTCATTTAGTACAGAACATTTAATGCTGTTCCACAGAAGCTCTGATCTGCTACAATACGGCAATGAAGAAGAAGAGAGTGACGATTCAAGCGACAGATTAGGTTATCTTTGGACGAGATCAATCGAGGAATTCTCCTGCATCAGCAGGAAGAGTCAAATCACAGGCCACTGCAAAGAGTTCAGCTGCCTAACTATGAAGCTCTGAACTTGACAAAAAACTCCTTAGTTTTACGTGCACCATTTTTGAAACTGTAACCAGGACCGTTTTTGTTGGGATGCCCAATCGACCATTGTTACTGGCACCACGCCATCATCAACCTAAACAATACAGTTCCTTGTTCTGAACAATCCTGATCTTTCTGGATTGACCGGGAAACCCTTTGAAAGATGATCCAGCAGAACCTCTTTCAGTACCTTGGTCAACTGCAAAGCTGTTGATAGGAGGTGAGAGTTTTTTTCTTTTCACAAGTACAGCTGTATTTTTTCCTATCAAAATACTCTCTCTGTCTGTCGTGTCTTCTCCTCCCCCCCTCTCTTCTCTGTCTCTGTCTCTCTCCCCCCCCCCCATCTCTCTGTATCGTCTCCCATCTTTTCTCATATTACTGTATACTAAATTTAAAACTGTCACATGCAAATTCGAAGCAAAACCAAATTAGAATGACCCGCCCCAGAAAGATCTATATAAAGCATCCCACTTAAATATTCAGGTGGTAAACTGTGGAACGACATCCTGATCATTCAAAATAAAACTAGCGTATCTTCCGTTCGCAGATCTTATCACAAGTACATAATAGACAATCTTGTCATCAGTTATGTAATGAGTTTTCTACCAAACATAAACTTATGCCAAGATCTTGTAAATCTTTTATGGTCTCTCTGTATATCTGTATTCATGTCCCAATTTGAAGTAATATGTCAAATTATCTTCAGGTGCCACTTTTTGTTTCATTGTTTGACCTGATTGTTTTATCGTCCAATTTTCTTGGCATGAGCATGGTGTGAAGAGGGGTCCAGGTGCAAAGAAGCTATTGTAGATTATCCTTTCTACCCTCAAATGAAACATTCGTATTTCGTAGTTCATATTCATTCTTCTCTGTGTCCTCTCTCTATCTATTTCTCTGTGTCTCTCTCTATCTATTTCGCTGTGCTCCTCTGTTTGTTCCCCCCCCTCTCTCTTCCATATCTTCTCTCTCTCTCTCTCTCTCCTCTCTCCTCTCTCTCTCTCTCTACGTATGTCTACATATCTCTTTCTCTGTGTCAAGTTCTTCTCTTCTCTCTCTTCTCTCTCTCTCTCTCTCTCTCTCTCTCTCTCTCTCTCCGTCTCTCTCCATCTCTCTCTCTCCGTCTCTCTCTCTCTCTCTCTCTCGTCTCTCTCTCCATCTCTCTCCATCTCCTCCCTCTCTCTCTCTCTCTCTGCTCTCTCCTCCTCCTCTCTCTCTCTCTCTCTCCTCTGTCATCTCGATAGTGCGACGCTTAAAGTCAGACGTGCGTTGGTCCGACGTGCAACACTCCCACACATTTTCAAAAATGTCCGGACGCGGCATGGTTTCACCCGACGTCGAAAATGGTGTTGTACGTCCTCTCGGTCTGGAACAGACACATATGGGACATGTAAATACAAAGATGGTGGGAACAAAAATACTGGAGGCAATGCCCGGAGTCAGTGCAAACCCAATAAAGTCCTGAATTTCTAACAATACAGTACCGCCACAAGTTGAGTTTTCGAGGGTTCGACGTCGCGTTGGTCTGGCATTTTGCATCATGGGTGAATGCTTCTTTCTGTCTCTTTCTCTCACGTGGCATTTTCCGACGTAGCGTTGGTCGGACATGTTGTATAGGCGCTTGTATCAGTCTCTTCTCTCTCTCTCTCTCCTCTTCCTCTCTTAGGGTAGCGTAACTTTCCGGTGTTTTGTCGCCATTAATTTAGAAGTACTTTCAGTACCATGCAATGCACTTCCTTGGCAGAAGAGCTATAAAATATTTGCGTTGCGTTGTCGTTGCATCTCTCTCTCCTCTTCTTCTCTCTCTCTCTCTCTTACTATGGTACTATTGTGACGTCAGACAATTTTTGTCCCTTTTCCAAACATACCCCTTGGGAGGATGGTGCATTTCGATCGTGAATGTGGTGTGTGTTGTGTGTGTGTGTCTTTTTGACTTTGAAAGCAATGTATTATGTTGTCCTCATACACCTATAATGATTTTTTAGTCCCTGAGCCGAAAGGTTCGGGGACCTATTGTTTCTGTCTGGTCCGTCCGGCTGTGCTTAGCTCCCCGAGCCGAAGGTTCGGGAAACTATTGTTTCTGTCTGATCCGTCCGGCGTGCCTCCGTCCGTCCGTCTGTCCGTCCGGCTATTCGTCCGTTCTTCGCAAAAAACTATTCAGTCTATTATCATCAAATTTGGTATATTAGTTTGCCAAGATGCAAGCTATCCACTGATGTAGTTAGGTTTACATTAAGGTCAAGGTCGCGCCAGTTACGGGGTTCAAACCCCAAAACACATAATCGCTAATATCTCGCGAAGTTTTGCATGTAGTTCAATGCAGTTTTTTCCCACAACATTTACTATTGATGAATGGTCTATAACATAGTTGTCATGAATTTTTCTGTGCGCTCGTGTGCGCATAATCGCGCCGCGCTCAAATCACGGGTCCGAACCCCAAGGCTTATATATAAAAAAAACTATTCAGTTACGTACTGTTCTGATGCGTTTGGGTGCGTGAAGTACGTTTTCCTTTGATAATCTGCCGCTTCGCCTGTTCCAGGACATGAAATTTTCTGTGCGCTCCGTGTGCGCATAATCGCGCGCGCGCTCACATCACGGGTCCGTCTTCAAAAAATTCTCCGCACCCCACACCCTCACTGCACTTTTCGCATGTCTGTCTTTGAGACGCAGCCCCCACCCCACCCCCTACCTCTACCTCTCCTCCATTCTCCACACCCACCCCCTCACTCAATGGTCTCCTTGCTGTGTGTACAGCCGACACACTAGTTCCGATTTCGGAGTAGCTCGTCGATGCTGGCGAGGGGACTTTGCAGCCGCTCGACGTCGCACTTGTTTATTTAGAAATCATAAAACTGAAACAGACTGACAACGTCCACTGGAACATACAACAAACAACAAACTACACGACAAGTGTAAAGTGACGTTATTTTATTCACAAGAGACAAAACAAAAACTACTGGATATTTCGGCGAATACCGCCTTTATCAACACAAGACAAACAATTAAACAGCAAATATAGCAAAAATAGCAAAACGCAGGCAACAGAAGGAGCAAAAACCAATCAAGTTCAAAATAAAAACAATACTTCCCCTCTGATGTTGTATTTACTTTGGGGTTTTTGCTTATACGGGATGGAAGTTCAGTTTTAACGTCGCGTATCGGCTTTCGCCATGCACGACGGGCTGAAGAGTGCTGAACAAACCAACCAGGGTATAACCCCCCCCTCCCCCCCCAAATTTATGTTCCTTTAATCACTTTCTTAGCCAAAAGGCCGAGAAGCGATCAGAATTGATTTTGCTTATACATAATGTAGTCAGTATTTATACCATGTGCGCTCTGTGCGCTCGTGTTCGTCGTATTATTTTTTCTTTCCCTCCTCATTGTAAATAATGTAAACATATTTTGTTCTTTATATCTATTATGATCTGTGTTTCTATATTTTCATATATAATCATTGTTTATGTACAATGCTTTGTTTATTATTTTTTATTTTTCTTGTGTGTACGTGTAGGCGTTACTCATTGTGTTGTAGTGTTTTAGCTCAATGTTAATGTACAGCGCTCTGAGCTCCATGCAAAGGCAGTAGAGCGCTTTATAAAATGTCCAGAGTTATTATTATTATATTATACTTGACCTAGTAGCAGGTCTTCTATACAGTATTGACTCATGACTACTTAATATTTCAACATAATACTCACGTTTACGCTGGGACCGCTTAAAGCGTGACGAGCTGTGGACTTTGTTCAGTCCGATGTTATGAAGGAGTGTGTGTGGTGTGTGTGTTTGGGGGGGGTGTGGGGGGGGGGGAGGTGGTGGGGGGGGGGAGGTATGAGGGGGGGGGTGTACTTTCGCATGGTTTTCAGTATTCTTATTCCGACATGATTATCGTGGAGAAAGGATCAGTGAGCGCCATTAACGACACGTTCCCGTCTCTACGTCAGTGACACGGTGTCCCTGTCTCTATGTGTCTCTATATAATAATACTAATAATAATCATATAGGAAAAAGCCAAAAACTGTCCGTGTGTGGTGTGTGTGTGTGTGTGTAGGTGTGTGTTGTGGGTGTGTGTGTGTGTGTCTGCTGCGTCTGAATGAAACACGAAACGGGCCTTATCTTAGACACCGCCGTTTTTAGACAGAATCGCTTCAAATTTGCTGTGAGACCTCACGGCACCAGGCGATTTGGATGTCAAACGGCAACCGAGGCGGCCGGCTATCATTTTTGAGCGGGTTAGCAAATGCGCGGGAAAACGCGGCATCCGACTGGCCTTTCGGCACCCGTAGAATCCCGGGTGCTGTTTCTGGACCGACTGCATTAGAATTTGGTCAGATAGATGATATGAGGAAGGTGACCGATTAGTGTACACAAACCGGAAAGCGAATCGGTTCAGAAAGAAACGCGTTGGACGCTATACGCCGCTTTGAACTGTCTCACGATTAAAACACTCGCCGTTTTTTGACCGAATCGGCTAACATTTGTATGTCAGGCTTGCTATAGCCCGGGGCAGAAGCCTGCCAGCAAATTCGAAGAACGAATCGCGGAGGCGAGCGCGGTTCACTATCCGAGCAGCGCCAACGTGAAACGGGGACTTATAACTCCGCCGTTTCTTAACAGAATAGCTTCAAATTTGCTGTACTCAGCGTTACCAGACAACAACAACCAGTACTTGGTGTTACCGTTACTAGGTGTTACCAGTATGTTGCATTGCCAGTACTAGGCGTTGCGCTAGTCATATAGTAATTTGGCAAGTGTCCGTGTGTGTGTGTGTGTGTGTGTGTGTGTGTGTGTTGTCTGAAACACGAAACGGGCCTTATAACTCCGCCGTTTCGGGAGAATCGCTCAAATTGCTATGAGCCTTCACGGGGCGATGGAAACGGCAACCGAGGCAGCCGTGTCATTTGCGCGGTTTCGCAAATGCGCGAAGCGCGCATCTGCCGGCCTCTCGGCGCCCTTATCTCCGGCGTTTCTGGGCTGATTGCCTTCGAATTTGGCAGGAAGACGACCGGGGCCGGGGACTATCCGTGTGCCAAACCGGAAGCGAATCGATTCAGTAAATGCCGGAGATAAGGGACGCCGACAGGAACGGCTTCACGTTTTCACAAACCGCAGGCGTAAAACAGACCCGACATCGACTCGATAGTTGGAACATGCGTGACCAGGATAGTGACGATCGTCGTGCGAAATTTCAACAACCATCCGTTCATAACAGCGCTAAAATCGATTTATTTTGCAGGACGCTACTTTCAACCACACTTGACACATAACCCACAGACTCTAAAAGGGAAGATGGGACTACTAAGAGTTACGCGAGCGGGGTACTGGATGATAGAGTTATAGTTAGTGGGTAGTTCACAGTGGCGGCAGGCAAAGGACTCAGATTGGAAATTTGAACGGAGGAATTCAACTGGCATATCGGACGTGGTTATGCAAAACATGTTTAAAAGGGAAATAAACCAGTGTTCCTGTCCTCACTACTGATATAGGAACAGGACAAGATGCCAGTTCTTTTCTTTCAAATGTCTTGGCTCTTTGCTTGCCGTCCCCCCCCCCCCCCCCCCCCCCCCCCCGCGAACCCAGCATGCAAGCTATTTTTATGCAGACAGCTGGAGAGAGAGAGCGAAGAGAGAGAGAGGGAGAGGAGTGACTGGGATGTGTGTGGGGGTGGGGTGGGGGGGGGAGTAGAACGCAGCAAAACTACCCCCCCCCCTAGGGATATGGGAGGGGGGGGGGGGTCTTCCGTACAAATAGTTCCCCACCTTCTGGAAGGTCTGTGCTTATAAACTACTCTAACTGTCAGTCTCTTGATTCTGCCTTTTCCCTTGCATGCTGATCTTACTATTGTTCTGTCTTCCGGTCCATTCTCATGCTTTTTCAAGAAATACTTTCAAAAAGATTTCCTCTAGCCGAAGTAAGACATGCTGGCCCCTAATTATCTTACTTAGGTGCATAACAGCAGCATGATGCATCTACGTTCGTAATTGACAGAAATTCTCCTGCCTTTTCTAAGAAATACTTTCAAAAGATGTCTGTAA
Organism: Phymorhynchus buccinoides; assembly: GCA_017654935.2. Lineage (NCBI taxonomy): Eukaryota > Metazoa > Mollusca > Gastropoda > Neogastropoda > Raphitomidae > Phymorhynchus > Phymorhynchus buccinoides. Next base: position 45,960,374 of record CM065696.1, on the reverse strand, counting down.
CGAAGTCAGACATGCTGGGCCTAATTATTGCTTACTTAGGCGCATACAGCAGCATGATGCATCTACGTGTTTCGTAATGACAGAAAAACATGCCTGAACGACCCAAGGAACAAAGAAACTTAGAAGGACGAAGAAAGAAGTACTATAGCGGGGGTTCTATGTCGCAAAATCATGAACTTTCATGAACAAGCACCAATTTGGAAGAGATGACCAGTTTTTATGTCCTGACAAAACCTGATTTAGAGCCACATGAAAAATTTGTAAAACTTGTTTTTGGGGCATTTTTCAAAATGGCCGACACAAAAAAATGGAATATATTTTGCATAATTGTTCATTTAATGCTACAAACACCAAATCTGGCTGAGAAGGACAATTTCATGCCCTGAACATAACCTGATACAAGTCTATTTAAAATAAATTGGAAACTTTGAGTATTTGAGCAATTTCCAAGATGACCGCCAGCAAAAAGGGGAATCGTATGCTGTACAATCATTCATTTTCACCCATAACACCAAATCTGGCAAAAAAGGACAGTGCTATATCCTGTGTATGTTTCGCAAAGCGTAGCAAAGATTTCTGGAGAAATATGTTGAGGCCTAAGGTTTTACATCAATTGAATTTATATTAGTCTAGATCTAGCAGACGACAAAACTCACCAAGAGCTGTCAGACCATGCAAAGGATATCGCCGATATGCTCTGAATTAATGTGCCAGAAAACAGTAGATTCAGACACACACACACACACGCGCGCACGTACGCACGCACGCTGGCACGCACGCACGCACGCACGCACGCCACACACAACACCATCACACACACACACACACTCACACTTCACACGCACGCACGCACGCACGCACGCCGCACACGCACACACACACACACACAACAATATCTCTCTTCTCTAGCGAGAGAGAGAGAGAGAGAGAGAGAGAGAGAGACGGAGATATATAGAATTATTTATTTATGTAGGCCTTCGCCCCCCACAGGGAGGTGTGTGTGTGTGTGACACAAACACACTCACTGGGGGGCGAAGGCCTACATAAAATAAATAATTCATATATCTCCGTCTCTCTCTCTCTCTCTCTCTCTCTCTCTCTCTCTCTGAGAGAGAGAGATAGTGTGTGTGTGTGTGCGTGTGCGTGTGCGTGGGCCGGTTGTGCGGTGCGCGGGCGAGTGCGTGCGTGTGAGTGTGAGTGTGTGTGTTGTGTGGAGTGCGTTAGGTTGTGATGTGTGTGTGTGCGTGTGCGTGCGTGCGTGCGTGCGTGCGTGCGTGGTGCGTGCGTGCGCTGGCGTGTGTGTGTGTGTGTGTGTCGAATCTACATGTTTTCTGGCAACAATTAATTCAGAGCATATCGGCGATATCTTTTGCATGGTCTGACAGCTCTTGGTGAGTTTGTCGTCTGCTAGATCTAGACTAATTTAAATTTAATTGATGTAAAACCTTAGGCCTCAACTTATTTCTCCAGAAATCTTTGCTACGCTTTGCGAAACATACACAGGATATAGCACTGTCCTTTTTTGCCAGATTTGGTGTTATGGGTGAAAATTAATGATTGTACAGCATACGATTCCCCTTTTTGCTGGCGGCCATCTTGGAAATTGCTCAAATACTCAAAGTTTCCAATTTTTTTTAAATAGACCTGTATCAGGTTATGTTCAGGGCATGAAATTGTCCTTCTCAGCCAGATTTGGTGTTTGTAGCATTAAATGAACAATTATGCAAAATATATTCCATTTGTTTGTGTCAGCCATTTTGAAAAATGCCCCAAAAACACGTTTTTACAAATTTTTCATGGTGGCTCTAAATCAGGTTTTGTTCAGGACATAAAACTGGTCATCTCTGCCAAATTTGGTGCTTGTTGCATGAAGTGCATGATTTTGCGACATAGAACCCCCGCTATAGTACTTCTTCTTCGTCTTCTAAGTTCTTGTTCTTGGGTCGTTCAGGCATGTTTCTGTCAATTACGAACGTAGATGCATCATGCTGCTGTTATGCGCCTAAGTAAGAATAATTAGGCCCAGCATGTCTGACTTCGGGTAAAGGACATCTTTTTGAAAGTATTTCTTAAGAAAAGGCAGGAGAATTTCTGTCAATTACGAACGTAGATGCATCATGCTGCTGTTATGCACCTAAGTAAGAATAATTAGGCCCAGCATGTCTGACTTCGGCTAGAGGAAATCTTTTTGAAAGTATTTCTTGAAAAAAAAAAGGCAGGAGAATGGACCGGAAAGGCAGAAAGATAGTAGATGACAGCATGCAAAGGGAAAAGGCAGAATCAAAGAGACTGACAGATTAGAGGTAGTTATAAGCACAGAACTTCCAGAAGGTGGGGGAACTATTTGTACGGAAGACCCCCCCCCCCCTCCCAGTATCCCTAGGGGGGGGGGAGTTTGCTGCGTTCTACTCCCACCCCCACCCAGCACCCCACACCCCACATCCCAGTCACTTCTCTCTCTCTCTCTCTCTCGCTCTCTCTCTCCACTGTCTGCATAAAAATAGCTGCAGCTGGGTTCGCGGGGGGGGGGGGGGGGGGGGGGGGGGGGGGGGACGCAAGCAAAGAGCCAAAGACATTGAAAAGAAAAGACTGGCATCTGGTCCCTGTTCCCTATATCAGTAGTGAGGACAGAAACACTGGTTGTGTCCCTTTTAAACATGTTTATGACATAACACGTCGATAGGCCAGTTGAATTCTCCGTTCAAATTCCAATCTGAGTCTTTGCTTAGCCGCCACTGTGAACTACCCCACTAACGATAACTCTATCAGCCAGGCTCGCCGTAACTCTTAAGTAGTCCATCTTACCCTTTTAGAGTCTTTGGTTATGTGTCAAGTGTTGGTTGAAATTAGCGTCCTGCAAAATAAATCGATTTATAGCGCGTGTTTATGAACGGATGGTGTTGAAATTTTGCACGACGATAGTCACTATCCCTGGTCACGCATGTTCCAAATATCGAGTCGATGTCGGGTCTGGTTACGCCGCGGTTTGTGAAAACGTGAAGCCGCCTGTCGGCGCCCGTATCTCCGGCATTACTGAATCGATTCGCTTCCGGTTTGGCACACGGATAGTCCCCGGCCCCGGTCGTCTTCCTGCCAAATTCGAAGGCAATCAGCCCAGGAACGCCGGAGATACGGGCGCCGAGAGTCCGGCGGATGCGCGTTTCGCGCATTTGCGAAACCGCGCAAATGACACGGCCGCCTCGGTTGCCGTTGCCATCGCCCCGTGAGGGCTCACAGCAAATTTGAAGCGATTCGGTCGAAAAACGGCGGAGTTATAAGGCCCGTTTCGTGTTTCAGACACACACACACACACACACACACACACACACACACACGGGACACTTGCCAAATTACTATATGACTAGCGCAACGCCTAGTACTGGCAATGCACCGTACTGGTAACGCCTGGTAACGGTAACGCCAAGTACTGGTAACGCTGAGTACAGCAAATTTGAAGCGATTCGGTTAAGAAACGGCGGGGAGTGGGGAGTTATAAGGCCCCGTTTCACGTTGGCGCTGCTCCGAGAGTGACGCTCTCTCCCGATTCTCTTCGAATTTGCTGGCAGGCTTTGCCCGGGCCATAGCAAGCCTGATGGCAAATTTGAGGCGATTCGGTTAAGAAACGGCGGACTTATTCGTGAAAAGGGTGAAGCGGCGTCTAGCGCGCGCGTTTCTGAACCGATTCGCTTCCGGTTTGGCACACTAATAGTGACCATCCTCGGTCATCTATCCGCCAAATTCGAAGGCAATCGGCCCAGAAACGCCGGAGATACGGGCGCCGAGAGGCCGGCGGATGCGCGTTTCGCGCATTTGCGAAACCGCGCAAATGATACGGCCGCCTCGGTTGCCGTTGCCATCGCCCCATTAGGGCTCACAGCAAATTTGAAGCGATTCGGTCGAAAAACGGCGGAGTTATAAGGCCCGTTTTCGTGTTTCAGACAGACACACACACACACACACACACACACACACACACACACACACACAGAGACACACACACACACACACACACGGACAGTTGGCTTTTTACTATATGATTATTATTATTATTATTATATAGAGACACATAGAGACAGGGACACCGTGTCACTGACGTAGAGACGGGAACGTGTCGTTAATGGCGCTCACTGATCCTTTCTCCACGATTCATTTCTGAATAGAATACTGAACCATGCAGAAAGTACACCCCCCCCTCCCCCCCCCCCCCCCCCCCCACACACACACACACTCCTTCATAACATCGACTGAACAAAGTCCACAGCTGTCACGCTTTAAGCGGTCCCAGCGTAAACGTGAGTATTATGTTGAAATATTAAGTAGTCATGAGTCAATACTGTATAGAAGACCTGCTACTAGGTCAAGTATAATATAATAATAATAACTCTGGACATTTTATAAAGCGCTCTACTGCCTTTGCATGGAGCTCAGAGCGCTGTACATTAACATTGAGCTAAACACTACAACACAATGAGTAATGGCTACACGTACACACAAGACAAATAAAATAAGATAAAGAAAGCATTGTACATAAACACTGATTATACATGGACAGACAGAAACACAGATCGTAATAGATATATAGAACAAAATAGGGTTACATTATTTACAATGAGGAGGGAAAGAAAAAATAATACGACGAACACGAGCGCACAGAGCGCACATGGTATAAATACTGACTACATTATGTATAAGCAAAATCAATTCTGATCGCTTCTCGGCCTTTTGGCTAAGACAGTGATTTCAGGAACATAAATTTTTGTTTATACCCTGGTTGGTTTGTTCAGCCTGTCGTACATGGCGAAAGCCGATACGCGACGTTAAACTGAACTTCCATCCCGTATAAGCAAAAACCCC
>CM065696.1:45948020-45953020 GCA_017654935.2 Phymorhynchus buccinoides | reverse complement strand
AACAAGATTGTCTATTATGTACTTGTGATAAGATCTGCGAAAGGAAGATACGCTAGTTTTATTTTTGAATGATCAGGGATGTCGTTCCACAGTTTACCACCTGAATATGTAAGGGATGCTTTATATAGATCTGTTCTGGGGCGGGGCATTATTAATTTGGTTTTGCTTCGAATTGCATGGACTTTAAATTTAGTAATACATGTATAGAGAAAGATGGAGAGACAGAGACAGAGAGAGGGGGGGGGGGGAGAGAGAGAGAGACAGAGACAGAGAGAGAGGGGGGAGAGAGAAGAGACAGACAGACAGAGAGAGTATTTGATAGGAAAAAAATACAGCTGTACTTGTGAAAAGAAAAAACTCTCACCTCATATCAACCGCTTGCAGTTGACCAAGGTACTGAAAGAGGTTCTGCTGGATCATCTTCAAAGGGTTCCCGGTCAATCCCAGAAAGATCAGATTGTTCAGACAAAGGAACTGGTATTGTTTAGGGTTGATGATGGCGTTGGTGGCCAGTAACAAATGGGTCAGATTGGGCACCACGGTCCTGTTTACAGGTTTGCAAAAATGGGGCACGTAAACTAAGGAGTTGTTGTCAAAGTTCAGAAGCTTCATGTTAGGCAGCTGAAACTCTTTGCAGTGGCTGTGATTTTGACTCTTCCTGCTGATGCAGGAGAATTCCTCGATTGTCTCGTCAAAAGATAACGTATCTTCGCTTGAATCGTCATCTTCTTCTTCTTCATTGCCGTAGTGTAGCAGATCAAAGCTTCTGGTGGAACAGCAGTAAATGTTCTGTACTAAATGAGACGCGAGGGAAAACTTGCAAAGCTTCGGCAGTCGACTGCGATCCACATCGCTGAGATAAAACCTCGTTTTCCGACCACCATCCACAAAAAGTTGGGTCAAATTTGGAAGACGTAGATTACGAATGAGCCAAGTGATGCCGACCTCTGTACGTTTGGCCTCATCAAATTCTGTGTAATTCAGATCAAGAACGCGAAGAGTGTGTACACGATTAACAGCTTCCGTTAAGTTCTGTGGGTTGAGTTTGTTATCAAACCGATTGTAGGCAAGCTCAAAACGCTCAAGATATTTCAGATTGTCCAAGGAATCATTAAAAACAGTAGATAGGTTATTTCTGCTCAGAATCAACCATTTGAGATGAGTGACATTTTCCAAAACATGCTTATCCAAAACGGTCAGGTTGTTCGAAGTGAAGTTGAGGTACAAGATGGTTTTCTTGTAGTCGACGCTGAAGTCTGGAATAGCAGTGAGATTGGCGCAGCAGACTGCGGAATGGTTGCTACAGAAACACGCCGAGCTGTTGTGGGGCGTCCTTTGTCCACCGCAAGGTACCCAGGTCTTCTCAGCTGCGTGTCTGCTGACTGGGCAGTGCCCACCATACGGCGACCCTCGGTCTGGGTTCAGCTTTTCGCAGCGAGAGCCAAAGAATGGACTGCAGCGAAGTTGGTTGATCTCACAGTCATCTTCTGGGACGGATTCATCGTCGTTGGTAAGTTCCCAGTGGTCCGAATTTCTGTTCGACAGATCTGTTTGTCTCTGATCTTTCAGGCTGTCTCGTATGATGAGATTTTCTGAGGCCCTGTCTGTTGTTGGGACATTAGGTGAATGTACACTATCACTGGCACTTTTTCTATCCGTAGGCTTATGAGATGAATTGCTAAAGTACACAACAGAACTCGTATCTGATGGATTTTGTTCTTTTCCAGCCAAAACGTTTATCAAAGCTTTCTCTTTGCTGCTTCCACCACTTGAACCCTTTTCCTTCAGCACGTGTTTTCTTTCCTTTGAAAAAGTAAGGGTTTCATTGAATTTCTTTGGCAAAGACGTTGCTGTATCAACAAGATGTTTATTTGTTCTTTTTGGAAAGGAATTTCCTGGTGTACTACCATCTTTAGAGGTGTCCGGCCCTTCAGTGAATTTACTGTTTCCACTTTCTTCTTTTCCTCTTTTTACTGCCGCTTCACCAAACAAATGTCGTTTATGTTCTACACCTCCACCGTTTACCTCTGAAAAAGTTTCCTTTTCAGCTTCGAAATTATTATTATCAGCACCTTTTGAACTGGGCTGACTGTTGTCACTGACATCGTTGGGTCGAATAGTTGAAGGTCGACAAGTGACCAAAACCAACAGGCACAAAATGAGGAAAACGTGTAAAATCCTCATTGTGTTAATGCTCAACGTAAGCCTCCTTTCATGATGAACCATACCAATGAATAATGTTAATTCCTAAATTGACGCGACAGCAAAGAGTTGCAAGCTACTAGGCCTACTAAAACTCCTTCACTGGAAGTTCGCATTGCCGCAGTCTAGTCAGGGATGTTATGTCATCTGGCTCAATATGTTTGCTAAAATGGATTTTTTGGATTTGCTGTATTATACTTAGTTAGGGTACCCAAAACCTAAAATTCATAGGGTTCAAAATTTCCCAGCCATGTACCCTCTTTGGGGGAGGGGGGTGAATCTGGCCTATAAAGCCCCTATTAGTCGAGCAGAGTAGTATTGTCCCCCCCTATAGGACTTCGGCCATGAGGACGTAAAACCTCTCACTCAACCAGAGATCCAGTTTCAACTCTCTTTTTCTGGTGTAACGTTCTCTACAGTACTGTTTGCAACAGGGTTACCAAATTTAGGTTATTTGAATGATTCGGAAGTGGTTTTTAATGTCCTTCTTGTTTGTTCAAGTAGTTATTAATGCAAGAACACTCTACAGGAGCTGGACAAGAGGTCTTCACACACACAATCCACACACACACACACACACAACACACACACCACACACATACACACACATACAGGATGTAAAAAAGCTTTATCAAGCGTATTCTTTTATCGTCAATAAAGATCATTTTGACTTGACTTTGACGTGACTTGACTTGACTTGACTTGACTTGACACACACACAACACACAACACCCACACCACACACACCACAACAGCACACACACACACCCCCGACCAGGCTTGTACTTTGACTCCTTACACTCCTGTAAAGGCCTGCCACATGCCCAAGAGCAGAAGTCTTCTTACTGTTCAGTAATTGAAATAATATAATTGGGCGAACAATTTTCGAACGTGATTTTTTTAAGACAATGGGTCTAGTTAACATGCTGTTTGTGAAAGCGACAAGAGTTTCCAATGTTTTCATTTGTTAGCTTTTGTTTGTTTATTTAACAGACTTATAAGCCTACAATTAATTTAAGATTAAATCGAATTGAAGGAGGGTTACTGGGAAGGCTTCGACGGTCCCTTATGACGCAGTCCCTGCTCAATCAATATAATTTCTCCACAGTGGTGTTTCTGATGATTCCAGCCCTTTTGAAGAGATTCTTCCAAAGCAGTAATTGTTTTTTAAACGTTTTCACGTGTAATTAAAACATCATTCCATAGAACCCTAAAGATTTCTTTTCATTTTACCAAAAAAAGAAAGAGAAATACATTGAACAATAACAAATTGTCATTTTGAGGATTCTAGAAACGGACTTTTAATTATTTCTGCGTGCTTTAGTACGCTCGTACACCAACATACTATCTAACTATCCATCCAACACGGTAACACAAAGGCAAGAATCAAAAACCAAAGTAAATTATCCTTTGTCAATGCTACCAGCCTCACATTTTTCATGGTTAATTGCATGGGAGGATACTTTAAATTCATGTTTCCTGCCAGAACTTGTTTCTCATATTCACTTGTTCGTTCTTCAAAAACGAACAAAGGAGAATTTTCAAACAAAAGAGCTGTCTAAATTGTGCCATTAACTTCTCATATAAGTTGTCACAGTATTATTGCCCCTACTCATATTGGCAATGGAAGACACCAAGCCCCAATCAGAAGGCGCAGGACTCTACAATGACCACAGCATACAACATAGGACATATTTGCTGAAGCAAGGCCCATAACCTGTCAAAAACGTGCAACGAAAAACAAGACCCATCTTTCAGACCCTGCAGCAGGCCGTCCAATAAAATATTAGGCCTAGTGTCCATTATGCTTGGCTTTAGTAAATTCCAGTTATTTGACAGACCATATGGAAGAAATCACCAAGGGACAAAGGAACTGAAAGGAAGAGAGGAGACAGCTTCATTCATCATTCCATGGCACCAAAGGGGTCTGACCAACATTATGCTTTACACAGGGTTTTTTACTGAAACCTAGCTTTTTTTCCAGTGAGAAATGCATTTGCGCTGATCATCACATAGAATACTTAAAATAAGCAGACGTAGTTTTTGTAAAAAACGACTGCCATTGAAGGAGGCTGAGACACTGCTCATCATAGTTCTTGTGTTGTCCAACAGTGCTCCCCCAGAAGATTCTTTCGTTTTGTTTCAATCATTTATCTTGAGCTGACCCTGTGGTTTCCATCATCAAAATGTCCTATTCGTATGTCTCCTGCTCAGTCCCCAAGGACTGGAGACATGTCTCAGTACCAAGGTAACAGGGTGAAATGAATGCATTCAGTAAAACCAAAACGTTTTGCCCAGGTGGCCCATGTGATAAAACAGTCCGTTTCAAGTGTTTTTCCTAACACTAAGGCCCTGACGTTGATGAGCATGAAGGTGCATCCTCTTCGCATGAGTGGTGTTTATGTTCTTCAAGTTGGACCGTTTGGTTTTATATCCACATGAAAGGGCTTCAGCAATCGATAGTAAGTTATGATGCCTTTTTTAAAAGGTGGTTGTTTTACGATACGCCCGTTTTGTTCCTGGGTGCTGGATTAGCATGTTCCTGAGAAAACACAACAAGCTTCCTCTGTGGCTGAGTTTCTGTGCTGTTGGTGAGTGTATTGTCATCGTCGAGTTTTTATTCTTAGTCAATTCTGTGCCATGAGATAGGATAACTTGACCTTTCAATCGTAACCAGAATCACATAGTCTACTGTTTAATTTTTTTTCTTATGAAAGCCTGTTTGCAGATCTGAGACTGTAATTTTACCTCATGCTCTGAAGCATTGGGCGATCAACAATTAGAGTCTTATACAAATG
>CM065696.1:45927378-45947520 GCA_017654935.2 Phymorhynchus buccinoides | reverse complement strand
TTCTATTTTCCAACAAATAGTTCTCCCACCTTTCTGGAAGTTATGTGCTTGTAGGTTCTTCTAATCTCTCTCTCTCTGTGACTATGCCTTTCCTTGCTTCAGTTATCTACAATCTTTCGAACTTTTTGGCCCATTTCACACACACGTTAAAAAGAGAGAGGAAAGAGTCTCTCCATATGTATTGACTGCACACTTTTGAGCTCCTCCGAAATCGGAAGTTCCCACCGTCTGAAGCAGCGAGGAGACCATGCGAGAACAAGGAAAACGGACACATACTTACAATTGTGGAACGGCCATAATAGGCATGGGAACGCAGAAGAAGAAGAAAAAAAGGAGGAGAGGGGGAGATGGTGACAGAAAGCAGGAGAATGGGACGGAACAAATAAAGAGGGGGGGGGGGGTTGGTTTGAGGGAAGGGAAGAGAAGAGAGTATCTTCCTCAAGGGCGTGTGCGTAATATATGCAGTAACCCAAGCGCATACCCCATCCACAATCCGCATATAATTATAAATTAAAAAAGAAAGAAAGAAGCGGATGGAACATGCAGACTTCCCTTGCTTAACGCTGTGTCAGACCAACTGACATAGGCTAGAACACCAAGGCTACATCAAAATGTTGTTATGCTCTGCATATCTATGCGGGGATTGTCTTTAGCCATGACAAGCTCCTAGCATAACATCGTCAGTCTCCAAAATCCTCCGAAGTCGGAGTGTGGCTGGAGTACATGGCGAAGGGGGGGGGGGAATCAAAAATGGTCACACACTTAATGTTCTCATCCCTAGCTGGTGCATTTGTACCATAGTGTTCAAGTGCTTCTTCGGCTGTTGGGATGAACCCTGGAATCTTTTAGCCAGGATACAAAATGCAGCAGATGGGTTTCATCATGTATGTGCACACTCCTCCATATTTCTTGCTTCCAGATTTAAAAAATAATAATATTGGATTTCGGATGGATTTCCATACGAAAGTTACGCGTATATATATGTGGCACGCGGTTTTAGATTGCAGTGTTTGCATGTGTTTTTTCCCCATTCCATCTACGTTGTGTTTCTCTCCGCTTTTGGTGTTCATCTCCTTCCCCTTCCTCTTTTTTTATTTTTATCCAGCTTTCTTTGTGCAGGGAAAGGGTGGGTGATGACCTTTGTGTGATAATTTGACTGGGTTTATGTTTGTGTGATGGAATACAGTATATGTGTGTGTGTGTGTGTGTGTCAGGCAGGCATGAAAGAATTCCGCATTTCGCGGAAAATCCGCGGAAATTTTTCTAAACTTCCGCGGAAGAAACAAAAATTCAGCGTAAAGGACCGATCTTGCCGTATTCTTATATCTACAAGTCTCTATTGGGCGATTCTGAAACTGGTTAACCGGAAGTCGCTTTAGCTCACTCGCTTCAATTGTGCGAAGGAAGGCGAAATGAGTAGCTTCCGCTCAACAAAAGTAGCGATGTTAGCTGAAAATGTGTGTGGAAGGCTATTTGTGCCGACCAAATTTTCGGACCCCTTCCTCGCTGAATAAAACTTGTGACTTGTGAGAGTAGGTGAAAAGGTGGTTGGAAATTTTTTTTGGGGAACGTTGTGCCCCCCCCACCCCCCCGCCGTCAAAACATTCTGACGTTAGGTGAAAATCCGGGTGGAAGGATTTTTCTCGGCTGAAAAGAATCTCATTCTTTGATGCCTGATCAGGACCGACCCTCCTGGAACAAACTTCCTCTTTCCCTCTGCCAGCGACCAACCCTCTCTGCTTTCAAAAGCTAACCTCAAAACCAACCTGTTCCCCCGTCATTAAAGCTCCGCTCTCTTTATCTTCTCTCTCTTGCCATTAGGTCTGTTTCTGCTGTATTCCATTTATGTCATACGTGTGTGTTCGCTTTGTATTGCATTTTTGATTGAATGCGCTATGAATGCTAACGTGTGTGTGTGCGATTTGATTTGATTTCTGTCAAGATGCAGCGTCGTATAAATACTGTATGTTGATGTTGTTGTGTGTGTGGGTGCGTGTGTGTGTGCATGTTACACTATGTGTTTGTGTGTGTGGTGTGTGTGTGTGTGTGTGTGTGTGTATGAGGTGCCTGTTACAATATGTTTTTGTGTATGTGTGTTTGTGTGTGTGTGTGCATGTTGACAATATTGTGTTTGTGTGTTGTGGGTGTGTGTGCATGTTACAATATGTGTGTGTGGTGTGTGTGTGTGGATGTGGGTGCATGTGTGAGTGCATGTTACAATATGTGTTTGTGTAGTGTGTGTTGTGTGTGTGGTGGGCATGTTACAAATATGTGTGTGTGTGGTGTGTGGATGTGTGGTGCATGTATTGAGTGCAAGTGTTACAATAAGTGTTTGTGTGTTGTGTGTGGTGTGTGTGTGTGGTGTGTGTGTGTGTGCATGTATGAGTGCATGTTACAATATGTGTGTGTGTGTGTGGTGTGTGTATGTGTGTTGTGTGTTATGAGTGCATGTTACAATATGTGTGTGTTCTTGTGGTGTGTGGATGTGTGTGCATGTATGAGTGCATGTTACAATAAGTGTTTGTGTGTGTGTGGTGTGTGTGTGTGTGTGTGTGTGTGTGTGTGTGTGTGTGTGTTGACAGTATGATTGCATGCATACAATATGTGTGTGTGTGGGTGTGTGTGTATGTTGTGTCTTTTTGTGTGTGTGTGTGTGTGCATGTTACAATATGTGTGTGTGTGTGTGGTGTGGAGGTGTGTGTGGCATGTCTACAATATGTGTTTGTGTGTGTGGTGTGTGTGTGTGTGTGTGTGGCATGTATGAGTGCATTTTTACAATATGTGTTTGTGTGTGTGTTGGTGGGTGTGTGTGCATGTTACCATAAATGTGTTTGTGTGTGGGTGTGTGTGCATGTTTACAATATGTGTGTGTGTGTGTGTGTGTGGATGTGTGTGCATGTATGAGTGCATGTTACAATTAAGTGTGTGTGTGTTGTGGGTGTGTGTGCATGTTACAATATGTGTTTGTGTATGTGTGTTGTGTGTGTGCATTGTTACAATATGTGTGTGTGTATGTGTGTTGTGTGGATGGTTGTGTGCGAGTGTGCTATGGGTGCATGTTTCACATATATGTGTGTGTGTGTGTGTTGTGGTGGTTGTGTGTGTGCATGTTACAATACTGTTCGTGTGGTGTGTGTTGTGTTGTGTGTGTATGTGTGTGTGTGTGCATGTTACAATATGTGTGTGTGTGTGAGTGTGGATGTTGTGTGCATGTATGAGTGCATGTTACAATATGTGTTTGAGCCTGTAGTGTGCGTGTGATGTGTGTGTGTGTGGTGTGCATGCATGGAGTCCACATGTGTGCAATATGTTTTTGTTGTATGCTATGTGTGTGTACACACTTGTGTATGGGTGCGTGTATGTGCGCGTGTGCAATACAATTGTCTTCATTACCTCTATGAGTTAAGACATTAAACTGCTTTTTAATCTGAAAACCCCCACGTTTAGGCGAATTCTACTGCCAACAGCACTTGTAAACATGCCCATTTTTTATGAACTTGTTCACTTGAAATCCGAAGGACAAGAATGAGGCTTTGTACTGAAAATTCTCTACCCCCGTCTCTTGACCTGGGATGCGAACGCCACCTATTTAAGATTATTGCCCTTGCCTGTCAGGAACTAGTAGTAGATAGCCACGGAAAAGTATCTGTTCCTGACGTGATCGTCATCAGGGGGCATCGCCCCCCCCCCCCCCCCCCAGTTCGGGCCGAACATTGTCGCCCTTTCGTGTCGGCAAGGAGTAATATAATGCCTCATTGTCTGTATGTGAGAGTAGGATGTCTACGTTCTAGTACATGTAATTGACAGAATTATAATTAAAGAATACAAAAAAACACTAACTTTCAGGAGAGAGGGGTGCTTCGGAGATAAGGAACAAGAATTATTTGATGCGCAGGTTGTTTTTTTTTTGGTTTTTGGGGGGCTTCAAACAATCAAAATGCTTATTGATTTTGGTGTGTGGCTAAAGGCTTCTTTTGATATAACCAGATTGATTTCTAAAACTAAAAAAATAAAAATAAATGTGCTTACCGTAAAATACGGACAATAAGCCGCAACTTTGGCCCATGCGGCTTATCTGGGGTTTTTTTTTTTCCATTCTACATTTATCAGTATGATTAATCATCTGTTTCTGGTTCACATTCTTCAGCCTTCTTTAGATCAGTGGGTTTGTTTAGACTCAAAACTGGTGCGTTTGGTCATCAATAGATTCAAATCTCATGTTTAAAAGTGTGAGAAGACATTTTAGATCATAGCTCACATTATGTTCTGATAAGGAGAATTTTTATGGTTTGTGGTTGATTTTTGTGCACATACAATTGATTACTCTGCGGGCTTATAAACTGGTGCGGCTTATATCTGAATAAATACGTAATGTTTTTGTTGAATTTAAGGGATGCGGCTTATAGTCCAGTTTCTTTATTATTTTGTGTGTGTTTAAAGGTCTTTTAGCATTTGTTCTGATATCGCTGCTTCACCTATTTATTGGAGGGAGTAGATCCATATCTGACACGCCTCCTATTTCGGGTATCAGTTCTGGTACAGTGGAACCTCCCTTATAAGACCTTCAAAAAATCATCCCAATTGAGGTCTTATAAGGGAGGGGTCTATAAGGGAGGTAATTTTAATACTTACAAAGAAGGGCAATGTCATCAATGAGAAGTAGGTTAGTTTCGACATATCGGGAGGGGGGGTGTCTTATAACACGGGCGGTTCACTGTATTTTAATGACTCGTCAACAAACTTGTTGCGCCTGACACGGGTTGACAGGGTGGTATTGATGCAGTACCTCCAGGATCGGCCCACTGTTTAATGCAGACTGACACACCAGAAGAGCTTTGTCCCTAAAGGCATAATGTCGTGAGGATGTAAAACTTCCGTTCTACACAGTTTGATAATGCAAATTATATCCAACTGCCACATAACGGATAAAGTCACTGAAAGAAGTAATCGTGTTTTCCATGAAAAAGGCATTTTGTCTCATACTAACCCCCCTCCCCCCCCCCCCCCTCTTCCCGCCCACCCCTGCATTCACCATCCCCTTCATAAGACCTCAAGCTGACCTACTTTTCATAGATCTCCCAGCACGCATGCACACACATACACGCGTGTGCAGAGGGACAAATACCCCCTAACACAGATGCATGCACATGCACACGCACACACACACACACACACACACACACACACACACACACACACGCACGCAGCTCGTCTTCACCTGAATAAGCATACTAAATGGAGGCACGAGGCATCCACTCACTGCCCCAGAGTCTTCATCAAAATTGTGGTTCTCTCTGTGTGTGTGTGATGTTGGCGTGGCGCGTGCTGGGGAACAGGCCCGGCATGGACGATGTCCTGGTGCTGAAGCAGGAGCTGATCCAGGTGCAGACCCTCATGGACCAGCTGACCCAGGAGAGGGAGAGGGAGAAGGACATGCTGCAGCAGGACAACACGCAGCTCAGGCAACAGCTGGAACAGTAAGATTGGAGTGGTGTAGTGTAGTAGACACTGATCCAGGTGCAGACCCTCATGGACCAGCTGACCCAGGAGAGGGAGAGGGAGAAGGACCAGCTGCAGCAGGACAACACGCAGCTCAGGCAACAGCTGGAACAGTAAGATTAGAGTGGTGTAGTGTAGTAGACACTGATCCAGGTGCAGACCCTCATGGACCAGCTGACCCAGGAGAGGGAGAGGGAGAAGGACCAGCTGCAGCAGGACAACACGCAGCTCAGGCAACAGCTGGAACAGTAAGATTGGAGTGGTGTAGTGTAGTAGACACTGATCCAGGTGCAGACCCTCATGGACCAGCTGACCCAGGAGAGGGAGAGGGAGAAGGACCAGCTGCAGCAGGACAACATGCAGCTCAGGCAACAGCTGGAACAGTAAGATTGGAGTGGTGTAGTGAACACTGAACACTGAAAAAGTTTATTTAATAATAATGGGAATTTATATAGTGCTGTTTCTCACATGAGCTCAGTGAGTTTTACATTGATAACAAGAACATTAAAAAAAGGCAAACAAATAATGAATCATTAGAAAGTAAAATAAACACGATGCTTGCACGCAATGTTCTCTTTCTCTTCACCACACACACACACACACATACACACACACACACACATACACACACATAATACATACATACATACATACATACATACATACATACATACATACCCCATACATACATACATACATACATACATACATACATACATACATACATGCATGCATGCATGCACGCACGCACACACATGCATGCACGCAGACACACACACATGAACGCACACACATACACACAACAAGTGAATTTTAAGGGCAGAGCGAAAGGCGGAGATAGAGTCAGATGAGCGGACATGTTGTGGGAGGGAATTCCATATATGAGGTGCTAAATAGTAGAAGGATTGTTCACCGAAAGAGGAACCTTGAGTGTGCAGCAGTCAGAGGAAGAATGTAGGGAGCGAGCAGGTGTGTAGACAGTTACTAGTTCGGAGAGATAGACAGGACCAGAAGAGTGAACAGGAACGAAACGAAAGCAAGCTATTTTATACTTTATTTTAGCCTCTACTGGAAGCCAGTGCACGTTGCGAAGTTACGGGCTATTTTACAAGGATACAAATAGTTTTCCCACACCACCTGGACAGTCTGTATTTGTAACATTCCTCTAATCTGTCACTCTCTTTGACTCTGCCTTTTCCATTTTGCTTACCGTCTTCTATTATCTTTCTGCCTTACTGGTCCGTTCCCCTCCTGCCTTTTTCTCTAGAAAGTCTCAACAAAGATTTTCTCCAGCCGAAGACAAGCATGCTGGGCCTATTTCTTAGTTAGGTGCATGATGGCAGCATGACGCATCCACGCTCATATGGCAGGAGACTGAGCGATCGATGAAGAAGAAGAATTTTCAATGTCTGATCGGAGCTGGTAACTGTGTGATCAGTTTTGTGAGGACAGCATGAAAAAGTAAAACAAGCCCCCAACCCCACTCCACCCACCCACCCCTCTCCATTCTCTCCCCCCCCCCCCACCACCTTCTTCCCCCACCCTATTGTGGCAAAAATGGAATTGCAGTCAATAGAAAAAAAAATCTTAAAATCTTAGGTGGTGCCTCATGGACCCTACCATGGGCTATGAGTTGATGATGATGATGATGGTAACAATGATGATGATGATGATAATGATGATGACAATGGTGATAACGATCAATGTTGATTTGCATGGGCATCACGTCTGTCAAACAGGACCAAAGCTCATGTGAGGGAACTGGAATCCAGACTGGCAGAGTCTCCCAAAGTTGAAGAAGTCCAGAAGTAAGTGTGGCATCATAGCAATAGTGACACAATAGCCACAACAACCATGCATGTAGACACCCCCCCCCACACACACACACACATGCTTAGCGTGCCCAATTTTGACCAAAAAAACACTCTGGCTAGGTGTATCACATCAGAACAGCAGATTGTTTTTTTTTTAAATAGAAAGATGGGTTTTTTGTCAAATAGAAAGATTAAATAAGAAAGATTTTTTTTTCAAATAGAAAGCTGTGCGTAGGGGTACATACCTAGTAAGCGCACATCCCCCTTTTTTTCCATAATAAACCGTGCATAGGTGTACATACCTAATAAACACCCCCCACTTCAAGCCTGATTTTGTGCAAAAGAGGGGTGGGCTTATAAACAAGGTACTTTACAGTATATGAGTCGGGCTGGCGGTAATACCGAAAATACCGGTATGAGTTGAAAGCGGTGCAGTATATACCGGTACGGTTGTAACGTACCGGTACGGTTTTTTTATGGAGATGACTTGCCCTGGTGACATCCCCACTCCAGGAAGACTTTAGGACAGTTGTCGTTAGAGAGGCTGCAGCGCTGACAGCCAGGACAGATGCCTCCCAGTGTTGAAATCAGAGATTGTCACAAAGGTTTAAGCTGTAGATAAATGTTTGATGCTGTAGAAAATCAATTTTCAAATAACTGGCATTACCTTAGTTTATACTATTGGCCCTAGGTGGAGGTTGATTAATATCAACGAATGACTGAAAGTCATTTGGAAAAAAGTCTATGTGCTCATATTATATCTTATGGTTTTTTATTGTACTCATGCAAAGGGTGAGGGGATGGGGGGGGATGAAAAAGGGGGAGGGATAAGTAGGAGGTGAGAGAGAGAGTGCAGGAGTAGCGAGAAGAAGAGAGACGACGCAACCACCAGAACTAAAGTTTTACCTTGAGGTTGTCGGGGGTGGGGGGTCTCTTCTCTCTCTCTCTCTCTCTCTCTCTCTCTCCTCTCTCTCTCTCTCTCTCTCTCTCTCTCTCTCTCTTTCTCTCTTTCTCTCTCTCTCTCCTTCCTTTCTCTCTCTCTCTCTCTCTCTCTCTCTATCTCTCTCTCTCGTCCTCTTTGCTTCTCTCTCTTTCTCTCTCTCTCCATCTCACTCTCTCTCTATCTCAGTTTCTCTCTCTCTGCTCTCTCTCTCGGTCTCTCTCTCTCTCTCTCTTTTCTCTTCCCTCCTCTGTCTCTCTCTTCTTCTCTCCTCTTCTTCTCTTCTCTTCTTCTCTCTCTCTTCTTCTCTCTCTTCTTCTCTTCTCTCTTCTTCTCTCTCCTCTCCCCTTTCTCTTTTCTTTCTTCTTCTCCGTCTTTTTTCTTCTCCTTTTCTTCTCCCTTCTCTCTCTTCCCTTTCTTCTCTCTATCTTCTCTTCTCCCGTCCACCCTATTTCTCTTTCTTGGCTTTTTTTTTCTCTCTCTCTCTCTTCTTCTTTTTCCTTTGTTGTTTTCTCTCTCTTTGCCCCTCTCTATCGTTTCTCTTCCTGATGATGGTAACAATGATGATGATGATAATGCAGGGGAAAGAGAGAAGAGGGAGCGGAGAGGAGAGGAGGGAGGGGAAGAAGAGAGGGGGAAGGAGGGGGAGGGGGCCAGGAAAGGAGAGGAGAAAAGGAGGGGAGGAAGAGAGAGAAGGGAGGGGAAGGATGAGAGGAAAAGGGAGAGAGAAGAGGGAGAGGAGGGGGGGGGGAGAGAGAGACAGGGAGAGAGAGGGGTGGGAGACAGAGAGGGGAGTGAGAGAGAGAAGAGGAGAGAGAGAAGAGGAGAAGAGAGAGAGAGAGAGAGAGAAAAGAGGAGAGATAATAAACCGAGCATAGGTGTACATACCTAATAAACACCCCCCACTTCAAGCCTGATTTTGTGCAAAAGAGGGGTGGGCTTATAAACAAGGTACTTTACAGTATATGAGTCGGGCTGGCGGTAATACCGAAAATACCGGTATGAGTTGAAAGCGGTACGGTTGTAACGTACCGGTACGGTTTTTTTATGGAGATGACTTGCCCTGGTGACATCCCCACTCCAGGAAGACTTTAGGACAGTTGTCGTTAGAGAGGCTGCAGAGCTGACAGCCAGGAGAGATGCCTCCCAGGGTTGAAATCAGAGATTGTCAGAAAGGTTTAAGCTGTAGAGAAATGTTTGATGCTGTAGAAAAGAAATTTTCAAATAACTGGCATTACCTTAGTTTATACTATTGGCCCTAGGTGGAGGTTGATTAATATCAACGAATGACTGAAAGTCATTTGGAAAAAAGTCTATGTGCTCATATTATATCTTATGGTTTTTTATTCTATGCATATATAAAGATGTTCTCCAGCAGAGAATAAAGAAATTGATGTGTGTGTGGATTGAGGTGGTCCGGGGTGTGGGGGGGTTGGGGGTCTGTCTCAATCTCTCTCTCTCTCTTCTCTCTCTCTCTCTTTCTTTCACTCCTCCTCTTCTCTCTCTTTATCCTTCTCTCTCCACTCCCAGTCTCTCCCCTCACTCTCGTTCCCACTCATTCTGCTCTCCCCTCTCTCTCTTCCGTCCTTCTCTCCCCCTTTCTCTCTTTCCCTCCTCTCTGTGTCTTCCCTCCGTGGTTTTCTGGTCTCTCCTTTTCTCTTGGTGAACTCTTTCGCGGTGGCTGTGTGGGTCTCTATGTCTCTCTTTTTAAGGAGACAGGAGACGAGAATGAATATGGTTATTATATTATTACAAGAAAACAGGTTTTTGTTCTGTTTTTTTTTTTAGCTACCCCATCATCGTCTCTCTCTCTCTCTAGGGCAACGTCCTCTGTCTGTGGTGTTGGTCCATCAAAAATCAACCCCCAATCCGCTCCTCTGTTTGTGGCAAGTGTATGTGTGTTTGTGCACACGCGTGTGTGTAGGTCTATGTGTGTTAGAGAGAGAGATAGAGAGAGAATATGGTTATTATATTATTACAGACAGGTGTTTTTTTAGTTACACCTACCTGTTGGACTTTGTAGGACACTTCTGTTGTGTGTCATCAAAATCACCAGCCACCTGGTCGGTATATACCGGTACGTCGGAAAAAATACCGGTATAATACTGTACGGATTGGTATGGACTTCCGTACCGGTACCCAGCTCTCTATATGAGTTGCTTTCTGTCTTAAGATTATCTCCATTACATGAATAACCATGGTTGTAACGGCTAAGTACCGTATTTTTCGGACTATAAGGCGCACCTGATTATAAGGCGCACCCCCCAAATTTTACACAAAATTCAGATTCTGTTTCTTATAGTTTCTTACTATTTTTGTAGTCACATTATAAGGCGCAGGGGTCTCAGTCTGGGGAAAAAAGTATCGCCTTATAGTCTGAAAAATACAGTATTTGAAAATAATAAAAAATGTTTTACAATATTGATACAATATTGGAAATAAAGACATACTGCCATTGACATACCAGTTGCATGACTAATTAATTATAATATACAAATTTGGCAAAAACAAAGATACCCTTCTACCTCCTTTACAAGCGTTTAAAGTTTACATGTCATGGTAGATTGTCTACCACATTCTACATACAACTTGCGAAATATAAGATAATTGCAAAACAAAATTTCACAAGATTTCTGCAATGAAACGGACCTCCCTCCCCCACCCTCACATCTAAAAGTTTCTTTGATTAAAACACAACCAATGTCATGTGCACATGAATTGGTATTTGGTATATTCTAGTCACAGAGACTTATCTCTGTGAAATTCGGGCTGCTGTCCCTTGGAGAGAACGTCGCCGCAACTGCAGCGCCTACCCATTTTTAAATTTGTTTGAATATGTTTTTGGGGGGTGGCACAGGGTGAGGAGGGGGCGTGGGCACACTTGGAAAACCTTGCTGTCAATTTGGCCATACCAGGCAGCTGGATTTCTCCCTGCTCTTACCGACTTTCAACTGCCGTGGGATTTGTACGTGCGTAAAGCGCACGGGTCAGACTAGCTTTAAGTCCCCATCCAAAGGACTGGACATTCAGTTCGATTTTCCTGTCAAACTAGAAAGAAAGGGCGAGGCCGGGATTCGAACCCGGATCACTCATGCAGCATTTTGCAGGCGAACGTCTTAACCACTCTGACACCTTTCTAACCAATTGTGTTGCACACAGTTGGTTACACACAGATGCACACACACACACACATACATACATACATACAGACAGACAGCAGAGATACACGCACAGCCCTCGTCCCCATCATAATTGTGAGTGTATTCTTAGAGATTTACGCAACTGTGGGAAGTGCATGTATTATAAATGGTTTGCTGCCTGTTTGTTTTGTCCCCTCTGTCCTTGCATTGTAATGTACTGTGTGTGCAGGCTGCAATCCAGCCTGTCCAGCAGGGAGTCGGGTCTGCAGGAGGTGGAACAGAACCTTCAGCAAAAGGAGGAGGAGCTCAAGGACATAGCGGAAGAACGTAACAAGGTCAGTTGGCGTCGGCTTGGGCACGTTGCAGAAGCACAGCGTCAGTGAAATTCAAAAACCTCGGATCTCGATTTGGGGGAGGGGGGGGGTGTTGAGTTAGATACATAGTCAGCTCTGCAAGATTTTTCCCGCCACCTTCCACCAAAAGCTCGAACGACTTTCTATCTGGGGTAAATGAGGTTGTGAAAATGGAAGAAAAACTTGTAAGTCCCAAATTCAGATCTAGTTAAGGACAAAAACCTCGTATCGTTGTTCTTTTCAAGTCTAAACAAAAATGTTGAAAGTAATTTTAGCGAAGCGCAGGACTAAACTCGCAATGTCTTGAACAACATATTCATCATAGTTAATCAATTGTGGTCAACGCGGTTAATTTTTAGAACAGTTTTTTACATTTTTCTCAAAACTACCAAGATTGAGATACAAGGTTTTTGAATTTCACCGACGACAGGTTTAGATCATGTCCTGATTTTTCGATGCATGATAGGGTGTCTATTGAAACAGCGTGTGTTGGACCGGTTGACGTTCTTCTTTTTTGTGTAGTCCCAGTTCTATAAGAACGGGATTACATTATGATGTGTTTCTCTGCTGTCTGTATGTATGCGTACGTGTGCGTGTGTGTGTAACCAAAATATGTTCCAGTCCATAGCACCTAAACCACTAGACCGATCGTAATTAAACTTGGCACAATGATTCCTTAGATTCACAGAATGACAAGCCATATCAAGGCACTCCCAGTGAGAAAATTTTGAATATAAAAAAACCCACCACTGATTATTTGAAAGATGATAGGTGGATTTAAACCAAAAGAGGTATAATGAAAAGGGGTTGCTTAATACTATTTTGTTGCAAAATATATTATTTCTAAGCAATGGTATGCCAATGCAGGGAAGTATACACACAAAAATACACAATGACCACAGAGTCCAAAATTAACTCCCCTGAATTTCATCGGTTGGTCTTATTTGGTGAAATTCAGGGGAGATCATTTTAACTTTACAAGTGGCATGCAATTTATATTCCCATTTTTATTTTGTGTGTGTGTGAGGGGGGTATTTTTATTTGTTAAGAAGATTTATATAGCGCATACATTTAAGCTCTATGCGCTATATAAATCTATGCTCTAAGCTCTATGGTATATGTGTGTGTGTGTTGCTGGTAACTGGGACTACGTTTATAGGGCGTTGCCTTTTTTTTTTCTTTTTCTATTATCATGATTATCATCACTGTTCTCACGAGCAGAAATTGAGTTAAGTAGGGGGAAGAGGAGTTGTTACTGTCGTAGTAGCGATTGTTCCCCCTGTGGGGATAACTGGGTGGGTCGTCTTTCATACAAATAGTTCCCCCACCTTCTGGAAGTTCTGAGCTTGAAACTTCCTCTAATCTTTTTTGACTCTGCCTTTTCCCTTTGCTTATGCTGTCATCTACTATCTTTCTGCCTTACTAGGTCCATTCTCTTCCTGGCTTTGTTCTTGACACTTAACGGAGATTTTCTCCAGGCGAAGATAGACATGCTGGGCCTATTTCTTAGTTAGGCGCATAACAGCAGCATGGCGTATCTGTGCCCATATGTTCTTCATAGATCGCTCAGACAGTTTCCTGTAAATTATGAGCGCAGATGCATCATGCTGCCGTTATGCGCCTAACTAAGAAATTGTTAGGCCCAGCAAGTCCGACTTCAGCTGGGGGAAATCTTTTTGAAAGTGTTTCTTGAAAAAAAGGCAGGAGAATGGACTGATAAGGCAGAAAGATAGTAGATGACAGCAAGCAAAGGGAAAAGGCAGAGTCAAAGAGAGTGACAGATTAGAGGAAGTTACAAGCACAGAACTTCCAGAAACTGGCGGAACCATTTATACGGGGGGATCTACTGCGCTCATACGACAGCAAGGGACTGAGGAAGAAGAAGCAGTGATGGTAGTTGTAGTAAATAAAAAGCGATGAAGCTGGTGATGATGATGATAACGATGACGTCGGTGATGACAATGATGATGATGATGGCGGCAATGACTTATCACTCACCAGCTGAAGAAGATGCTGGAAGACTTGCGGAACTCGGCGGGCGACAGCCAGTCCGCGGTGTCGCGACTGCAGCAGGAGTTGCAGGCCCTGGAAGAAGAGAAGACGACTCTCCACAGCTCCCTGACCTCCGAGAGAAACAGGCAGCAGCAGCTGGCTGAAGACCTGGCTAAGGTACGGTGCTGCGTTTTTTTAACGTTTTGTATTACACATAAAATGCGGACTATAAGCCGCTACTTTTCCCCCATGCGGCTTATATACTGATGGGTCTTGTCTGTGGATTTTTCCAATTTCATATATATCGGTATTATGGAATCTGTTTCCTTCCACATTCTCCAGCCTGTGTTTTAGCTTCATTGTAGCTCACAACTGGTTTTGACACTTAACAGATTAATAGAAAGTGTTTTAGAGTATTAAATAGTCATGTTGCAGTGGCAGACTTTCTATTTTTGTGTTGTTTTCAGCTCATGTATTGATTTTCTGTGGTAGGGTATGCAAAATCTGCTGTTATTTCTTTTAACTTTGTCAACTTTTTTGTTTGAGTAACTTCCCTGCGGCTTATAAACTACTACGGCTTATGTGTGGACAAATACTCAATATTCTGTCAATTTAAGGGATGCGGCTTATGTGTGGACAAATACTCAATATTCTGTCAATTTAAGGGATGCGGCTTATGTGTGGACAAATACTCAATATTCTGTCAATTTAAGGGATGCGGCTTATGTGGACAAACACTCAATATTCTGTCAATTTAAGGGATGCGGCTTATGTGGACAAATACTCAATATTCTGTCAATTTAAGGGGTGCGGCTTATGTGTGACAAACACTCAATATTTCTGTCAATTTAAGGGATGCGGCTTATGTGTGGACAAACACTCAATATTCTGTCAATTTAAGGGATGCGGCTTATGTGGACAAATACTCAATATTCTGTCAATTTAAGGGATGCGACTTATGTGTGGACAAAACACTCAATATTCTGTCAATTTAAGGGATGCGGCTTATGTGGGACAAATACTCAATATTCTGTCAATTTAAGGGATGCGGCTTATGTGGACAAATACTCAATATTCTGTCAATTTAAGGGGTGCGGCTTATGTGGACAAACACTCAATATTCTGTCAATTTAAGGGATGCGGCTTATGTGTGGACAAACACTCAATATTCTGTCAATTTAAGGGATGCGGCTTATGTGGACAAATACTCAATATTCTGTCAATTTAAGGGATGCGGCTTATGTGTGGACAAACACTCAATATTCTGTCAATTTAAGGGATGCGGCTTATGTGGACAAATACTCAATATTCTGTCAATTTAAGGGATGCGGCTTATGTGGACAAACACTCAATATTCTGTCAATTTAAGGGGTGCGGCTTATGTGGACAAACACTCAATATTCTGTCAATTTAAGGGATGCGACTTATGTGTGGACAAATACTCAATATTCTGTCAATTTAAGGGATGCGGCTTTTGTGGACAAATACTCAATATTCTGTCAATTTAAGGGATGCGACTTATGTGTGGACAAATACTCAATATTCTGTCAATTTAAGGGATGCAGCTTATGTGGACAAATACTCAATATTCTGTCAATTTAAGGGATGCGGCTTATGTGGACAAATACTCAATATTCTGTCAATTTAATACAGGTGCGCCTTATAGTCCATTTTTTGCGGTATATGACATTGTATTGCGTTTGCGTTGTGGTTCGCGTTCATGTTTAACATATTTTTTTACGTTCATTGGTTTCTATTGCTTGGTATGGTGGTTTATTTATTTATTGATAACTTATTTATTATTGTTAGCGCTTAGGGCTTATTTAAGATTAAGCGCTAGAAATGTCCATTATTGTTATTATTATTATTAAGGGGTATGTGTCCCTGGAAACAGTTAAAAGGGGCACCCAGTCCCTGGAATCCACTTTTCTGTTTAGCATCCCTGGAAACTGAGTAGAATCAAAAGTTTGCTGAGATAGTACCTGACAGTAAGCAAAGGGAAAAGGCAGAGTCAAAGAGAGTGACAGATTAGAGGAAGTGGCTAGCACAGTATTTTGTATAAATAGTTCCCCCACCTTCTGGAAGTTCTGTGCTTGTAACTTCCTCTAATCTGTCACTCTCTTTGACTCTGCCTTTTCACTTTGCTTACTGTCATCTACTATATTTCTGCCTTACCAGTCCATTCTCCTGTCTTTTTTCAAGAAACGCTTTCAAAAAGATTTCCTCCAGCCGAAGTCGGACTCGCTGGGCCTAACTATTTTTTAGTTAGGCGCATAACGGCAGCATGACGCATCTGCGCTCATAATTGACAGGAATTTGTCTGAGCGATCGAAGAAGAAGAAGAAGTATGGGGTTGGGAAATGGATCTTTCTTGTCGGTATGAAAACACTGACTAGAATATACCAAATTACCAATCACTACCCAAACTCTTACTTGATGTTTCTTCGTTCAGGCTCAGGAGAAACTGGAGCATACCCAGAAGGCCGTGCAGGAGAAGAACGCCCAGGTTCTGAGCCTCCAGTCTTCATTGGACGAGAAGGAGATCGAGCTCGGCCAGTCGGAGGAGAGGACCCAGCAGCAGTCGAATGCCGTGGCCCAACTGAAAGAGGAGCTGACCAGCGTAAGATGGAGCACTCGCATATCGTTTTTTGCGTGGTTTTTTTTTTGGGGGGGGTATGGGCTCCCAAAGTGACTATTGCATGCAGCCACACTCCAACTTCGGAGGATTTTGGAGACTGAGGATGTTATGCTATAAGTTTGTTATGGCTGAAGACAATCTCTGCATGTTAACTATGCGTAGCATAACAGCATTTTGATGTAGCCTCGGTGTTCTAGCCTTTGTCAGTTGGTCTGACACAGCCTACCCTTTCTGTTTCATCGCCAGTGTAGCCGCTCAGCACCACACAATTTCTTTCCTCCAGTTATGAGATAATAAAGATGATTTGATTTGATTTGAAAATGCATCAAATTGACAGCTAGCCTCTATACTTCCGAAACATTTCTGGCTCGGAACGACTTGAATGAGTTAAGCCAAGGCGAACTATCTAATGTAATCAAAGAATTAAATAGTGAGGCCAAGAGAGGAATAAAGAAATTGAACAAGGTGAATACTCTCTTTCCTAATTAACTCCCCTCCACCAAAGTTGGTTTACAATCCATCACCTAGCAGTGGCGTGGGTCAGAACAAAGTGAACAAACAAAGCATCATTCTCAAAAAAGATGTGCCAAGTTTTCGCCTTTATGACCTCCACCCACCCGTGCACATCAACATGGTGGGGAGAGGACGACATACAAAAAATCAACATCTATCCAAGAGTGGCATAGTCTTCTAACCTTGATATGTTTACCTAAGCAACTACACTTTGGTATTAGGTAATTAGGTACTTTATAGTCACATAGGCGTCTCTGTTAAATTCTGGTTGCTCCACCACCTGGAGAGCGCGCCGCAGCCAGAGGCGCGCCAACCAATTTCTTTTTTTTTTTTTTTTTTTTTTTTGGCATGTGATTTTTGTGTGACGATGAGGATGGGTGGGGTCGGGTTAAATTTGACCAAATGACCACTTTTTTATTTGCCACTAAGGTATAGCGTATGCTAAGTGCATGGGCACACGGGACCTTTGATTTATCGTCTATCCGAAAGACCATAAGGCCTAGTGCAAAGTGAGAGGAAAAATCCCCTGTAGCAGGTTTCGAAACTCGTGGTTTTACTTGACACCAAGCGAACGCCGCTACCAACTGGTGCCACTCTACAGAGTGGAGGGGAGTTAATTAGAAGAGAGTATTGACCCTTTTGTTCAATTTCGTTATCTAATGTAATGTCTGGTTGTGCTGTTTTCCTGCAGAGCTGCAGGCCTCGCTGGGGAGAAGACGCGGGCACTGACAGCGTCCAGAGTAACCTGGGGGAGTCCAGTCCGAGGTCCTTCAGCCTGGCGCAGCACAATGCCCAGCAGTTGACGCAGCTCTCCCTTGAGCTGACAGGCAGTGCCAACGGCCCGCCTTCTTTCTCTTTTAGTTTTGACCGCTTACTTGCTGAATTTGTGTTTTGCTTTGTTGAGAAACGAGGGAAATAAACCTGAGGCAGGTTTTTGAAGTGTCCTCGCTTCAGTTGCTTCCCTTTGGAATGTTACTTGTCGACCTGACGATGCACGCATGCCAGACTGGGGAATGGAACGGACGGATGGAGACAAAAACAATAGTTCCCCAGCTTAGTCTCAGAGAATTTTTAAAAAAGTTTAGTGAAGACGAGAACTGCTAACCGTCAATCCTGGCTGAGTGGTGTAGGGATATCACCCTCAATAATCATCCTCTGTGACTACAACATACCAATACCAATAATTGTTTCAAAAGCCACAACAAAAGATTGCATTTCAGAGATTTTCCCCTCGAAATGAATGACATCATCATGGTGAATAGTTTTCCTTCTCAGCAAGGATTTCCTTAATTTTTAAAATCAGAAAATAATGAATCCTTATTTTCAAATTTGTAAGAAAAAGAAAGTGACTGATTTACGCCCCATAGGCACAAAGTGGTGTTTGCCCATAGAACATTCAACGTTCATTTTAGAGTTTAAAAACATTGGTAAATGTGAATGAAAGACCTCATGAGAGCTCACGAAATAGGCATTTACTCACACATTCTTGTTCAGATTCGGGGGGCAAGGCAGAGGCCTCTGGATTAGCCCCAGGAGCCTAATCACCTTTTCCTTATTTTCAAACTCTGTCGTTTCACCCTGCATCATCATGAGCGCTTACATCGTACAGTGAGGTCATCACCGGTTTGAAGGTCGTGAATGTGGCACAAGCAATGGGGATAAGGCTTGTGTTCCTTACATCCGCCACCCGCAAGTTTCCGTATGGAAACCCCCCCTTACGCTTATGCTGTTTCACAAAAAGTAGGGATATGTGTTTTGTAAGATCACTATGGTTTCATAACGAAATTATAAAGTTCTATTCGATTTGAAAAACAAAAGTATGTTAATTCCTTCAACATAAAATCGAAGACGAAAATTATTTTTGAAACATCTCTGATTGTCCAGAGAAGACGGACCATCATGGTGCCATGTCCAAAGTCACAAATAGTCTAAAACAGTTGAAAACATGTTGGGCCCACTGTTTCGCTGCAAGGCATAGCGGCATTTGACTGAAATGTCCATGGGACCTTGTACTCATGATATGGTCTGGGTTTCGGTGATCTTGCACAAAATGTGCTCAGTGGAGACTGCGAATTGTCATTTTGGGAGTTCAAATCTGCCCAACTCGTGTTTCAAATCAATTTCCCTTTGCCCCTAAAAACCATTGTAACGGTCATAAGAGGATCTAGGACGCCGGGAAAAAACCTTAATCCTCCAGAAAATTGCTGTTTTAAACGTTTGATTTCTTTGAAACGCAGAGCAAAGTTGAGTTGTTCCGATCCTTGAAAAGGCTGTCCCTTTCCTGGAGATCCTCGCAGGGTTCCCTTTAAAACTGTAAACAGAGAGAGGTACTACTATTTGGTACTGGTACTTTATAGTCTAGAGGCGTCTCTGTGAAATTCGGCGTTGCCTCCCAAACCTGGAGAGCGTGTCTTTGCAAGCCAGAGGCGCTCCCCTTTTTTATTTTTAAAATTATTTGCATGCCGATTTTTGTGTGACTGATGAAGAAAGACAAGACTACTTGTGTAGATGATAACATGGCATTGTAAATATAACCAAAATTTCTTTATTTTCTAGTAAGACTGGCAGAAACCAAGGAGAGCAGATCACGACCTTCAGCAGCAGTTGTTTGTGGCCCACAAACACTTCGAGGAAGAGGTAACAACTTACTACTGTATTTTACTGACTACAAGGCGTTTCTAATTATAGGGTGAACCTCCTGAATTTAAACTGAAAATGCGAATTTAACCATACACAAAGCGCAACCATATTTTAAGGTTAATGCAAAATGATGAACAAAGCAACAACCAAAAGATCGAAAACATGACGTCGACTCACACAATAGAGGTCGTATTTTGCCTAGTTCTTCAAAACATCTTAAAAAAAAGCTTCGCGCTTGGGGGGGACGCGTTTCGGTTGCTTGCGCGCCGTGCCTCTTTCCTTATTTTTGTCTTGTGATGTTTTCAGCCTTCTTTTTAGGGGTCTGGGGGGGGAGTACTTCGGGTTTCGTGCTGGCTTCATTGCTAGTCTCGTTAGCGATAGATTAGGATATATTCGGGGATAAGGATGGGGGAGAGCGTGGGCGGGGGAGAAGGGAGTAAGAGGAGAGGTAAGGGATGCATATATTAAAGAGAAGACAGGGGGAGTATAAGATGGTTTGACAGAGTGAGATATGAGGTGGGATGGTATTAGTATGAGGGGGATGTGGCGGGAGGAGGAAAGGACCAAAGAGGGAGTGAGAGAGAAAGTGCTAGAGATTTTGGAGGAAGGAGAT
>CM065696.1:45917353-45922353 GCA_017654935.2 Phymorhynchus buccinoides | reverse complement strand
ATGATGATGAAAACGACGACGACGATGAAGACTATGATGGTAAATTGCTTTAGCTGTTGCTGCCATCGTGGTTGTAATTATTGTTATTGTTCTGTATTGTAGTTATTGTTATTGTTGTCGCTGTTCTTCTTCTTCTCCATCCTATTCCTAATTTTCTTCCTTCCTCGTCCTCCTTCTTCTCTTCCTCCTCCTTCTTCTCTTCCTCCTCCTCCTTCTTCTTCTTCTTTCTTCTTCTTCTTCTTCTTCTCCTTCCTCTTCCTCCTTCTTCTTCTCTTCCTCCTTCTCCTCCTTCCTCCTTCTCTTCCTCCTTCTTCTTCTCCTCCTCCTCCTTCTTCTTCTCTTCCTCCTTCTTCTTCTCTTCCTCCTCCTTCTTCTTCTCCTTCTTCTTCTCCTCCTCCTTCTTCTTCTCTTCTTCTTCTTCTTCTTCCTCCTCCTTCTTCTCCTCTCCTCCTCCTCCTCCTCCTTCTTTCTTCTTCTTCCTTCTTCTCCTTCTCCTCCTCCTCCTTCTTCTTCCTCTTCCTCTTCCTCCTCCTTCTTCTCTTCCTCCTCCTCCTTCTTCTCTTCCTCCTCCTCCTTCTTCTCTCTCCTCCTTCTTCTTCTCTTCCTCCCTCCTCTTTTCTCTCCCCCCCCCTCCTCCTCCTTCTTTCTTTTTCTCTTTTCTGCTCTGCTGCCTCCTTCTCCTTCTTCTCCTTCCTCCTCCTCTCTTCTCTCCTTCTCCCCCTTCTTCTCTCTTCTCCTCCTCCTCCTTCTTCTCTTCTTTCTCTCTCTCCTTCTTCTCTCCTCCTCCTTCTTCTTCTTCTTCTCTTCTCCTCCTCTCCTCTTCTTCTTCCTCTCCTCCCTCTCTTTCTTCTCTTCCTCCTCCTCCTTCTCTCCTCCTCCTCCTTCTTCTCTTCCTCTTCCTCCTCCCTTCTCTCTTCTTCTTCCTCCTTCTTCTCCTCCTCTCTCCTCCTTCTTCTCCTTCTCTCTCTCTTCTTCTTCTCCCTCTCCTCTCCTTCTTCTCCTCTCTCCTCCTCTCTCTCTCTTCTCCTCCTCCTCTCTTCTTCTCTTCCTCCTCCGTCTTCTCCTCCTCCTCCTCCTCCTTCTTCTCTTCTTCTCCTTCTTCTTCCTCTCTCCTCCTCACTCTCTCATCTCTCCTCCTCCTCCTCTCTCTTCTCCTCTCCTCTTCTTCTTCTCTCCTCCTCCTCCTTCTTCTCTCTCCTCCTCTTCTTCTTCTTTCTCTCCTCCTTCTCCTCTTCCTCTTCTCCCTCTCCTTCTTCTTCTTCCTCCTCTTCTTCTTCTTCTCTTCTTCTCTCCTCCTTCTTCTCCTCCTCCTCTCTTCTTCTTCTCTTCCTCCTCCTTCTTCTCCTCCTCCTCCTCTCTTCTCTTCTTCTTCTCCTCCTCCTCCTTCTTCTCTCTTCTCTCCTCCTCCTTCTTCTCTCCTCCTCCTCTTCTTCTTCTTCTCCTCCTCTTCTTCTTCTTCTTCCTCCTCTCTTGTCTCCTCTCTCCTCTCCTCTTCTCCTTCTCTCTCCTTCTCCTCCTCTCTTCTTCTCTCCTCCTTCTTCTTCTCTTCCTCCTCCTCTCTTCTCTCCTCTCCTCCTCCTTCCTCCTCACTCTCTCTCTTCTCTTCTCTCTCTCTCCTCCTCCTCTCTCTTCTCCTCCTCCTCCTCCCTCTTCTCCTCTTCCTCTCCTCTCTCTCTTCTTCTCCTTCTCCTCCTCCTCCTCTTCTTCTTCTCTGTCTCTCCTCTCTCTCCTCTTCTTCCTCCTCCTCCTCCCTCTCCTCCTCCTTCTCTTCTTCCTCTCCTCTCTCTTCTTCTTCTCTTCTCTCTTCTCCTTCTTCTTCTCTCTCTCCCTCTCTCTTCTCCTTCTCTCTCCTCCTCCTCTTCTTCTCTTTCTTCTTCTTCTTCTTCTCTTCTCTTCCTCCTCCTCCTTCTTCTCTTCTCCTCCTCCTTCTTCTCCTCTCTCCTCCTTCTTCTTTCTCTCCTCCTCTCTTCTTCTCCCTCTCCTCTCTTCTTCTCTCTCCTCCTCTCTCTCTTCTCTCTTCTCCTCCTTCTCTCTCTCTCTCTCCTCCTTCTCTCCTCCTCTCTTCCTCTCTTCTCTCTCTCTTCCCTCCTTCTTCTCTCCTCCTCTCTTCTTCTCCTCTCTCTCTCTCTCTTCTTCTCCTCCTCCTCTCTCTTCTTCTTTCTTCTCTCTTCCTTTCTCTCTTCTTCCTCCTCTCTCTTCTCTCTTCCTCTCTCATCTCCTCTTCTTCTCTCTCTCCTTCTTCTTCTCTCTTCCTCCTCTCTCTCTTCTTCTCTTCCTCTCTCTCCCTCCTCCCCCCTCCTTCTCCTTTCTCCTCTTTCTCTCTCTCTCTCTCCTCTCTCTCTCTCCTCTCTCCTCCTCTCTCTCTTCTCTTCTCCTCTCCTCCTTCTCTCTCTCCTCCTCCTTCTCTCTCTCTTCTCCTCCTCCTCCTCTCTCTCTCTTCTCCTCCTTCTTCTTCTTCCTCCTCTCTCCTCTCTCTCTTCTCTTCTCTCTTCTCCTTCCTCTTTCTTCTCTTCTTCTCTTCTCCTTCTCTCTCCTCCTCCTCCTCTCTCCTTCCTCTTCTTCTTCCTCTTCTCTCTCTCCTCTTCCTCCTCATCTCCTTCTCTCTCTTCTTCTCTCTTCTCTCTTCTTCTCTCTCTCCTCTTCTCTTCTTCCTCTCTCCTCTCCTCTTCTCTTCTCTCTCCTCCTCCTTCCTCTCTCCTCTCCTCCTCCTCTCTCTCTCTCTCTCTCCTCCTTCTTCTCTCTTCTCTCCTCTCTCTCTCCTCCTTCCTCTTCTCTCTCCTTCTCCTCCTCCTCCTCCCTCTCCTCCTCCTCCTCCTCTCCTCCTCCTTCTCCTTCTTCTCTTCTCTTCCTCCCTCCTCTCTTCTCTCTCTCTTCTCTCTTCTTCTCCTCCTTCTCTTCCTCTTCCTTCTCTCTCCTCCTCTCTCTCTTCTCTCTCTCTCTCTCCTTCTCCTCTCTCTCTTCTCTCTCTCTTCTTCTCTCTTCTCCTCCCTCCTCCTCCTTTCTCCTCCATCTCTTCTCTCTCTTCTCTCTCTCTCCTCTTCTTCTCTCTCTCTCTCTCCTCTCTCTCCTCCTCTCTCTCCTCTCCTCTCTTCTTCTCTCTCTCCTCTCTCTCCTTCTCCTCCTCCTCTTCTCTCTCTCTTCTCTCTTCTCTCCTCTCTTCTCCTTCTTCTTCTTCTCTCTCCTCTCTCTCTCCTCTCTCTTCTCTCTCTCTCTCTCCTCTTCTTCTTCCTCTCTCCTCTCTCCTTCTCTCTTCTCTCTCTCTCTCTCCTCTCTCCTCCTCTCTCCTCCTCTCTCTCCTCCTCTCTCTTCTCTCTTCCTCTCCTTCCTCTCTCCTCTCTCTCCTCCTCTCTCCTCTCCTCCCTCTCTCTCTCTCCTCCTCTCTTCTTCTCTCCTCTTCTTCTCTCTCTCTCTCTCTCTCCTCCTCTCTCTCTCTCCTCCTTCTTCTCTCCTCCTCCCTCTCTTCTCTCCTCTCCTCTCCTCTTCTCTCTTCTTTCTCTCTCTCTCTTCTCTCTCTCTCTCCTCCTCCTCCTCCTTCCTCTCTCTCTTCCCTCTCTCCTCTCTTCTTCCTCCTTCTCCTCCTCCTCTCTCCTTCTCCTCTCTCCTCCTCTTCCTCTTTCTTCTCTCTTCTCTCTCTCCTTCTTCTTCTCCTCCTCCTCTCCTCTCTTCTTCTCCTCCTCTCTCCTTCTCTCTCTCTCTCTCTTCTTCTTTCCTCTCTCCCTCTCTCTCTCCTCTTCTCTCTCTTCTCTCTCTCTCTCCTTCTCTCTCTCTCTCCTCTCCTTCTCTCTTCTCCTCTTCCTCCTCCTTCTTCTCCTCTCCTCTCTTCTCTCTCTCTTCTCTCTCCTCTCTCCTCTCTCCTCCTCTCTCTTCTCTTCTTCTCTTTCTCCTCCTCCTTCTCCTCCTTCTTCTCTCTTTCTCTCTTCTTCTCTCCTCCTCTCTCCTCCTCCTCCTCTCTCTCTCTTCTCTTCTCCTCTTCTCTCTCTCTTCCTCCTCCTCTTCTCTCTCCTCTCTCCTCCTCTTCTTCTCTCTCCTCCTCCTCCCTCTCTCTCTTCTTCTTCTCCTCCTCTTCTCTCTCTCTCTTCTCCTCCTCTCTCTCTCTCTTCTCTCCTCCTCCTCCTCTCTCTCTTTCTCCTCCTCTCTCCTCTCTCTCCTCCTTCTCTTCTCCTCTCTTCTCCTCTTCTCTCCTCTCCTTCTCTCTCCTCTCCTTCTCTCTTCCTCTTCTCCTCCTCTTCTCTCCTCTCTCTCTCTCCTCCTCTCTCCTCTCTCTCCTCTCTCTTCCTCCTCTTCTCCATTCTCTTCTCTCCTCCTCCTCCTTCTTCTCTTCTCCTCCTCTCTTCTTCTCCTCTCCTCTCTCCTTCTTCTCCTCTCTCTTCTCTCTTCTCCTCCTCCTCTCTTCTCTCTCTCCCTCCTCTCTTCTCCTCCTCGTCTCCTCTCTCTTCTTCTCTCTCTTCTCTCTCTCTCCTTCTCCTCCTCCTCGTCTCTCTTCTCTCCTCTCTCTCTCTCTCTCTCTTCTCTTCCTTCCTCCTCCTCTCTCCTTCTTCTCTCTCCTCTCTCCTTCTTCTTCTCCTCCTCCTCCTCCTCCTCTCTCTTCTTTTTCTTCTTCCTCCTCCTTCTTCTCTCTCCTCTTCTCCTCTTTCTCTTCTCTCTTCTCCTCTCTCCTCCTCTTCTTCTCTTCTCTCTCTCCTCCTCTCTCTCCTCTCCTCTCTCCTCTTCTCTCTCTTCTTCCTCTCTCTCCTCCTCTCCTTCTCTCCTGTTTCTCCTTCTTCTCTCCTCCTCCTCTCCTCTCTCTCCTCCTCCTCTTCTTCTTCTCTCTCCTCCTCCTTCTTCTCCTCCTCCTCTTTCTTCTTCTTCTTCTCCTCCTTCTTCTTCTCTCCTCCTCTTCTTCTTCTTCTTCTCCTCCTCCTCCTTCTTCTCCTCCTCCTCCTTCTCTCTCTTCCTCCTCCTCTTCTCTTCTTCTCTCTTCTCTCCTCCTTCTTTCTCCTCCTCCTCTCTTCTTCTCTTCC
>CM065696.1:45884853-45902353 GCA_017654935.2 Phymorhynchus buccinoides | reverse complement strand
TATTCACAGAGACTGTGTATATATTTTCTATTCACAGAGACTGTGGAGACTGTGTATATATTTTCTATTCACAGAGACTGTGGAGACTGTGTATATATTTTCTATTCACAGAGACTGTATATATTTTCTATTCAGAGAGACTGTGTATATATTTTCTATTCACAGAGACTGTGTATATATTTTCTATTCACAGAGACTGTGTATATATTTTCTATTCACAGAGACTGTGTATATATTTTCTATTCACAGAGACTGTGTATATATTTTCTATTCACAGAGACTGTGTATATATTTTATATTCAGAGAGACTGTGTATATATTTTCTATTCACAGAGACTGTATATATTTTCTATTCACAGAGACTGTATATATTTTCTATTCAGAGAGACTGTGTATATATTTTCTATTCACAGAGACTGTGTATATATTTTCTATTCACAGAGACTGTGTATATATTTTCTATTCACAGAGACTGTGTATATATTTTCTATTCACAGAGACTGTGTATATATTTTATATTCAGAGAGACTGTGTATATATTTTCTATTCACAGAGACTGTGTATATATTTTCTATTCACAGAGACTGTGTATATATTTTATATTCAGAGAGACTGTGAAATTGGGGCTGCTCCCACATGGAGAGCGCACCAGATACCACCTAACTTTTTGGAGGGGGGGGGGGGGTACGTAGTGAGCACGGGATGGGGGGAGGGGTGCGGACTGGGGAAACCTAACTACTAGTTAGGTTCATACCAGGCAGCGGGATATCTCCCAGCTCTTATTGCCTTTCAACTGCCGGTGGGATTTTTCCGCGGGTCAGACTTGCCTTAAGTCCCCATCCGCGAAGGACTCGGAGGTCAGTCAGTTCGAGATTCCCCGTCAAGCTAGAAAGAAAGGGTACGTGATACTGGCCTGGGGTTCGAATCTGAGGCTCTCACGCGTGGAATCGGCAGGCCGCCAAAAATGTCTCTCAAGTTAACCACTCTGCCATTTTTCCTTCCTTAATGTCAGCCTGTGTGTGCCAGTCAGCAGAGGGGGAGGGGGGGGGAGGGGAACCGGTTTGAACCGAAAAACCGGTGCTAAACTTTCGCGGTTCGAAAAACCGGTTCGAGTTGCTGTGAACCGGTTTTTTAAACTGCAAAACTGAAAGTAAGTTTTTCTTAGAATAAAGCCCTCGAGGAAATTTGGCAAAATAGTGATCATAAATGTAAAAATTGAACCATTTTCTTACTTTTTTCCCTTGTATAAGATATATGCAGGGTTTCCGGAGAAAACAAACCTGGAAATCCCCTCCAGATCCGCCCCTGAGTGAAGGGGACATCCTCACACTTTCGGCCAAGAGGATTTCAGGACAGGACAGCTGGCGTTTGCAACAACAAAAAAACAGCCAACTAATCCCCTTGGCTGCAGCACTAAACGCCTGAGAAAATGCCTAGAAGCGTGAGAGTCATGGTCTCTTGCAACTGGAAGAGGCTTTTTACCCCACGGAGGGCCTATTACCCCAGTGAGGAAGGGGGGGGGGGGCTTTTACCCCGTTTTCCCCTCTAGCCTTCACTTTCCCCTTGACCCCGACTCGGGGAAGGGAAGTTATCCGGCAAGCAAGACTCAGTAACGATTTGTGTGTGCGTGTGTGTGTGTGTGTGTCACACAACTTGATGATGGATTGTCTAATGGCTATGGTGGTGGTGGTGGTGGTGGTGGTTGTAATAAACCTCGAGTGCAGGCCACAATTTAGATCCTTCAACTTTCGATTTTTCTGGGGACGCGGCTTGTCAACTGAGGCCTTTTTATCTTATCGTTGATCGCCACATTAATGTCCTGGGGAGGGAAAACAAATATAAGTGTAAAACTGGTGTCTGCAAGCATCACGCACTAAGGGACATGGTCATGATTTATTATGTCTAAGGATAATAATTTACTAGCGGTTACTCCCCAGGCCCACCCGCTTCGCTTTGCTTCACGGGAGTTCTCCCCTTGGCGGAGGTTTGCTCTTGGAGATGTAAATGTCTCTACCGGTACCTTCCTCTGGGTCATGCTGATCAAGAAATAGGGGTTTCAAACTATGACCAACTGGTTTGAGAGAGCTGCTCAGCTCTCACTCTCACTTCACTGTTGGATTCTTTCCCAAAAATATATTTCCACTGCATTCCTCTGTTGTCACATCTAAATACATTTGGGCACGAAAGTTTTAATACATGTTACTAGTATTATTGCATTTCAAGCGCTGTAAATGTTACCGCTGACCAGTCTGTAGGAACAGACCCTCTGTTTGTTACCTGCCAGTAATACTATTAGCCCAACTCCTAAGTAATATTGAATGTGGTTGGGTGTAAAATTGCTTGAGATTTAGATTTGTTTGATTCTGTTTTTTATTCAAATCCTATGTTCCAGGTTGAGTAAATAGTAGAGGTGTCAGTGAAAAGAATTGGTAAATATGCTGGTCTAATTCTGTTCACATATTCATTCTTGTGTTTGCTTTTGACTTTAACTCTTTATGTGCAAGAACCTGATTCTATGCCTAATTTGATTTATCTTTTTTTATACATACATACATGTGTGAAACTACTTGGTTGCAAACTTGCAGCTTTTACCTATATTTTTGCATAATCTAAGTTTGTTCACTTTACATTCCTTTGTTGGACTGAGAATGATATTTGCTTGTTGGCTTGATCATAGATTTTGATCTAGCTTGTTACTGAATCATAACAGTTGATTCCAGTACACCTTTCATGTTTTATTTCAATTTGACAACTGAAATTCATATTATTTTTCATAGTGCTATTGTACAAGGGCGGCCTTCTGGACTGGTGGGATTCACTAATCTCCCGCCAGATGAAGCCCATATCTCTAATCCACAGAGATCTACACCCATATTCTCCTGTGATTCTCAGCAGGTGACCCTCCCGGCTTGGGGCTAAACTTTTCAGACAGACAAAAGTCTTGTATATAATCCTTTCGGATTTCACTTTTCATACATGTTTTGTTTTTGGCGCCGTTGAGCTGCTTTCTTATTGCTTCATAATCTTATTCAGATTTGTGAGTAAATAAAATACAAGTGTACAAATAATTCTCACCCTTTGGTCAGACTGATGAGAGTGGAAGTTTTGTAATTTTCATGTAAAAACCTACTTCTCTCTGTCTGCCAATTAGAGCAAACTACCACTTGTATTTCCTTCAATCATACGAGCCAGACCCCGGGCAAAAATATACATTTATTAGATGAAAAGGGGCCGGAACGTCGCTCATCTCCCACACCTTGGAGAAGTAGGCTCAAAGGAAAATTGTATCATTGAAAATGTAACACTTTAAAAGTCTTCCACTAGAGACCTCAACTTTAGCCCATTCCCTCGTCACAACACACACACACACACACACACACACACACACACACACACACAGTGACATACACATACACACAAAACACACACACACACACACACAGTGACATACACATACACACAAAACACACACACACACACACACACACACACACACACACACACACACACACACACACACACATACGCACACACACACGCACACACACACACACACACACACACGCACGCACACGCACACACACACAACACACACACACACACACACACACACACACACACACACACACACACACACAAACATTCACCCAATCGTTTTGCTCACGGAGATAACGGAAACGGTCGAAATAGTGCAGCTCCTTGGCGGAGTGATAGACGTGGGGGTGTGAAGCGAGGCGCGCGTAGAGATCCGATGTCCCGCTCTTGCTGACACCGATCAGGTAGAAGTAAGGAATGCACATCAGTCCGCCATCGAGGGTTTTCCAACACGGGTTTTTGCTCTCGTTGATGTAGTTGAAGGGACCCTGGTGACACACAAGTTTATATTTACTTAACCCGTTGACTGCCAGACAAAAATTAAAGAAACAAGTGCAACGCTGAGCGGCCCAAATCGAGAGAGAGAGAGAGAGAGAGAGAGAGAGAGAGAGAGAGAGAGAGAGAGAGAGAGAGAGAGAGAGAGAGAGAGAGAGAGAGAGAGAGAGAGAGAGAGAGCGTCAACCACAGAGCTACAAAGCTGTTTCATGGCGCGTGTGTGTTCGGACCCGTGATTTGAGCGCGCGCGATCATGCGCACACAAGCGCACAGAAAAATTCATGACAACTGTGTTATAGACCATTCATCAAGAAATGCTGTGGAAAAAAATTGCATTGAAATACATGCAAAACTTTGCGAGATATTAGCGATTATGTGTTTTGGGGTTTGAACCCCGTAACTGGTGCGACCTTGACCTTAATGTAAAACTAAATACATCAGTGGATAGCTTGCATCTTGGCAAACTAGTATGCCAAATTTGATGATGATAGACTGAATAGTTTTTGAGAAAAACGGACGAATAGCCGGACGGACGGACGGACGGACGGACGGAGGCACGCCGGACGGATCAGAAAGAAACAATAGTTCCCGAACCTTCGGCTCGGGGACTAATAAAAATCATTGGGCAAATCATGCCATGAAAAAGACAACTGATAGAGCCAATCTGGCAAAAATGGTTCGTGGATATAACTCTCTTGACTGTGTTAGATCAAAAGCCAGCATATCAGGGTTATTCCTCTTCATCTGATGACATCATCAGTGATGTCAGCAGGTCAGTACGCAATACGTCGGTGGCAGTCAAGGGGTTTTAAACAAACAAAACACAGCAGTGAATGGGTACCTGATTCGTTCAGGGAAGGTTACAAGGCGGCGGAAGGAGAGGGATGGGCTCCTGCTTTCCATGATGCCGCGCCCTTGACACAGTTCACTGACCCCTACGGCCGACAGGCTATGGGACACCTTTACCCTTACCTACCGGAAGAGTATCTGCCCCCTCTGCTAGCTTATCTGGCAGTCATTGTCGGAAACGACAGACAGGCAACAACACATCAAACAAAAACGAAGAAACGACTGATTATCAAAAGATCGAGTATGAAATGGAAACCAAAAAAGGTGTAATTCTCCAAGGGGCAATCACTCACTCTTACAACCAATTTCATTTGAAGTTTTAAAATGCCCCTCTCCCATCTCCCTTCCCCCCAAATTCACACTTTCCCCGCCAACAATTAGTCTTTTTTTATTACCCCGCCGCGTGGGCAGCCACACTCCGACTTTTTCCGGGGGGATTTTGGGAGACTGGTGGTGTTATGCTAGGAGCTTGTCGTGGCTAAAGACAATCGCCCTGCATAACTATGCGCAGCATGACAAACATTTTGATGTAGCCTTGGTGTTCTAGCCTCTGTCAATTGGTCTGACACAGCCTTAAGCCAAAGCGTTTCATTTTCAGTGATAAAGAGAGACGTTACCAGACATGTACACATGACACGGGGACAGAGAGGGAATCCTTTTGTTCTTCTTTTTTGTTGTAGTAAATTTATAATTATGTACGTGGGGTGAAGACGGGGTAAAAAGCCCATGGGCGGGTAAGAAGCCCATGCCAATTATCTCACGAAATGAAGCAAATTTCAGTCACATTTTGCCCACGAGACACTTGTCTCATGGGCAAAATGTGACTGAAATTTGCTTAATTTCGTGAGATAATTGGCATGGGCTTTTACCCGCCCATGGGCTTTTTACCCCGTCTTCACCTATGTATTATAATTTCTTCTACGCAGCCATCAAGTTAGACGCGTAATAATAGGCATCTTAACGAGCACACTATAATTATTATTGCTGCTCTAACAGTATTATGTTGTATTGTATGTAGCCTATTAGAGGAAGACGGGGTAAAAAGCGCATGGGCGGGTAAGAAGCCCACCCCAATTATCTCATGAAATAAAGAAAATTTCAGTCAAATTTGCCCATGAGACGAATGCTAGACATTAACGCTCGTCTCATGGGCAAAATGAGACTGAAATTTGCTTCATTTCATGAGATAATTGGGGTGGGCTTCTTACCCGCCCATGCGCTTTTTACCCCGTCTTCCCCTAGGTACTAGGACCAGCATGCGTTTTAAACCAGATGGGAATCTTACCAAATAGGGAAACTGTCCCCACTTCGCCACGCCGGGGGAGGGGAGGTCGGGGCTGCAGGGAGGAAAGAACGGCTGATCCCCGACGAACTCTGAAGCCCGACCGCTGCAGGCGCTACCCCTGTACCACCGCGAAACCTCCGCCACGTCATAGTCACTGACGTCATCACTTCTGACGTCACTGTCGATGAATTTAAAAATGGTTGACAATAGACGATTTTCGGAGGAAAAAACCCTCGGGGAGAGCACTTCGTGAAAATTAGAGTTGTTTACCTCCATTACTCGGTCAAATACTATGGTAACAATGCAAAATGGCGTCGAAGCTTGAAACCGCAGGATGCGAGTAGGCCTAAGCGACTTGCAAAAAAATTTGTTTATAGAAAAATTAGGGATGGCTAGTGGCCACAAACTGATAAAACTTGCAAAATGTAACGTAAAAATATAAATGACATAAATATTTAGAATGACGCACGGTGTTCTAAGCGAATTTGAGCATTTATTAGTCCCCTGCTACTCTGCGGAGGAGGGCTATTACGATCATTCGTGTCCTTTGCAATCTGTCTTCACACTGCACAACTATCTTATAAACTATTCTACAGAAATCACTTCAAATTTTATATCATAGAAAATGGTAGCATTCCACAAAGAAGACATAGGCCAAAACGAACAAAGCAAAAGTAAAGGTACAAAGGTACAGTAAATACAGTGACAAGTACAACAGTAAATAAACAA
The DNA here is from genome assembly GCA_017654935.2 of Phymorhynchus buccinoides. Lineage (NCBI taxonomy): Eukaryota > Metazoa > Mollusca > Gastropoda > Neogastropoda > Raphitomidae > Phymorhynchus > Phymorhynchus buccinoides. The sequence continues at coordinate 45,895,620 of CM065696.1, read as the reverse complement.
TACGAACGAAAATGCATAGAATAAGCTGCCCACATAACGTTAGGGAACACTTGCAAAACGCACATGCTTTACTTATTTGCTTGTAGCTTTAAAACGCTTCGCAACTGGAACGCCAAACTATGCAGTCGCATACGTAAGTGGCATGGCTTTACTCTGATTGTTTAAAAGTCTCGCGCTTGCTGTTGGTTGCTATGGAAACGTCGGTTGAGAAGGCGCCCAAAAACACAAAAGTGTTAGATTTAGCGCATCAGCATTAATTTTTCCCCACAGAATGAATTGAGCAAGACTGCACTCATCACATGGTAGTCGTGGACTTTGATAATGAGTACAACTCACAAAATAACCATATTTTGACCAATGACATGGTGTAATTAATCGCTGAATCATGATGGTTGTATAGTGAAAAATTAACCTTTCGGGTCACTGGAGAGCCCTGGCTTGGCTGGTTGAGAGTGTAGCTGTGCTGAAATTGGGTCATCGACTCCCTCAGTCAAACTCAGTCATAACCAGGCTGAAACAGCGGTTCCAGACCACCAGCCAAGCCCAGGACAGGCGACAGTCAGGGAGACCCAGAAGGACCATCACATGGGTGAACCAGTACCTTGCCAGGCACGCCCTGGCTGATCAGATAACCCAGACCAGCCACACCAGGCGACATCTAAGGACAGCAGCAGACCTCAACAACTCCACTCGGACGGGGTTAAGCCTCCTGCACCAAGTCCAGCTCTACGCTCGTCACCCAACATAGCGTCTCAGGCTAACTCCAGCTCAGGCTAATTCCAGCTCACAAAGCTGCTCACCAGGACCGGTGTCGCCATTATGGATGATGGACACGTCAACAGGGTCATTAGTTCTGGTCACTGACGAGTTTCAGATCACCCTGGATCATCCTCATGGACTCGTGCAGTCTGGAAAAAAGCTAAGCGAACGGTTCCATGAAGATTGCATCCAGCATGTGACATCCCGTGGCGGGGGTTCCATCATGCTATGGGCAGTCTCCTCGACTCATCACAGAACCCCACTGCACCACGTTAGAGGAAACCTAAACACTCAGAGGCTCATCAACGAGACCCTAGGCCTTCTTGTTGCGGGAGCTTGGGAATGAGTTCCATGATGACAATGGTCGTACTCACCAGGGTCGTGTCCCAAACAACTGGATCCAGCAGCCAGGAGGGGTCAACAAACTTGGCCAGCATATGCAGCCTGGATCTCAACCCTGAGGAAAACCTCTGAGACCAGCTGAGGCGTAGAGCATACAAGAACTATCCTCCCCAACAGACACTGGAGCAGCTACTGGATTTGCTCCAGCTGGAGTGGCAGGTCATTCCACAGGAACAGACAATGAGGCTTGTACACTGCGTGGGATGATACTTCGCAAAGTGCATGGCAAATTCTGGTGGATATACTCGTTTTTGAGTATTTCACGACACTCTTAATTGACACTTTCTTGATACTCGTCAAATTCTCTGATGCTGTGATATTCAGAAAGTAGGGTACCCTGTTTAAAAAAATTATAAAAATGTTTCTACTCAACATGTTGCTGTTGAGGTTTGCATGCATTTCGTCCATGCCTTTAATAAACCACGGTTAAATTCTCAAGGACGTAGCTTTCGTCGTTGTTCAGATATCGATGATTTGGTATGTGTTCCCTAACTTTTTGTGGGCAGTATAGATGGACGAAAATAACGAGCAACCAAAGCTACATGATCAATCAAAGATTAAGGTAGGTAGGTAGATATAGGGCTATTCATAGGCCTCGCGGCCCTTTTACGCCCCTCCTCATGAATTTTTTTTAAGTGGTTTGCGTCTCCTTAAACTAAAACTAATTAAAAAGGTTTTTTTTATTTATAGGAATGGCTGTTTATTCATCAAAACTTTCAAATGTTGTTTTCAAATTTGGGTTTTCGTCCAGAAGATTTTTGAATTTATTAATCATGTAAGCCGACACATGCTCCATAAACATCACTAACCAACGACCAAAAATAAATGATCACACGTGAATAGAGTGTAGAGTGGCACAGTGGTAACGCGTTCGCTTCGTGTCAAGTAACCCCGAGTTCGAACCTGGGTACAGGGGATTTTTCCTCTCACCTTGCACTAGGCCTTATGGTCTGAATATGGAGTCTTTCGGATGAGACGATAAACCGAGGTCCCGTGTGCCCATGCACTTAGCACACGTTAAACCCAGTGGCAACGAAACAGTTGTCATTTGGTCAAAATTTACACACACACACCTTTCCTTCCTCATCAATCACACACACAAAAATCGCAAGCAAAATGTTTTTATAAAAAAAATGGGTGGCACGCCTCTGGCTGCGATGCGCTCTCCAGGTGGGAGCAACCCCATTTTCACAGAGATGCCTCTGTGACTGTTAAGTGCCTAATAATATTATCTGTGAATAGAAAGTCAAACCTCACTTCTGATAGACTGTTCACCGTCTCACCTGGAGGGTGACAATCGTGAAGGAATCTGGCGCTTGTAGAAAGCAGTGTTCACGTCGTCATAAGGTGACCCGGATGCCTTTTGCAAATGGCGGACATGCGTCGAAAGGAGGAAGACCACAACCGTTGTCGCGGCACATAGCATCACGAGCAGTTTTTTAGCGCTGCACCGGCGTAGGTTCACCATGTTTCTGTTTGTTTGTTTCTTTGTTTGGTGTATGTTTCTGCCAACCGGAATTTGTCCACCATCGGAACCCCTCTTATTCAGTGCCTTTTATCTGTTTCAAAAGGTGCCAGAATGGTCAGCTCATTGACCGCGTGAGCCCTTAAAGACCCACCAGATCACGTGTCAAAATCACGGGTTTCACGCGTTTTCCCTCTTATAGCTGGTAAGAAATCTTGTTTTGACCCAGGTTTGACTCCCATACAAATGCCCCCAAATTCAAAACGAAACATTTTAAAAGAGTAGCCTCAATTTGAAGTTGGGGGCATATGGTAAGACGGGGCAAAATGCCCATGGGCGGGTAAGAAGCCCATGCCAATTATCTCATGAAATAAAGCAAATTTCAGTCACAGACGAGTGTTAATGTTTAGCATTCGTCTCATGGGCAAATTTGACTGAAATGTTCTTTATTTCATGAGATAATTGGCATGGGCTTCTTACCCGCCCATGGGCTTTTTACCCCGTCTTCCCTATATCCATTTGTATGTGGGTCACCGGTACCCAGCAAAAAAAACAAGGGACTTAATCGTGGTGGGTCAGTGTGTCTTTTTATGGGTAGCTGTGGCCCACATACAAATTCTCCCGACTTCAAATTGAGGCTGCTCTTTTAAAACGATGCTTCGTTTTGAATTTGGGGCATTTGTATGGGAGTCAAACCTGATCAAAACAAGATTTCTTATCAGGTTATAAGAAGGAAAACACACGAAACCCGTGATTTTGACACGTGATCTGGTGGGTCTTTAAAGAGAAGAAAAAGAAGTCGATGTGTATTTCTTTGTTGCTCTTATTTTTCGTTGTTGTTGCTGTTGTTATTATTCCTGTAGTTGTTTTTGTTGTTGTTGTTGTTGCTGTTCTTTCTCTTTGCTTAGTCTTCATCCAAACCTTGGTTGCTGTTTTTCCTGGAATATGAAAATTACCAGTAATTAACTCGCGATGTCCTCTTTCATTTTCGACATCGAACAAAACGATATCTAATTGTATTAATCAATCAATCAATCAATCAATCAAAATTTATTGTCTTTAAAAAGATAAAGAAAATCTTTGTCTGGCATGCACATAAAACATAAACATAATAAGAAATATATTATTTACAAACTCTCATTCAAAATCAAACTTTCCGCACATTTTTCTTATATCAATAAATAAATAAATATATAAATAAACACTAGGAAGTACACACACACACACACACGCGCGCGCGCGCGCACACGCACACGCACACACACACACACAGATAAAAGTAAAACCAACAGTTTATATACAAACTGTAGTGTTTCATCGAGTGATGTTTGTGGTGGTTGGTTGATGGTTCGTCCCACGTGTGCTTTTTGCAGTCGAGCGGACGTTAAACCCCAACTGTCATTCATTCATAGTGTAGTGAATGTGTGGGTTTTTTTTAGAAAGAAATGAATCATTTATAAAAAATATAAAAAATATGTAAAAAGTCTCCCAGCTTCAAACAGACTGACTGATCTGTTATGAAACAGACTCTCTTCACTAAATAAGGTGAATCATTTAGCCAGAAAGCATAACTATAATGATGGGTCTGAGTAAGCATAAAACCAGAGATAGTTTAGGGGAGATAGCCAACTTGAAGGTAGGGTGATGACGACCCTAAAGAGTTATCTTTCCGTACAGGTAGGAACAATGGTGGCCCCCATCGAAATTTGATTCTGAATCGAAGCGACTGTTCCAACCAAATGTTGGAATGCAAGGTTCAAACTATTTAAGCAAGATAAAAAAAAAAGGTAAAGAAGCTGGAAATCGAGCATAGAAGCCTATAAAACATTGACGAACAGTCTTAGATCAACTGCTTAGGCTACATCTGACATACGATATCATGTTGAAACTCAAACGAGGAATCTTCTTCTCTTCAGGGCGAATCCTTGTTCTTTTGGTAATATTCACATTTCCCCCGTCAAGAACAATGATATGATGACTAAAAAAACAATGGGCTATGTTCTTTTCTGCTACAAATTATCGTTCTTGGCGGGAAGAAATGTGATTATTACCCACTTGATCAAGTTGATGTAGATCTAATTACAGATCTGTCATGACTCGTGAAAAGACAACTCTTTGAGGCTGTTTCACATTGAAATTTGAACACTTGAGTTGCCCTCCTTACTTACAGGTTCATACCTGCAGGGAAAGATAACCAGGGAGGTTGGCCTCACTTCTCTAATAGGGAAAAGAGTTAAGTTCCCCCTCTCTATATATAAGCTCTCTGATAAAACTGGACAAATGAGACAGGGTTTTCAACTTGAATGAGTAGAAACTTGTTGGATGTATGATAATATACAATCGAATTAATGAATAATAGAGTTTGTAATCGTTTGTTTAGCACAAATGAGACACGTGTTCAAACAGGGTTTGTTTTTTCTTCAACGTAAAATGTAATGTTATTTATCGTTGACAAACTCGGGACTTTCCTGGTGTTGCAGTGCCTCCAGGATCGCCCCACCATCCTTATATCTACCAATGTCCCACATACATTGCCTGTTCAAGGCCGGAGGAAAGTTAATCGGATTTTCAATTCAACATAAAAACGAACGAGAAGAAAATTGTTGAGTGTATATATAATAATGTATCGAGTTACTGAAAAACGGATCTTTTGTTATCTTTTAAAAAAAATCAGAATATTATATTATTTACAAGAAATGAATAAGGGGCACGAAAGAATTAGGTTTGTTTCCCTTTTGGCTATTATTGCTCATGCTGTGCTAGGCGGCGGTGTCAAAAACAACTTTTGGTGGAGGGGAGTTAATTAATAGAGAGTTTATTTCCCCTATCGCGTCTCCTAGATAGCTAGCCAGCCTCACTATTTCAATCTATATTTACAACAGACGGTCGGTCAAAAACAACTTTTGGTGGTAGGGGAGTTCATTAATGGAGAGTTTCTTCCCCCTGTCTCCTCTCCTAGCTAGCTAGCTAGCCTCACTATTTCAATATCTATATTTACAACAGACGGCCGGTCAAAAACAACTTTTGGTGGAGGGAGTTAATTAATGGAGAGTTTCTTCCCCCTATCTCCTCTCCTAGCGAGCTAGCTAGCCTCACTATTTCAATATCTATATTTACAACAGACGGCCGGTCAAAAACAACTTTTGGTGGAGGGAGTTAATTAATGGAGAGTTTCCTCCCCCTATCTCCTCTCCTAGCTAGCTAGCCAGCCTCACTATTTTAATCTATACATGTATTTACAACAGACGGTCGGTCAAAAACAACTTTTGGTGGAGGGGAGTTAATTAACGGAGAGTTTCTTCCCCCTATCTCCTCTCCTAGCTAGCTAGCCAGCCTCACTATTTCAATCTATATTTACAACAGACGGTCGGTCAAAAACAACTTTTGGTGGTAGGGGAGTTAATTAATGGAGAGTTTCTTTCCCCTATCTCCTCTCCTAGCTAGCTAGCTAGCCTCACTATTTCAATATCTATATTTACAACAGACGGCCGGTCAAAAACAACTGTTGGTGGAGGGAGTTAATTAATGGAGAGTTTCTTCCCCCTATCTCCTCTCCTAGCAGACTAGATACAAACTAGCCAGCCTCACTATTTTAATCTATACATGTATTTACAACAGACGGTCGGTCAGAAACAACTTTTGGTGGAGGGAGTTAATTAATGGAGAGTTTCTTTCCACTATCTCCTCTCCTAGCTAGCTAGCCAGCCTCACTATTTCAATATCTATATTTACAACAGACGGCCGGTCAAAAACAACTTTTGGTGGAGGGAGTTAATTAATGGAGAGTTTCTTCCCCCTATCTCCTCTCCTAGCTAGCTAGCCAGCCTCACTATTTCAATCAATATGTACAACAGACGGTCGGTCAGAAACAACTTTTGGTGGAGGGGGGTTAATTAATGGAGAGTTTCTTCCCCCTATCTCCTCTCTTAGCTAGCCAGCCTCACTATTTCAATCTATATTTGACAACAGACGGTAGGTCAAAAACAACTTTTGGTGGAGGGGAGTTAATTAACGGAGACTTTCTTCCCCCTATCTCCTCTCCTAGCTAGCTAGCCAGCCTCACTATTTCAATCTATATTTACAACAGACGGTTGCGAACAGGCTGCTCTCGCGGATGTGACAATTATTGCTGGGTGGCATCAATCATTCACAGGGTGACTGGTATAACCGGCCTCTGCGGTGACAGTGAGTGTGAATCCATTGTTGGTCAGCACTGAAAAAGGGCATTCACTCTTTGCTGCCGAAATAGGCCTAGTAGAGAGTACGGCTGATGGTTGGTTGATGAGCTGCTGGGCCTGTATTCACGTTGAGATAGCATGAGACTTAGCATGATGCTAACTTAGAAGCTCTTCCAATGTCCTATAGGATTTAATAGGACTTTTGGAAGAGCTTCTAAGTTAGCATGATGCTGTCTCATGCCATCTCAACGTGAATACAGGCTCAGGTTGTTTGTTGTTGTTGGTGGTGGGTTTTTACTCTATCATATTACTGATAGTATCGACGATGATTACCTTCCGTTTGTCGGTAGGCCTAATAATTGATGGTGATGCGTTGATGGGTAGCAATATTAGTAGTAGTAGTAGCCGTTTCCCACTACAAAAACAACAACAGCATAACAAAACAATAATTAAAATTTCGTGACTTTACTGGTGTTGCATTGCTTCCGGGCACTGCTTCCAGGATCGTTCCCACCATCTTTACATCTACATATATGTTCCGTATGTGTCTGTTCCAGACCGGAGGACGTTAAACATATTTCCATCCAACAAAACAATAACAAAGAAAGAAAGAAAGAAAGAAAAACAACCAACCAACCAAACGAAAACCACGAGAGAGAGAGAGAGAGAGAGAGAGAGAGAGAGAGAGAGAGAGAGAGAGAGAGAGAGAGAGAGAGAGAGAGAGAGAGAGAGAGAGAGAGAGAGAGAGAGAGAGATATTATGTGCGAAAATGTGTGTGTGTGTGTGTGTGTGTGTGTGTGTGATAGAGATAGAGATAGAGACTTTGTGTGTGTGTGATAGAGAGAGAGAGACTGTGTGTGTGTGTGTGTGTGTGTGTGTGTGTGTGTGTGTGTGTGTGTGTGTGTGTGTGTGTGTGTGCGTGTGCGTGCGTGTGCGTGCGTGTGCGAGTGTATGTGTGCATGTGCGTGCGCGCGCGCGTGTATGCGTGTGTGTGTGTGTGTGTGTAAACTTACTTTGTCTGTTTTTTTGTGGCACATATGACTAAAACAAAAACTAAAGAACAACCCATGCACACACAGCAAACATCAGTTCTTTAGCAACGCAATCTTGGGTCCATATTGGTGACTTTTTTTATAACTTTAACAGATCTTAATTCAACCTCCACACATTGTGTTGAAGACAAAGAGCTGTGGTGGTCCGGATGTGGTGTGACGCATTACCACTGTCATTTAACCCTTTCACCGCCAGCCATATTTCAGCCAAAAATGTCCATTAAATTAACCTGGGTAGAGAACAAAATCCATCTGCAGTATTGGGGATTCTTCTGTGACATAATATAAAATAAGGTATATCCTTACTTCCCAAAACTAAGACAAAAGGGTCTGTGGATAATAGACCCCAATTTGATGCCTTTTAGTGACATGGGTGGTAAATCACTATGGTGCTAAAATGCGACTTTGGCGGTGAAAGGGTTAAAGAGCATCCATTAAATGAACAAAAATGAATTAAAAAAACTCTCAAAGTATTAAAATCGGTGGGGGTTCTATCGCTTTACTGGAGGTTTGCCTTTTTCACTTTTTGTTCTTCTATAATATGTGACACAGCACCACATTGGCGACTTTTACTGTTTTCTTAGTTTTTCTTTTAATACAGTTTGTTTATTTTTTTACTTTCTTATTTGTTAATTTCTTTTTAGTTCGATAAAAAAAATTAATTAACTTCTTTTCATGGCATCGCTGCTAAGAAAATAAAAGTAGAGCAAAACAAAACAAATTAAAATTAAATTAATTTGTTTTAAAAGAGCAGAGCCAAAACATGGCGTCTCTGGCGCTTTCGCTTTCGCACTCAAGTGTTGTCTTGTCTTGTTCAAGAAAAAAGAAGTTAATTCTACTAAATTGAGCTGCACGTCATTTTCAATTTTTTTTCTTTCTTTCTTTAAATGTGTGATATGTTCTTCAAAATGTTGTGTATAATTTACACTTATTTTGAAATGACTTGTAAATTTGCAACAAACAAACAAACAACAATTCGACACTTTCTTAAATAATAATAATAAATAATTAATAATGCTTATATAGCGCATAATCTTGCTAAGCAACTCAATGCGCTTTTCGCTCACCATTCGCACATATATTTCTAACAGACTGGTTCACGTATCCTCACCATATATTCCTCACAAAAAGTCAAGCAACAAAACTTCTCACTGCAAATACACTTTAATCATAAATCGTACGTTAATTTTTACTGTTGTGATTTCATCTTCAACATTTCATTAAGTGAAGCTGAGTAAATCACGTAGCAGATTCATCTCAATCTCAGGATACTAAGCAACAACAAAATTGGGTGTCAAAAACAGGTGTGAAAGAAAGCCAACTGCCAATTTCAAATTCAAAGATATCAGTGCGCAAACATTTCATATCGTCATGAACAGCGAGTGTGACCTCCGTAAGCATGAATACAGGCTTGGAAGCGGCTTGGTATTGAGGCAATGAGTCTATCCGGCTGGATCTGTGGGATGGCTCCTCACTTCCTTACCAGGTCTGCTTCCAAGGCATCCAGTGTCTGGGGACGTGCGGGCATGCCGTAATCAGCTCGCCTCTTCATGTCTCATGCATGTTCAATCGGGTTGAGGTCAGGGAATCGGGGTGGCCAGTCAAGGTGAGCGATGTTGTGGGTGTTCAATTCATTGCTGATGACATGTGCCCAGTGACATGGCACGTTGTCGTCCACAAAAACAAAGCTACCACCATGCTATTTCATCAGGGGGATCACTTGAGGTCTGATGATGTCATTCAAGTAGCGTATCCCCTCCGGAAGACCCCTAGGTCGGTACGTCCTCCAGTCCAAATGCCACCCAGACCATCAGACTGCCACCTCCATAACGGTCATGCTCAGCAACAGTAAAAGCCAACAATCTCCCCCCAGGCCGTCTTCACACTTGCTGACGCTCATCATTCAAATCCAAACGCATTATTTCACATTAAAAGCTAGCCTGTGCATTTTCAAAGGCTGACTAAACACCAATTTGATTTTGTTGCTTGACTTTTTGTGAGTAGTACATCTCTATGAAAATGAACACATTTCTTTCGATGGCATTTCCTGGTATTGCACACACACACACACACAGACACACACACACACAAACACACACACACACACACACACACACACACACACACACACGCGTATAGATGTTTGTTTATGAGAGAGAGAGAGAGAGAGAGAGAGAGAGAGAGAGAGAGAGAGAGAGAGAGAGAGAGAGAGAGAGAGAGAGAGAGAGAGAGAGAGAGAGAGAAAGAGAGAGAGAGAGAGAGAGAGAGAGTGTGTATACGAGTACTCGGGTGTGTGCGTGCATGAACTTATTAATGTCTTTGTTGTTGTTTGTTTTGGTTTGGTTTGTGTCTGTGTGTGTGTGTGGGTGGCGGTGGTGGGGGTGTTCTCATGTTTATTTCCTTCTTTAACTGTTGTGTTATAGATGGCTTGATGTAAAAAAGCAAACCATTATTGCTTATTCAATGTTCCATCTGAAAATAAAATTTTTGACTTTTGACTTTGACACACACACACACACACACATCTGGTTCTTGATTTTTTGTTTTGTAATTTCAAATAAAAAAGTGTTCATTGCATACATTTTCTGTCATGTCATCCAAATAACAGACATTAGCAGATATAAAGATGGTGGGGACGATCCTGGAGGCAATGCCCGGAGGCAGTGCAACACCAGGAAAGTCCCGAATTTTTTATAATACAGATACAGAGGGGTGAATGCCAGAACTGTCTATCTGTGCTCTTTATTCCTTTTGAGATAGACCGTTCTGGCAGGCACCCCTAATTTATTTTTGTTTGTTTGTTATTATGCATAGAGCTTCCAGAAGGTGGGTGAGCTATTTGTACAAAATATATATATTTTTTCTTTAGGAAAATTGTAAGAAATCAAAAACCAATTTTGCTACTAACCCC
>CM065696.1:45727353-45874853 GCA_017654935.2 Phymorhynchus buccinoides | reverse complement strand
GGGCAATGTCTCAGAGAAGTAGGTCTTATGTGGCAGGGAGTCTTATAATGGGAGGTCTTATAAGGGAGGTAATTTTAATACTTACAAAGAAGGACAATGTCTCAGAGAAGTAGGTCTTATGTGGGAGGGAGTCTTATAATGGGAGGTCTTATAAGGGAGGTAATTTTAATACTTACAAAGGACAATGTCTCAGAGAAGTAGGTCTTATATGGGAGGGAGTCTTATAATGGGAGGTCTTATAAGGGAGGTTCCATTGTACCTCTCTCTGCTTGCCTGCTTGTCTATCACAGTATCAGCCTGTCTGTCACTCTTTCTCTGTTTGTCTGTCTGTCTGTCTGTCTCTCCCGGACTATTGCCACGTCGGACAACATGTTTCAAAACAGCCGCATGTCGGATCGCGGACTATTGCCATGTCGGGTCAATGAACATCGGACTTTCGGAATAATACCGGGTTGTTGTTTTTTCAAAATTCACCCCACATACAGGCAACACCATCCATTCATATTAACAGAGATGTAGATATTAACAAATCGACAGAACGCTACAGAAGCACCAGTATCTGCAAATGTCTAAAGTCTACCTGTAACAAAAGTCAGAATCTTGTAGCAAACGATGGTTCATATAATCATGCACACACACACACACACACGCACAGACACACACGCACATACACACACACGCACAGACAGACACACACACACACGCACTACACACACACGCACAGACACACAGACACACACACGCACAGACACACACACACACACACACACACACGCACACACACACACACACACACACACACACACACACGCACAGACACACACACACACACACACGCACAGACACACACACACACGCACTACACACACACGCACAGACACACAGACACACACACGCACACACACACACGCACACAGACACACACACACACACACACACACACACACACACACACACACAGACACACACACACACACACACACACGCACAGACACACACACACACACGCACTACACACACACGCACAGACACACACACACACACGCACACACGCACAGACACACACACAGACACACACACACGCACAGACACACACACACACGCACACGCACACACACACACACACACACACACAGACACACACGCATCAGGACTGCCTACCCTCTGTTGCAGTCTCCAGGGACAAACTACTTAAAACAAACAGGGACAGAGACTGATTTCCAGGGACAAACATCGCAATGTCATGCATCAGGGTCAAAACAAACATTAACGTTGGATTATTTCGTCATTTAGCCTAAACTTTTAGCGACTTCGGATGTTTTTGTGTGGTAGTCTTCTTCATGCCTTTTGGTGTCATTGTGCTTCAATATTCAAGATCCATTAGAGTCAAGTAAACCCGAGTTCGAACCTGGGTACAGGGGAGTTTTTCCTCTCACTTAGCACTAGGCCTTATGGTCTGAATGTGGAGTCTTTCGGATGAGACGATAAACCGAGGTCCCGTGTGCTCATGCACTTAGCATACGTTAAACCCAGTGGTAACGAAAAAGTTATAATTTGGTCAAAATTTACACCCTACCCCTGTCCTTCCTCATCAGTCACACCCAAAAAATTGCATGCAAAAATAAAATAAGAAATTGGGTGGCGCGCCTCTGGCTGCGACGCGCTCTCCTGGTGGGAGCAACCCAAATTTCACAGAGATGCCTGTGTGACTATAAAGTATCTAATACCATGTGTAACATGTCTGTGAGGACAATTTCAACGGTGTCTGATGTTTTGGGTGTTCCTGCGTTCAATATAGCAAGATCAGCAAACAAGACAAGTGGTTGCTCTAAACAAAAATTGATTCTTTTCAGTTTCCAAGGGCACCAGATAGAAAAGTGGATTCCAGGGACAGGGTACCCCTTTTTGACTGTTTCTAGGGACAAATGCCCCTTAGGGGGGATGATAGGCAGCCCTGACACACACACACGCACGCATATACACACACACACACGCATGCACGCACGCACACACACACACACACGCACACACACACACACACACGCACGCACGCACGCACGCACACACAGACACACGCACGCACCCACACCCACACACAGACACACACGTACGCACGCACGCACGCACGCACACACACACACACAAAGAGACACACACAGAGACACACACACACACATACAGACACACACACACACACACATACACACACACACACACACATACAGACACACACACGCACACACACACACACACACACACAGACACACACACACACACACACACACACAAAGTGCAGTTGACAAAATATATTATTGCCAAACATTAACAGAAACAATACACTATTAGATCCTTTTTTCTTTTCAGAGCCAAAATTCGCTTTACCATGCTTGCTTCTAAAGATAGGCAAATTTCAACTAGAAATAATTGTCTGATTATAGCAAATAAAATACATTATTGCAACAGGAGCACATACACACACAAAAGGCTTAATCATGTTGTTTTTTGCGCAATCAAACACAGGATATAAATAATACAGTAGATTGCGGGTATCACACATTTTAATAGATTTGATACAAACGTTACTGTGAAATTTTAACAACAAAATGTGTATGCATTTACTGATTCAAACACGAATTTTTTTAAAAATCACAACATGCATGTCACATGCTAGTTTGGTTTTTTTCATACAAGAAAAGCTGAATTTCATGGAATTAAAATCTTTTTCTTTTTTTTACAATTTATGAGTAAAGGCGAAAATTCAGTAGAACAGGTGGGACAGAAGATGGAGGGAGGGATTAGATGTTCTCCAAATATCATAAAATGTTACATGAGATTGCCTCCTATTTTTTACAACATTTGACTTAAGTGGGAATTTTTTCTCAAACAGCAATACGTAGAAAGATAAAGAAAGCATGGTTCAATCACAGACAGAACGCCACAGTTGTAAACGTCTCATCAGCAAGCTAAATGGAGAAAAGGTCTTTGTTTTGAAAGAATGAAGACGTATGTGACTCAGCACCACGAAAGGGACATTAAGTGTCAAACTGACCATGCTGAGAAAATTATACATTTGAAAACGTCAGACAATTCTCTTTCTAACGACACGAGAACCATTCTTGTATCTTTTTTTCGTTCCAGAGTTATGAGCATTTAAAGTTAGTAGGGAGAGTGTCGGTCATTTTGAGAAAACACTGTCTAAAGTCTAGCCTAGCGGTAGAAAATGCATTGACCTACTCGTCTTAAAGCACTTATAAGACCATTTAGAGACCATACTAAAGATTATCCTTTATAAATATGAAAGATAAGATGTTAGAGAACACGAAAATACCCATAACTCAAAATTGATTTTTTTTTAAATTAGATTTTTGACTTTGCAAGCCTGTTGTGAGAAACTAGCACAGCGACTTAATGTCCCTTTCGTGGTGCTGGGTCACATATATTATCACCAAACGTTCATTTGTCCGTTTGTGTCTTGTCATTAAATAAGCATAGTTATACACTTAAAAAAAAAAGTTATTTTGTTGTTTTTTGTGATACAGAAAATCCACTCTAAGGTGTAGAGTGGCACAGAGGTAACGCGTTCGCCTCGTGCACAGTAAACCCGAGTTCGAACCTGGGTACAGGGGATTTTTTCCTCTCACTTTGCACTAGGCCTTACGGTCTGAACGTGGAGTCTTTCGGATGAGACGATAAACCGAGGTCCCGTGTGCCCATGCACTTAGCACACGTTAATCCCAGTGGCAACGAAAAAGTTGTCATTTGCTCAAAATTTACCACCACCCCCTTTCCTTCCTCATCACTCACACAAAAATCGCATGCAAATTTTTTTTTTAATTGGGTGGCTCGCCTCTGGCTGCGACGCGCTCTCCAGGTGGGAGCAACCCGAATTTTACAGAGACGCCTCTGTGACTATAAAGTACCTAATACCTTGCAGTTTATTAAAATGTCTCCGACCAAAACTTGTAAGTTAATGCGAACTGGTTCCCAGCTATATTAGAGTGAGACAATCGTATCTTGCTGTGGTAGAGAAGATTTCTGGTGAATTGAACAAAATACATCAATCCATCATTAAAATGATTATGCATCAACACGCTTGATTTGCAAGCACCAAAATTCACTGATGCCTACAGAGACGTATTCGCATTATGCATACATGCTTACATAAATACATACCTATCTTAAAAAAGAAAAGAAAAAGGAATACATAGTGCTGTTCTTTCCAACACATATAAAACAAAGGAATGTGTGAAATTCAAACACAAGTGATAAATTGCATATAATCTTCTCTTGATTACGACGCTTCATGAAACAACTTGAAACGAACCAGGAAGAAAGCTTGTAAGTTTTGTCACATCGTTTAATAACGATCGGGACGCGAACGCTGCAAACTCAGGACCAGCATGCAAACATTTGACAAGCGAAGCTAACACAGGTACGTGCAGGGCTGCCTACCCCCTGCTGCAGTTTCCAGGGACAAACTGCTTAAAAACCAGGGACAGGGACTTATTTCCAGGGACAAAGATCGTGATATCATGCATCATCTATATTATAATACGCGTGCCGATAAGAATTTTTAATCTCTATTTTCTCCTAAGTCGCGGCGATTTTTGCCTTCAACTGTGAAATATAGGGGCACGTGTAGGTGCTTAACAGTTCTTCCAAGTGAAATTCGCCAAGTCGTCGTTTAAAGCCGGGATTTCACATAAAATTTGCTTAACGGAGGGAGTGATTTTCAAGAAAGACAGTTTCACGGAATAGCCGTGACAGTGGAATAGCCGTGACGTCATATCCTTTACGCGAAACTTAGAAGGGTGGGGGCACCACCACATATTTTTTTGTCTCTTTTCTTCATTATTTACATCTAACCAGTTCTTCTTCTTCTTCTTCGATCGCTCAGACAGGTTCCTATCAATTATGAACGCAGATGCTTCATGCTGCCGTGCGGAGCACGGGTTTATCTAGTGAAATATATGTCGTGATCTAGCAACATGTCTGCGACTCTGGATATTTTAGGTAGTCTTTTCTGCGACCTGAACGTGCGGAAGTGTGGCTGCGAATTGGGAATTGAAATGAGCGGCGTGGGAGCAACGCCACTGTTTCAGAGAAAAAAACTGTAGTCTTTTCGTTGGTTTTCGGTGCCGACATGCTTCTATATTCAAGATCGTTTGATGTTCAGTGACCACACAGAAACATTTTCAACAGTGCCTGTTGTTTTGGATGTCCCTGTGTTTAATAGTAAGGTCAGCCAACAAGACAAGTGACTGCTCTACAAACTTTTGATTCCACTCAGTTTCCAGGGACACTAAACAGAAAAGTGGATTCCAGGGACAGGGTCCCCATTTTAACTGTTTCCAGGGACAAATACCCCTTAGGGAGGACGGTAGGCAGCCCTGTACGTGTAGCAAACCACAGCCGGCATCTACAGTTATATCACTATAATAGTCAGGTTTCAGGACTACCTGCTTGCATTCCCACTTCAGTTCTTCTTCTTCTGTGTTCCTAGGCCATATGGCCATAATGGGTAAGGCACGTATGTGTCCGGTTTTCAGTTTTCACTGGTCTCCCCATTGCGCAACAGCCGACACATTCCAATTTCAGAGGAGCTCAAAAAGAAAAATGATTTGGAAGATTTTCTTTTTTTTTTAAAGGCAGGAGAATGGGCCGGTAAGTCAGAAAGATAGTAGATGATAGAAAGCAAAGGGAAAAGGTAGAGTCAAAGAGAGTAACAGATAGTTACAAGCACAGAACTTCCAGAAGGTGGGGGAACTATTTGTACAAAAGACCCCCTGGTATCCCCACGGGGGGGACCACTTCAGTTCCATTATGAATTTGTCTATTTCCTTTTAGCAACAAAACCTGTAATACAACAGTCAAGAGTTAGGGAGGCGTTGTGGCCGGTTGGTTAGAGTCGCCGCTCGTAATCCAACGGGTTTGCGAGCGTGCTGGTTCGAACCCAGCTGGTCACGGTGTTGTATCCTTAGAAAAAGATACTTTACTCCTATTTCCTGGTCCTTCGGATGAGACCTAAAACTGAGGTCCCGTGTGCGAACGCACGCACAAGATCTTGCGCGCACGTTAAAGCCCATTCCACTATTCGGTACGAGTGGGCCGTGTTGTGCCGGAGGAATGGATGACACAAACTCACAAAGCACGCATCCAATAGCAGTCTAAGCGAAGACTTTGGGCGTGGGGCAGGATACACATCCCCAATCGGAAGGAGATGAGCGTATGTGAAGACCAATTATAAAAACGCTTAACGGCAAGAACAATGTATATGTATACCAAAAATGTCTGTAAATAAATTCCAATCTACTCAAAAATGTGTATACATACATACAGTACAAACTATTCTTTAATATCCAATATTACTATGCTGAATTTGAAACAACATTCAATGGCAAAAATTACAATGCATTAAAAAAATAATTATATCATGGCAACTAATTGTCAACCAAGGACTACAATAAGCAGAAAAAACCTCTCTCTCTCTCTCTCTTACCCGCCCACCCACTCACGCACGCACCCACATTACTCACTAACATCACTGCAAAATCAAAGTGACATAATATTCAAACCAATCCACAACAAGAACGACACCTTATTCAGGATATGTGAACAAAAGGCACCCAAAATCAGTACAGTGGAACCTCCCTTATAAGACCTCCCATTATAAGACTCCCTCCCACATAAGACCTACTTCTCTGAGACATTGCCCTTCTATGTAAGTATTAAAATTACCTCCCTTATAAGACCTCATTTTGGATGATTTTTGGAGGTCTTATAAGGGGGGTTCCACTGTACACCAAACCAGGAATGTTTCAATCCTACCAACTACACATCAAATCAAATCAAATCTCCACAGGCTGCCATTAATATATATGGTCTTCACTTGGTCTGGAACTGAACACTTAAAAAAACAAAACTTTATGGTAAGGAAGGAATGCAAGAAAAAACAGTGAAGAGAAGGGAAGGTGGGGGACCTTTGCAATTCAGCGAGGCAGTACATTTAGGCCGTGTACACACATAAGCGGATATTCCATGCGGAAACCTCTGCGCAATCCATAAATAGGTGAAACAAAGAAGGGAAAAGATTTGCGCACGTGTCCGAATTTTCCCTATATTATGCGTAAACTTTTATCCTTCTTTCTTCCACTTATTTAGGGTTTTCCGTACAGAACTTACGCGTCTAATAATGTGAACCCGGCCTAAGGGATGTGAGAAGGTCCCAAACAAATGATGGTATCGTCCAAGTACTCAAACAAAACTCTGCGCGCAACATCACATTTGGGGGGGGCAACTTATGGTTAAAATCGCGGCTCGCCTACACGCCTATCTTACTGTCCAATACAGTTTCATCCAGCCACGCCCTGTCAAATTTGCATCGGCGTCCTTTGTCGATCTCCTATTTCTTCACATCTTTGGTGCGATGCATAGTTTTCATGGTTGAAGATAAAACATTCGATCATACAGCTTTGCAAAAACGGAAAAATACAATTAACGAGAAATCCACAACCTTTACCAAAAGCTAAAAAAACCGACACGCGAACAATTAGCTGAACACATGAAAATGGCGCGCTGCCATTGGACGTAACTGGCCAATAACAGAGAAGCTTACGGAAATTCAGTCAAGAGCATGTAACCGCGCTACAAACTTCTTTGGTTCAGACCGTCGTGTGCGCGAGAAGAAAGTCTATGGAACTTGACAAAAGTTCGTTTGTGACGTCGTCCTGTCAGTCCTTGACGAAGTCTGTAAAATAAGATAAAATTTTGGGAAACGGCTGGGCTTTGCTGTTGTTGTTGTTGTTGGTTTTTTCCTTTATCGTGTGGTTAAAGTAGACATCCTTGTACATGGGAGAAGAGGGACATGAAATGGGTAGAGAGTCTAAGGGAAATAGAGCGAGAAGGCAGATGACAGATTCCAGGAACAAAGAGCATAGAGTACGTACGAGTCTATGCGTTGGCTGGGTGACACAACGCTTGCAATGTTATTGTAATTTTATGACGTCCAACACACACACACACACACCATCCTCTTCCCTCAAAAAACAACAACAAACCAAGTAGTAATGAAATGGTTGAAATACTGAGATTCTGTGATCATTCTCACTGAAACAAGAAATGGTGGATTTTGAATTAATTAGAGCTATGTGTGGTCTTTTTCCCCGGAAACTTTTTTTTATAAAACGCACGTGATTACAAATGAACACACTTTAACAAAGACAGGATTATGTATGTGTCTGAAACAAAATGTTATAGTTGTTGGCACCCGAAGCACCGATCCTGCCAATAGTCAAGATAATCCACATAAAATACTCTCCTGAGTCCTCTTCAGGGCAATCTTGAACCTTAGTTACCCACCTCATGTTTACGACCCTCAATCTCAAAGCCTTTTTTTTCAGTTTTATGAACTTAGATGAAATCAGTTTTGAGTCTCTTTTGTCACCAGCCTTGTCTAACACAACTACAAACCAAGAGGGGAAAGCGCAAATTCAATGGCATAACACTAACAAACGTAAGCATTGTTTCAGTAACAGAGTTGCTAACTCATGGAACTCACTGCCACCTGAACTAACAAAAATGCACCATCTACTAACGCCTTCAAAAATCTGCTTGACAAAAATGAAAATTTTAGTGAAATGTTTTATGATTATGATGATCGAAATTGCAATCATAGTTGTGGGTTTTTTTCCTGCATGCAAATGCAACCTAATTAAAGAAAAAGAAATATTTGGATGGGATGTTTTAAGCTGTGAGGCTTCGGCAGAAGCCAATCCCTTTACTACTACTACTACATGAAAATAAACCCAGGGTGATCCTAACCCTAGCCCTTTTCTAAAAAAAAGAAAAGAAAAGGCAGAATGTTGCTTCTCAGTGAAAATGTTCAATGCGAACATTTGATGGGGGGGGGGGGGGTTACTAAAGTACAAGATAGTCCTATTCAGTTTCAAGCGCGTTACAATTTTTTTTTTTTGCTTGTTTTTTGTGGGGGTTTTAATGTGTTATTAAGGCCGGGTTCACATTAGACGCGTAAGTTCCGTACGGAAAACCCTAAATAAGTGGAAGAAAGAAGGATAAAAGTGTACTCCGCCCGCATATAGGGGAAATTCGGACACGTGCGCAAATCTTTTCCCTTCTTTGTTTCACTTATTTATGGATTGCGCACGGGTTTCCGCATGGAATATCCGTTTATGTGTGTACACGGCCTTATGCTTGTAAATGTAATGCTTCGTCTTTAAAGGATATGAATTCACACTATGCATTTTCGATTGTGGATGGGCACTGACTGACAATTTTTGATAATGTGATGTTTTCCAAAATATTGAAGTCTTTTTGCTCATGGGGAAAAAAAGAAGAAATGAAGAAAAGAAAGTGTGCGTGTGTGTGTGTGTGTGTGTGTGTGTGTGTGTGTGTGTGTGTGTGTGTGTGAATGCACACGCACGCATGCGAGTGAACATATCACAAACTTCATTCTCTAAAAAAACAACCCCATACTTCAACACATTTTCAACACAAGCGATGGCAAATTTCCCCACACCCTGAAAAACACAGAAAACCAAACAAAAACACGAAGGCAGCATAATTTCACATCCAACAAGAGCATTGGTTTTTCATTAGTTGCAACTAATCACCATTTTGTACGTAATCACAGATTTCCAACGTACCAAAAACTTTAAATGAATCACAACGCACACGATCACATTGAAACTACTGACACATCGAAGAGAATTTGGAGGAGGCAGACTCACTGCATATGATTCGATCCCAACGCGGTTCAATAGACGATTTTCGGAAAAAAACTAGGGGATAGCACTTCGTGAAAATTAGAGTTGCTTACCTCCATTACTCGGTCAAATACCATAGCAACAATGGCGTTGAAGCTTGAAACCACAGGATGCGAGTCAGCGACTTGCAAACTTCTTTTTTTTAGACAAATAAGGGGTGACCAGTTGCTACAAAGTGATAGAACTTGCAAACTGTGACGTCAAAAAATATAAATGACATCAAATTTTAGAATGACGCACTGAGTTCTACATGCTGTTGTGTCTCCTCAAACACACGAGGCGAGGGCTGGGGATCTACCTGAAGGTGGAGTAACTTCCCCTGTTTGACCGATTGAATTAGGCGAGATCACTCCCACACACCATTAAATTACTCCCCTTAATTATTTCCGAACCATTCCTATTGTGACGATGTCTGTGAGTCGTGATTCAATATGAAATACTTCCGTCTAAAAATCATTCTACCATTTTCGCTCACTAGTATACTTAACCCTTTCATCGCCTCTTGACACCACAATGATTTAACACCCATGTCACTGAAAGGCATCAAATGAGGGTCTGGTATCCAGTTCTTCATTATGGGAGGCAAGGATAGGCCCTGTTGTATGCAGACCTGTCTACCCTCCCGGTTTTGCCGGAATTATCCCGGGAATTTGCAAAAATTCTGAGTAAAATAATAAATTCCGGGTGAATGCTGAAAATCCTGGGATTTCGAAAAAAAACGTCTATTATTTGTTTCCGTTTGTATGAAAAGACGCAAGGGTTGTAGTTTTGCGCCAAACATATCGCCAGGCAAATCAACCGCAGGCGGCAAGCGCCAGAAATCTTCGACAAACAACAGCAGTGATAGGGTGAAACGGCCAAAAGTGAAGCAGAAGTTTTCTCCAAAGAATTTGAAAGTGCCAGAAATAACAAGTTCACGTTTGGGAGATGAGCATGCACACTGCAAGTACTGCAACGTGGACTTCAAAATTTCGCATGGCGGCATAAGCTACATTGCGATGTGAATTCTGTTGTTTTTTCCCCTCAAATTCCGGATTTTTCTGTGGCAAATTCCAGGTTGTTCATTATAAGGGTAAACAGGTCTGTGCATGCATGTCACAAAGGAATCCCCAATATTGCAGACAGAATCTTTTCTCTACCCAGGCAAGTTTAATGGAAAGTTTTGGCTGAACAATGGCTGGAGTAGACCCCTATACATGAATCAATAAAATGTCTGATACAAAAATACGGATATTTCATCCGATTCCTGCGCAAGGGACTACAAATGATAGTGAACACAACCAGTAAGACTTCATAAAATTCATTCAGACAGTAGAATTTCACGAGAATCATGCCTCACAAATGTCACAATCGGATCGCACTTGGGATCGAATCGTACGCAGAGCGTCTTGATCTTGATCTTGATTATTTGACCGGCAATTTGACGTCCAATTCAGGACGTAAAACACCAGTGGGTGAAGAACTTGCGGAGAGCAGCTCTTTTGGAAAAATACAAAAGCCCATCACTACACTAGACTGACCCAGTCAGCCAGGTCCCACTGATTGGGCCCTTAGCATGATGCCGCGCCATGCCAAAAAAGGGGGGGAGGGAGTGGGGGATGGGTAGGGGGTTAGTCTTTGGTTGGAGTGGGGGCAGTGCCAGGTATCTGACACAGCCCTCCTGCACTGCCCAGCAGACGGTATGTCGATGATGTTGTCTGGCAGTCTGTTCCACTGGATGGTTGTTCGTGGGAAGAAAGAGTCTGTAGATGGTGGTGTTGCATGGTTCAACCACAAAACGTCTCTTGTTGTTCCCTAGCCATATTCCACACTATGTTTGATGTCATCTGGTCTGCCTCCTGCCGTGGGATGATCCCGCGTTGTGATGGAGCCCACGGGTGTTAGAGGATACTGTTCGGCACCCCACCCCACCCCACATGAATCAGTCATGGTAGTGGGGGCAAAGAGAGTTTCGCGGAAGAATATCCAACCGATTCTGCATTTCATTTGAAAGATGTCGACTCAAACTAAAATGATGAAGTTGGGCGTCAAAATGAAGAAGAAGAAAAAGAAGCACTTGGATCACAAATCTGGAAACGTGTGGCGTGAGCTAGGCCATGCACGACTGCTAACTTCGGCGGGAAGTTGCTTGTTCAGTCATTCACATCCGGTTCCGCGAAGCGATTGCATAGGTTTTAACGCACGTAATTTTTAGGCACCCGAGCGAATTTTTACCCCGGCTTTTTTTTTTTGGGGGGGGGGGCAAATTTTCACTTTCGTGGGGCTTTCCGCGATTCGCGGAGGTCTACCATGCCTGATGTATACGACCCTCAATCTCAAAGCCTGCATCTTTCAGTTTCAAGAAAACAATCCCTGGCTAATCATAACCCTATCCTTTTTTCCTCAAATGGCAGAATGTTGCTTCGCAGTGACATTTTTCAATGCAAAAATCTGAGGGTGGGAAGGGAGGGGAGGGGGGGGGCTAAAGTACCAGATCGTTCCAAGTTTTAAGAATGTCCCTTCCCCTTAAAATCGCTCTGAACTCTGGTTTCCTTGGAATGTTAAAAACCGTTGCCAGGACATACATCATACAAGTAAGACAGGAAAGCTGGAGTGGGCCGATTTCTCCTCACCATTGCTGCGTGAAAGCAAACCCTTCTCTGTCCTTCCTTCTTAACAGAATGTCCAGCGCATGCCCAGACCTACATAACATATCTTGGGGGGGGGGGGGGGGTTCTAGGGATTTGGTCAGGGGCTGCTCTTGTGTTGGTCGTGTACTTAGTATAAAAAGGACATGTTTCTTTTTTTTTTTTTTTTCTTTTTTGCTGTCCCATCTTCTGGGCTGTACAGTGGCGTTGCTCCCACGCTGCTCGTTCCGAATCCCAATAAGCAGCTACACCCCGGTTTGTTCAAGTCGCAGAATCCGAGACCAGCAGTCCAAGGGGAGCGAATCTATGTTAGGCCGTCAGGAGGCAACCAACCCAGGAGACACTGCACTTCTGCTGAGTCACTTCGGTGGAGTTCAGTGGAGCCTGTTCAGGACACCACCTACTAAGCCCCCTACTGACGACACTATTCTCTTAGTCGCGGAGCCAGCGTGAGTGAGGTCCTCCTCCGAGGGCGCCACCACAACCGTCCACCGACAGCTCCCCAGAACACACTGATCCCCATGACTTTGACCCGAACGCACCAAGGCATAGACTGGATTGGAAACCAAAACTGAGGTCACCATGAGAGCAGGGCATGCAAAGCCACAGAATTTGAGACATTTTTTAATTTTATGAGTGATGGAAAATGAGGCCGATGATAACGATGATGATGATGCTATGGAGTTCCGTATCGGTCTGAGACTGCATGGCAGGGCTGTATTCTACGCTTCCTTTCATAATGATATCCCGGCGTTAACCAGGCCCGAGAACTACAGACACCTGCAGTGTTGGTCTTGCAATTAGAGCAACACTCTCAGAAACGCATCCGTTAAGCGGATGAAACTCGACTGTGTGGTTTCAGTCTTCCCATTGAGCCCATAGCCACTCCCTCTGGGTAGGAGTCGATCCAGGACCGAAAAAACCCTCGCCTCTGATAGGACTCGAACCCAAGACCTCCCAGCCAGTAGTCCGCGACGCTAACCACTACACCACGGCGGCTGGTAAAGGACATGTTTCTTAATAATAATAAAAATTAAGAAAATTTAGACACTGAATCGTGCGCTGTGGGCTTTTAACGCCCACAACAACCGAATCTGTAGATCGTTTCCAACCGCGCATGCTCTTGACAGGGGGGAGAACACAACAGGACATTTTCAATTTTAATAGGTCAATGTCTTACGACCGGGGCCTCTGGACATCACACTATGAATATGATTCTGACTTGTGGTGACGGGACGGCAATTGTATGGTGCTCTGCATGCTTCAAAAGACAGATTTTCTAAAAAATGTAGGGGGGGCTTGAACAGTATATGCCGGGTTTTTTCTGTAACAAATGCGAATGCAAGAGGGTTAACCCTTTCGCTGCCAGCCGTTTTTCAGCAACAAAATACCATTAAACTTTAACTGGGTAGAGACAAAAAAATTGCATCTGCAACACTGCAAATTCCTCTGTGACATGATGTGTAACATCAGGCCTATCCTTGCCTCCCAAAAATTAACAAAACAGGGTCTTTGGATGATAACAGGCCCTGATTTCATGCCTTTTAGCGACATGGGTGGTGCATAAATGCGACATTGGCGGGTGAAGGGCTAAGCCGCTGCCAGGAGGGGGCTGAACTGTGGAGAGAGAGTGAAAGCTCAGAAACAAGTTGGATGGGGATGGAGGGACAAAAAGGAAGCGGGGGCAAGGATGGTGGGGGGGAGGGTGGGGGTGGGGTGGACGTTGTACACGGGTGCATGCGCTGACCCAAACCTTTGCCTGAACTTTCTTGCTGAAACCCTAGGTACATGGTGACCATATTGAAGAGCATTTTGTTCAGGCAGTCAGCTGCCTGAATCTGCATCAAACTGCCTGAATCCAGGCTTCAGGCACAGCCACATGCACCCCTGGTTGTAGTAGGGGGGGGGGGGGGGGTGACAGGGGGGGGAGGGGAGGAATGGGGGGGGGGGGGGGGGGGGGTGTCACCGCTGGTGGGTCAGCTCGGCGTAGCAGGTGTCACAGACCCTGACGAGTTTCTTGGAGGACGTTGTAGTAAGGATGGGGGGTGACAGGGGGGGAGGGGAGGAATGGGGGGGGGGGGGGGGGGTGTCACCGCCGGTGGGTCAGCTCGGCGTAGCAGGTGTCACAGACCCTGACAGGTTTCTTGGAGGACGTCATAGTAAGGATGGGGGGTGACAGTGGGAGGGGGGGAGGAAGGTTGTGGGTGTGGGGTGTCACCGCCGGTGAGTCAGCTCGGCGTAGCAGGTGTCGCAGACCCTGACAGGTTTCTTGGAGGCCGCCACCTGGGCCTGCTTGGAGGAGCACTCGTTGCAGAAGATGTGGCCGCAGTTCCGGCAGTGGTGCTGTGTGCCGCAACAAACAGACAATAACTTATCATTGCATCACAAGTTGCTTACCTCTTTACGTTATGTGTGTCACTATGTCATATCTATTTTTAGCACTGGACGTGTTGAACCCGAAACGTCGTGATTTGTTTTGCTCTGGGGTTTGTTTTTTTATTAAACCTTTTCTTTTGGGTTTCCATTTCGACTGTTTTAATTTGCTGTAGACAATAAATAATAATAATAATAATAATAATAAAATGGTTTATCTATTTTGATGTGAGCGTTGACTGCATTTTGTTAATGTGTGTGTAGTGTGTGTGTTTTAGACAATAAATAATAATAATAATAATACTAATACTAAAACGGTTTATCTATTTTGATGTGAGCGTTGACTGCATTTTGTTTTGTTTGTGTAGTGTGTGTGTGTTGTGCTGTGTTGTGTTGTGTGTGTGTGTGCGTGTGTTGTGTGCGTGTGTGTGTTGTGTTGTGTATGTGCGTGTGTTGTGTGTGTGTGTGTGTGTGCGTGTGCGTGTGTTGTGTATGTGTGTGTGTGTGTGCGTGTGTTGTGTGTGTGTGTGCATGTGGTGTGTGTGTGTGCATGTGTTGTGTGTGTTTTGATGTGAGCATTGACAGCATTTTGTTAATGTGTGTGTTGTGTTGTGTGTGTGTGTGTGTGTGTGTGTGTGTTGTGTTGTGTGTGTGTGTGTGTTGTGTGTGTGTGGTGTGTGTGTGTGTGTATGTGCATGTGTTGTGTGTGTGTGTGTGTGCATGTGGTGGGTGTGTTGTGTGGGTGTGTGTGTGCATGTGCTGTGTGTGCGTGTGTGTGTGTGCGCGCGTTGTTGTGTGTGTGTTGCGTGTGTTGTGTGTGTGTTGTGTGTGTGCGTGAGTGTGTGTGTTGTGTGTGTGTGTGTGCTTATTCTTAACCATCAATAATAAACATTCATTCGTTCGTTCTCTCTGTCTGCCAATCTCTCTCCCATGATCTACCTTTCGCACGGTGACGGAGAAGCCTTTACTACACGCCACGCACTCAATGACCTCGTCGTCAGACGCCCACTTCCGCGTCTTCACCTTGGTGGTTGTGATCTGAAACATCGACAAACTGCACTGCCGCAATTTCAGCTAACAGCAACAAAAAAACAAGAGGCAAAACCTTCAAAGCTCACTCGAACAGGAACATGTGGGACACCAACAAACAAAGATTGAGGGGGGTGTCTAAAGTACAAGATTGCCAATAAAATTTTAAAGTACAAATGAAACTATCATTAATGCATACAACTTTTTTTTTTTAAATGTTACGTGCCCGTGCCGAGAATCGAACCCGGAACCATTGCCATAACAGACAGACACTCTACCAATGAACTATCGAGGCTTTGAGTGTTGATGAGTTTCTTAACTCAAGTTGCCTGCTGAATACTCTCTAGCCCACTAATCTAAAATATTATCTGTTTGTTATCTGTTTACACAGCGTTGTTTTAAGTATTTAATTATTCAAATCATTATTGCTTGAAAGCTTGCATAAACATCTATGTGTGTGCAGAGTTTGAACAATGTACACCTTCTATTTCCCGAGAAAATGCCAACGTTAAAGCTTGGAGATTAGACCACGGACGCAACACACTCACATACACACAACCGAACAACTATCATACTATAGGGTAAAGGTAAAGATGTGCCACCCCCCCTGCATTGCTCTGTTAATTAGATTTGTCCGTTTTTGCCTTTCTTACCAAACATAAAGCTGTATTTTATTAACCTTTTCAGCTAATTATCTTTTTGGAATAATAACCCTAACCCTAACCCCCCCTATAAGACGGAAAAACGTAATGAACCACGACTGTGACAAATGCCGCAGTGTACTGCACTACATAGGGGGGGGGTCCTATTAGATAATGGCCTTTATCATGACTGCAATTAATTATTGAACAAAGATAATTAGCTGAAAATTTTCATAAAATACAGCTTCATGTTTGGTAAGAAAGGCAAAAACGGAAAAATGGAATTAACAGGGAAATGAAGGGGGGGTGGCACATCTTGACCTCTACCTACTATAGACTCACTTCGTGTGAACTTCGAGTGAGCCAAAAACATCAAATGTGGATTTTTTTTCTTTGTCAATCGCTCGAGACAGTTTCCTGTCACATGAGCGCTGATGCCGTCATGCTGGCCCCGTTGCGCGCCTAACTTAAGAAACAGCTAAGCCCAGCATGTCCGTCTTCCGCGGCTAAAGAAAATCTTTGTTAAGAGTTACTAGAATAAAGGGCATGAGAATGGACGGACAAGTAAGGCAGAGAGATAGTAGATAGCAGAAAGCAAAGGGAAAAGGCAGAGTCAAAGAGAGTGATAGATTAGAGGAAGTTACTGGAACAGAACTTCTAGAAGGGGGGGGGGGGGATATTTGCACTGAAAGACAACACACACACCCCCCTCCCCCCCCCCCAGCATCGCTACGGGGAGAGACCCATGGAGGGGGCTGGGTCGTCCAGCGCCCCGTACAGAGACACAAGGCATTCACCCACTGACCCCAAATGTGGCCCAGCTCTTGGACAGCAGCCTGGGCGATGTCCAGTTTGTGGCGGTGCTCAGCGACCGTGTCACGCTTGCCCATTACTACTGGCCATCATCGGCTCTCACTCTCACTATACTACAGTACTTGCAAGGATTGGTTCTCATACGGCTGCCTGGGCGGCGTCCAGTTTTCAACGGTGCTCGGCGTCCCACTCGCTTCTCACATTCCCCCTTCACTATTAGCAATCATCATTCCAGCTCTAGCTTTAGTGTTGGCCCGCTGTTACCTGCATAGACTGGTTCTCGCGGCCCAGCTCTTGTAGGGCGGCCTGGGTGTCGTCCAGTTTTCTGCGGTGCTCGACGACTTTGTCTCGCTTGCCCATTACTACTGGCCATCATCGGCTCTCACTCTCACTATACTATTAGTACCTGCAAAGATTGGTTCTCACGGCCCGGCTCTCGTACAGCTACCTGGGCATCGTCCAGTTTTCGGCAGTGCTCGGCGTCCCACTTGCTTCTCACATTCCCCTCTCCACTATTAGCAATCATCATTCCAGCGCTAGCTTTAGTGTTGGCCCGCTGAAACCTGCAAAGACTGGTTGCTCTCACTCTCACTATACTACAGACAGTACCTGCAAAGATTGGTTCTCGCGGCCCGGCTCTTGTACGGCTACCTGGGCGTAGTCCAGTTTTCAACGATGCTCGGCGTCCCACTCGCTTCTCACATTCCCCCTCCACTATTAGCAATCATCATTCCAGCTCTAGCTTTAGTGCTGGCCCGCTGTTACCTGCAAAGACTGGTTCTCGCGGCCTGGCACTCGTAGGGCGGCCTGGGTGTCATCCAGTTTTCTGCGGTGTTCGGCCACCGTGTCACGTTTGCCCATTACTACTGGCCATCATCGGCTCTCACTCTCACTATACTACAGTACCTGCAAAGATTGGTTCTCGCAGCCCAGCTCTTGTACGGCTACCTGGGCATCGTCCAGTTTTCGGCAGTGCTCGAGAACTTTGTCCCACTTGCCTTTTACTACTGGCCATCATCGGCTCTCACTCTCACTATACTACAGAACCTGCAAAGATTGGTTTTCACGGCCCAGCTCTAGTACGGCTACCTAGGCGTTGTCCAGTTTTCAACGATGCTCGGCGTCCCACTCGCTTCTCACATTCCCCCTTCACTATTAGCAATCATCATTCCAGCGCTAGCTTTAGTGTTGGCCCGCTGTTACCTGCAAAGACTGGTTCTCGCGGCCCAGCACTCGTAGGGCTACCTGGGCGTCGTCCAGTTTTCGGTAGTGCTCGGCCACCTTGTCACGCTTACATCGGCTCTCACTCTCACTATACTACAGTACCTGCAAGGATTGGTTCTCGCGGCCCAGCTCTTGTAATGCGGCCTGTGCGTCGTCCAGCTTTCTGCGGTGCTCGGCTCTCACTCTCACTATACTACAGTTACCTGCAAGGATTGGTTCTCGCGGCCCAGCTCTTGTAATGCTGCCTGTGCGTCATCCAGTTTTCTGCGGTGCTCGGCCACCTTGTCTCGCAGCTTCTCGCACTCCCCCTCGCTGGCGATGCAGCGCTCCACCAGCATGCGACGCTCGTCGTTGCTGTTCTCCAGCTTGGCCTCCAGCTCTGCGCATGATAACGTACGGGGGGGGGGGGGGGGGGGATGACGACTTTATTAACCCTTTCATAGCCAGCCATTTTTCAGCAAAAAATACCATTAACCCTTTCCACCGCCAATGTCGCATTTTAGCAGCACAATGGTTTAACACCCATGTCACTACACAGCATTAAATTAGGGCCCGTTATCCGAAGACCCTATTTTCTTAAATTTGGGAGGTAAGGATAGTAGGCCTAATGTTATGCATGTCACAGAAGAATTCCCAGTGTTGCAGTTAATTTTTTTTCTTTATACACAGTTAAGTTTAATGGTATTTTGGGGCTGAACAATGGCTGGCGGTGAAAGGGTTAAACTCAGCTGAGAATAGACAAAACATATTTGCAATATTGGGAATTCCTCTGCGACATGTATAACATTAGGCCTATCCTTACCTCCCAAGCTCTGATATTCTTTCTTTTGCAGCCAAACATCGTTCAAAATGCAGTCTCCTTTCCCCATTTTACCGGAAGATGGAAGTACAGTAAAGGGAAGTAACTTCAGCAGCGGACAACTCACGCAAACGTCGTCTGCTATGATCGTGATGTCGGTATGACCTTGAAAGTTATTAATTTTGTTCATTTGAATTTAGTTTCAACCTTCAATATTTTTTTTAGATTTTGACTTTGATGGATTGAGATTAAGAACACGGTCAGACGATTTTGAAAATCCCAGGACTTTTCCAGGAGTTTTGGGGCCTTTGCTGTTTTTCAAGCAGTTTTCAAGCCCCGGAAAAGGCCATGTCAATAGAAATTGTTCAGAAATAATTAAAGGGAGTAATTTCATGGTGTGTGGGATTGATCTTGCCTAATCCAATCGGTCAAACAGGGGAAGTTACTCTACCATTAGGTAGATCCCCAGCTCTCGCCTCGTGCTTTGAGTAGACTTACATCACTTAGAATACTGTGCGTCATTCTAAAATTGATGTAATTGATATTTCTTCGTCACATTTTGCAAGTTCTATCGGTTTGTGGATACTGGCCGCCCTTAATTTTTCTAAAAACAAAATTTGCAAGTCACTGACTCACATCCTGCGGTTTCAAGCTTCAATGCCATGCCGCCATGGTTGCCGTGGTTTTGACCGGGTAAGTCGAGGTGATCAACTCTAATTTTCACGAAGTGCTGTCCCCTAGGTTTTTCCCGAAAATCGTCTATTTACCAGGACTGCGCAAGGTTAGGCATTAGGTATTAGGTACTTCATAGTCACAGAGGCGTCTCTGTGAAATTCGGGTTGCTCCCACCTGGAGAGCACGTCGCAGCCAGAAGCGCGCCACCCAATGTTTAAAAAAAAAAATTGTATGCGATTTTTGTGTGACTGATGAGGGGGGAGGGGGGGGGTAAATTTTGACCAAATGATAACTTTTTCGTTGCCACTGGGTTCATAGTATGCTAAGTGCATGGGCACACGGGACCTCAGTTTATCGTCTCATCCGAAAGACCTGTAAGGCCTAGTGCAAAGTGAGAGGGAAAAATCCCCCTGTACCCAGGTTCGAACTAGGGTTTACTTGACACGAAGCGAACGCTGCTACCACTGTGGCCACTCTACACCGTTTCAAGGAGCCGGTGCGAACCCCGTGAAGTGCTGTCGTAATCGGCACGAAATGTCCGACTACAAGCAACTTGTTCGTTTGTTTTATTCCTGTGGGCGTGTGTATATCACCTTCAGCATAAAAGTAGTATGTTTGTTGAGCTGTAGTATCTTTTCTTTTAGACTATTTTACATGTTAAACACTGCGACATACAGTAAACATATTGCTCCATGAGATGCGCTGAAACATGCACAGAGAAGTAGTCATCAACCTTAACTCACTCGGGGCGAATGAGCCGGATCCGGCTCATGGCTCGCACAACCATTTAGGACGAATGGCCTGGATCCGGCTCATAAGAGTTTTCAAGAGGTTTTGATTTCTGGCGTGTAACCAGGGAAGTCATAACCTATTTTCAGTTTGCTTTGACCTTGCCTCTCTTGAAATCAACCAATCATTGCAGACTTTACATTCAGCTTTGGTTGTAGAGGGGGGTCAAAGATCAGAATGTGAAATTTTCCTTCTTTCTATGTGTTAGCTGTTTTCGTCAATAGGAGACAAACGACGAAGGTAAGGAATCTAATATTTTACGATCGCTTAGTGCATGGTGTTGCTAATCTTTTCTGAAAATATTGATGCCTAACTCTTCATAACTTGGTTTTGGTGATTCGGCCAGTCACGAGTGAGTTAAGAACACGGTCAGACGATTTTGAAAATCCCAGCACTTTTCCAGGAGTTTGGGGGCCTTTTTCAAGCCCTGGAAAAGGCTGTGTCAATTTTCCAGGACTGTTCCAAGGTTTCAAGGACCCTGTGCGAACCCTGTGGATAAGGTGACAACTCCCCCGCACTGACCCAGCTTCTCTCCCTTGAGGTCGTGGTTCTGGCGCGTGAGGTCGTCCACCTTGTGGGCCGTGGCGGTCAGGTCTCCCCTGACGGTGGTCAGGTTCTCGCTCAGCACCGACTGCTGCATCTCGCAGCGCGCCGCCTCCTCCTCCTTCTCCCTCTCCACCTGCTCCCTGCGCTTCTCCTCCTCCGCCTAGAGAGAACATCACAACCACACATGGTCACCTACTTACCTACCCAGTTCAATGTTAGGTGGACACTGACGGATGAGTTTTTGCAAGAAACACGTCGAGATCACCAGGAAAACACCCTTTACACAGATTGCAACACTCACTTTGTTCTTGTTTCTTAGAACTCAAACCGTCAAATCGGCGATTCCTCCTTGGCGGAGGTGCTGGAAGTCAAATGCTTTCAGTGAAAGAGAAGGCATGTGCCTTCTCTTTTCCAATGGCTGCCTGAGTCGCTTAGACCAAATCATGAAATTTCCACAATACCAAAAGGAGTTTCGCTCACAACAAAGGAAATAGCTTCTCTTTTTTTTTTACTGCACTACAAAAAAAGAAAACGCTTCAACCACAATGAGTGACCTCCACCCACCCCATCCTAAATGGCTACTCTCTCTTGCATCTCCGCCAAGGAGGAATCGCCGTTTTGACGGTTTAATTTCTAGGTAACCAGAGCAAATGTGAGTGTTCCAATCATTGAAAAGGCTGTCTTTCTGGTGATCTCGACGTATTTCTAGCAAAACATCATTCGTCAGGGTGCACCTTTATGATTCCTTACTAGCTATAAGAGTGAAAACACGTAAAAACCGTGATTTTGACAAGTGCCGTGCAGGGTCTTTAAGATGGCGCACTGCTTTTTTGTGTGTTTTTGTTGTTGTTGGGAGGTGGGGGGGGCAATTTTTTTTCAAATTTGTTTCTCAGGAACTAATAAAGATTCTTTAATCAGCCAACGCATCAGAATACAAAGGAAATCGTTTTGGTTTTGCACAAGACACAATCCAACAACAACGAAAGCATGCACATGGATGGACAACCAATGTAAGAGGGGAAAAAATGGTAACAAAATCAGATTACATAATCATGTATCTCTCCCTCAGATTCTCCCTGTACTCTCAGACACACACCTACACCTACACCAACACATACACGTGTGCATACACATTTATACCAACACACACACATACACACACACACACATACACAAGACTGCCAGCATGCAGGCACACCAATTGACACCAAGTTAACTGATCAAAATAGGATAAAGAATTCCGCTAGGGGAGTGAGCCGAGCCTCCTTATTTCTTCTCCTTCTGCGTTCCCAGGCCATAATGGGTAAGGTACGTATGTGTCCGGTTTTCAGTTTTCACTGGTCTCCCCGCTGCGTACAGCCGACACATTCCGATTTTGGAGGAGCTCCCAGGAGAACATTTCTTGGGAAGATTTTTTTTTTCTATAAAGGCAGGAGAATGGGCCAACAAGAAGTCAGAAAGATAGTAGATGACAAAAAGCAAAGGGAAAAGGCAAGAGTCAAAGAGAGTGACAGATTTAGAGGAAGTAACAAGCACAGAACTTCCAGAAGGTGGGGGAACTATTTGCATGAAAAGACCCCCCAGTATCCCCATGGCATGGGGAGCTCTCCTTAAAAAACACCTCCCCCCTCCCCCCAAAAGCAAACCACCCTCACCAGCTTGTTCTGCAGGGTGGAGTTCTCCGCCCGCAGCATCTCGGCCACCCGCCCGCTGTCCGCCCGCAGCTGCTCCAGCTCCCCCTGCGCCGCCGACACCTGCGACTGCGCCCCCTGCAGGGCGTTCTGGGCCTCCAGCTTCTGGCCAATCAGGATCTGCTTCGCCTCCTCCAGAGTGGCCACGTCCTGGCCCGGGAGAAAAGACGAAAAATAATTAAAAAAAGCGTTCAGTGCTTGTAACTTTCTCTAATCTTTCACTCTCTTTGACTCTGCCTTTTCCCTTTGCTTTCAATTCTGTCATCTACTACCTTTCTGACTTATTGGCCCATTCTCAACAGCTGAAGCGCTTGAACACTATGGTACAAGTGCATCAGCTACGGATGAGAACATACCCCGCCACGTGGGCAGCCACACTCCGACTTCAGGGGGAAATAGTTAGGCCTAACATGTCCGTCTTCGGATAGAGAAAATTTTTTTTTATAGTAAGAATGTCTGGAAAAAAACAAAAAAAGGCCGGATAATGGACCAGAAAGGCAGAAAGATAACAGACGACAGTCAGCAAAGGGAAAAGGCAGAGTCAAAGAAAGTGACAGATTAGTGGAAGCTACAAGCGCAAAACTTCCAGAAGGTGGGGGAACTAGTTGTACAAAAGACCCTCCGATACAATAATAATTAATGCTGCTTACATAGCGCATAATCTTGCTAAGCAACTCAATGCGCTTTTCACTCACCATTCGTACAAACATTTCTAACAGTCTGGCTCACGTATCCTCACCATACATCTCTACGAAACGAATACATAAGAGAATGAATGGCATTCACATATAAAAAAAAACGCACTGCATATAATCATAGCACAACACACTAACACCCCCCCCCCCCCCCCCCCCCCCCCCCCCCCCCCCCCCCCCCTGCCCACCCATCCCCACCCCATGCACGCATTAATTAACCTCATACTTCACGGGAGGGGGGGGGGGGGGGGCGGGGAGGGCAGCTCCCTAAGTTTTCATAAAATCCCACACAACATACAGTATTTATACAGCGCTGAATCTTGATAGAAATCAAATCAAAGTACACACACACGTTAGCATTCATAACGCATTCAAACAAAAATGCAATACAAAGCGAACACACACGTATGACATAAACAGTATACAGCAGAAACAGACCTAAAGGCAAGAGAGAGAAAAGAGAAAGGGAGTGGAGCCTCAATGACAGGGGGGGGGGGGGGGGGGGGGGGGACAGGTGGGCTTTGAGGTTACATTAGAAATAATAATAACAGTACATTTATATAGCGCTTTACCTCAGATGAGCCCAAAGCGTTTTAGAATCAATTATTCATCAACAAATAGACAACAAAAACAGCATTCAAGAATGACCAAAAAAAAAAAAAAAAAAAAAAAAAGCAGAGAGGGTCGGTCGCTGACGGAGGGAAAGATTAAGTTTGCTCCAAGAGGTCGGTCCAGAGACACACCTGCTGACGCTGATGCTTCTCGTGTTCCAAGGCAGCGGTCAGGTTCTTGATGTCCGACTCGTACGACTCGCATGCCGCCTTGGATTCCGTCCACTGCTGCTGAAGCCTGTCTCTCTCCTCTTGCAGTTGGTTCTGGAACACACACACAAAGAAAAGAGTCGCTTTCCATGTGACTTCTATGCTGAACGACTACCTATTTTTCGGACCATTAGGCGCTTGTGTGCATAAGGCGAATAGGGCAATTTTCAAGAAAAATCTGGAAAAAAATTGAAGAAAAAGGCGCCCTCATTTATAAGGCGATACACACCTCACAAAAGAAAGTCAAACTTCGAAGCCTGTATGCGCCTGGTAAACGCTTGGTGACCGCCATTATTGCTGTCATAAACGAGAGTTGGCTCCCCCTTCAAATCATCAAACTTCCATTTGTGCGACTTCCTGCTGTTGTGTTTGGACTCTTGTTGGCGAAAACTGATAGAATCAAGCCATTTTAAGCTCTACAATTATGCTTTTTACATCCAATGAAGGGTTATGGCATCTGTTGGACGGGATCTTTGAAGCATTTTAACGTATTTGTCGTATCGGCAACTTGCTACCACCTTCGATGTCTATACTCACAGTAGACTGTATTGAGCACGGCAATTGTTGCCTCTCTTCTCACGATTTTGTTCACTAATAGGGCGCCATAGTTTATTACTATATTAGGCGCATAGGTCGAAATTGGAGGAAAAAATATCGCCTTATAACCCAAAAATTACGATAAATACAACCAAATCTATTATTTTAGTCCTGGAGCAGACAAGGCAACTGTTATACAGAATTCATTACAGGTACAGTCAAACCCCGCCTAACGAGCACTTCAGTATCGAGGACACCACGGTAATGCGGACAGATTTGTTCAGTCTCCTCTCTTCTGATTTATTACTAAAACAGTCTCCAGTACAGCGACCACCTCCCAATAGACGATTTTCAGAAAAAAACTAGGGGAGAGCATTTCGCGAAAATTAGAGTTGTTTACCTGCATTACTCTGTCAAATACCATAGCAACAATGGCGTCGAAGCTTGAAACCGCAGCATGCCAGTCAGCGACTTGCAAACATTTAAAAAAAAAGAAAAATGAGGGGTGGCCATTGGCCACAAACTGATAGAACTTGCAAAGTGTGACGTAAAAATATAAATTACATCAATTTTAGAATGACGCAGTGTTCTAAGTGCTGTATGTCTGCTCAAACGCACGGGGCTAGAGCTGGGGGATCTACCTGATGGTAGAGTAACTTCTCTCTCACACACACACTCACCTTCTCAGCCTGTGTGGACTCTTTCAGAGCGGTGGCTTCCTTCAGCTGCTCATCCAGTGCCAGCATCTGGCTGTTCATGGCGCTTCGAACCTGACACACATTCAGTCCACAATGATCAGTTCATAAAGATCAGTTCACAGGGCTCCCAGGGACCCCCATTTGGGGGTCTATGAAGCATTAACATTCTACAGGATCCTCT
This sequence comes from Phymorhynchus buccinoides, assembly GCA_017654935.2. Lineage (NCBI taxonomy): Eukaryota > Metazoa > Mollusca > Gastropoda > Neogastropoda > Raphitomidae > Phymorhynchus > Phymorhynchus buccinoides. The sequence continues at coordinate 45,848,932 of CM065696.1, read as the reverse complement.
AAAAGAATGTGCAGGGCTCCCAGGGACTCCCATTTGGGGGTCTATGAAGCATTAACATTCTACAGGATCCTCTAAAAGAATGTGCAGGGTTCCCAGGGACTCCCATTTGGGGGTCTATGAAGCATTAACATTCTACAGGATCCTCTAAAAGAATGTGCAGGGCTCCCAGGGACTCCCATTTGGGGGTCTATGAAGCATTAACATTCTACAGGATCCTCTAAAAGAATGTGCAGGGGGTCCCAGGGATGCACTAGAAAAAATTATTTTTAGCATTCGCAATACCACTGGGACCCTCTATCCCGCCTCTAGGACCCTCTATACTGTAAGTGAAGGAGTCCCTGGGACCCCTTCTTTTGCAGGACGATTGGGAGCCCTGACTGTTCATAATGATCAGTTCAAATAATAAAACGTTGAACCGTACCTCCTTGCCTTTTTTTCCACTTTTGTACTAAACCTTGTTACAATATATTGGTGTGTTGTTGTGTGTGTTTTTGTGTGTGTATGTGCATGCGTGTGTGTGTGTATGTGCGTGTCTGTGCATTGAAGTAAGCGTGCGTGCGTGCATGCATGCGTGTGTGTGTGTCAAAGTCAAAAATACTTTATTATCACGTCAGGTGAAATTACAGTGTGATCTCGTACAAGCACAATACAAGCAAGGAAACACATTTGCAGGCATTAAAAGTGGAAACAAAACTAAGAAAAAATGGACAACAAATCATGCTTCGCGAGAAGTTGGACATAGTTAGGGTCGATACAAGCGACTATCAAAACGTTAAGAACTGCCCTCTTTCCCACCATTTCTATCCTCGCATTCATTTATTCACCCCCACCCTCTCCAATTCACCCCAAGCTTTCACATATTTTGGGTCCCTTCCCGTTCCCAACATTTTATGCGCCACCCTCTTCTCTCTCTCTCTCTCACACACACAGATACAGAAACATGCAGAAACATACGGAAACACACGGACACACACACGCACACGCGCGCGCGCACACACTACTGTACAGGTTTTTAAACATGACCAGACAGGCCTCTAGTACTAAGCTAATGAATAACTCCTCATTATTTGGTCTTAGCAGAGATCTTGTTCAGAAGTTCGACTGACATAGGGACAAAACTCGCTGAATTTCTAATTGTTCTACAACGAATAATGCGGAACCGTCTATCAGATGGCAATAGTTCATAGCAATGCGATAGTGTGTGCTGGTGCATGTGTGTGTGTGTGAGGGGGGGGGGGGGGGGGGGGAGGGGTGTCTGAGAATGAGAGAGAGTGAGATCAAAAGATACACATAATACAACCTGTTACCATATACTTTATATTGGTTGTCCATCCATATGCATGCTTTCGTTGTTGTTGGGTTGCATGCTTGTGAAATCATGAATTAAAAATACTAACACAGTATAGTAGAACTAATATCAGGACACTTTTTTAGTAACAAAGTGACTAACTATTGGAACGCACTTCCTGCTCAGACAAAACTTGCACCTGATACTAACAAATTCGAAAACCACCTGGATAAAGACCCAAACCTTAGTAAATTAAAATACCAGTATGACTAATAGTAATAGTCTACCAAAACCGTCACAGCTGTGCCAACTCAAAAAACAAAACAAACAAAAAAGACGCTTGAGAGGCCGCGAGGCCTAGTCGTCTTAATCTACCTGACCTGACCTGACCTTGTGCAAAACCAAAATGATTTCCTTTGTACACTGATGCATTGACTAATTATAAGAATCTTGAATCTTAATATATGTCAAAACGGTACCTCGCTGAGCTGCTCAAAGGAAGCGTTGAGTTCCTTCTCCCTGTCTTTGGCCTCCTGCAGCTGGTTGCTGAGCTGCACCACTTCCTCTGAGCGCTGATTCAGTTTGAGCTCCATCTCCTCCTGGCTGGTGGAACTCTTTTCCATCTTGCCTTGCAGAGCCTGAGACGACAGAAACAAACGCGATATGTCTTGTGCTTCTTCTTCTTCTTCTTCGATCGCTCAGACTTTCTTCTTCTTCTGCGTTCCCAGGCCATATGGCCATACGGGGTAAGGTACGTATGTGTCCGGTTTTCAGTTTTCACTGGTCTCCAAGCTGCGTACAGCCGACACATTCCGATTTCCGGAGGAGCTCAAAGGAGAAAAATTATTTGGATGATTTTTTTTTTTTTAATGGCAGGAGAATGGGAGTCAGAAAGATAGTAGATGTGATTGACAGAAAGCAAAGGGAAAAGGCAGAGTCAAAGAGAGTGACAGATCAGAGGAAGTTACAAGCACAGAACTTCCAGAAGGTGAGGGAACTATTTGTATGAAAGATCCCCACCCAAATAAACTGTTGAGCCGGGGGGGGGGGGAATGGCTGACGTCAAAATCTCGAATCCCGAACATTCACACACAATGAAACTTTTGTTGAGTTGTGTGTGTGTGTGAGTATGTGTGCGTGTGTGCGTGCATGTCTGTGTCTGTATGTGTATGTGTGTGTGTGTGTGTGTGAGAGCTCTGTCGTCGTACTGTCATCTTCACAAGAAGAAAATAACGCTAAAAAATCTCCAATTTGGGGGGGGTATATTCTAGTCACAGAGACTTAGCTCTGCGAAATCCGATCCGGGCTGTTCTTCCCCCGGAGAGCGCGTCGCCGCAAGTGCAGCGCCTACCCAGAACATTCACAACTGACGAAAAGCCTACCCGTATCTCCGCCTCCTTGTCGCCGATGACAACGTCTTTCTCCGCCAGCAAGGCCTGCAGGCTTTTCTCCGCTTCGAGCCGCTCCTCCGACTCCGAGTTGAGGCAGTCCTGGAGCTGCTCCAGTTGAGAGCGGGCCTCCGACAGACCCCCCTCCGCCTTCTGCCTGCCTGCCTCCGCCTCTCCAAGCTGAAAGAGTGACCACAGGCAGTGAGTAGTAGATTTGTATTAATCTTACTATCTATATAACTAAATACCAACACTCAAAAATTAGAATGACACACAAGGTCAGGGGAGCCACGTGACCGGGAGTAGCTAAGGGAGGTAATGCTACTGTCACAGGGGTGGCTCCCCCTTTGTTATTGGGTATCTAGTGTATTTCACTTTTGGTTTTCCAACTGATAAGCGTGCATGCTATTGTTTCGAGTGTTGGTACAGTATGGTTATAATAGATTGGTACATTTTAACACACTGGAGTTGCAGTTGGTTAATGCGCCTTTCGGAATCACGCCTTTCGGGCCACTTTAAAAAATACCCAACAAAATAACCAAAGAAGGTAGAAACAAACAGTAACTCGCGAAAGAAAGGCACACGTTTACAAAATAAAATGCCATGCACAGTTGGTGAGCTAACTCGTCTGTTTTAATATTGTAAAGTACCCAAAATGGAAATTCTGATTTTTCTGGCCGCCATTTTGATGACTTACAAAGGTGTTGCTTAGTGACTCCATCAAACTCGCTAAAACAAGGCCCAGACAGCTATGAAACACGCTGTAAGGGAATGAATCGAAGGATAAATGAATGTACTTTGACTTTCAACAGTAAGCTCCCTTGAATAATGCTACTTCTGTCTGAATATTAAAAATAAGAAATTTTCGATGGCAGTTGTCTGCCTTCATGACCTGAACAGAGATTTATACAAACACAGACACAGACACACACATGCATGTGCACAAACACACACAATCATACACGCACCTATTGGTTTATTTATGATAGGTAAATATAACAAAGTGCGTTCCAAGCACATTAAGTTTTAACCCCTTCGCTGCTGCCTACTACTTGCGCATGCGCCGCCGGTTTGCCACGCGATTTTTGAACGCAGCAATATCGCTACTTAGCGGCGACGTATATATACGTCGGTGGCAAGTACTGAAGCGCTATTGAGGACGTATATATACGCTGTGGGCAGCGAAGAGGTTAAAACACACACACACAAAACATAAAACACAGGCACAGACACATAACCTGCACTAAGAAATATTTTTAAAAGTCATGCATCTTTAAAAATCAAAAACAAATGTCTCAATACACATGCTACAATACAGATACGACAGATGTCATAATTCATTAAAACAACCGGGAAAATACAAAATATTTCGGCAAATGTTAAGAACAGCCCCCTCCCTTGCCCCTTCCATTCATTTCAGACGGTTCCAGGTTAGGATTAGGAATAGGATAAGGTCAGATTAGTCATGAACTTCTATTTTTTGTGTATTTGACCCTAAACTTTTTCTTTCTACGGCTGCCAGTGAAAACCTCCGTCATACGACCCCTCCAATTTACGACCGAGTTTTCCGGACATTTTGGAAGTCTTAAAATAGAGGTTTGTCTGTACTTGCGATGTGTTGCGAAAAAGTTAATGACAAAGATGCCATCGCTTACCTTGCTGGCAAAATCCTTGTGCTTGTTCTGGAGCTCAGCTAAGCTGGTCTGCAACAACCAAACGCTATCATCTTAAACGCAAAACAAGCTAAACATTATCATCGCAGAAGAGACAGAAGCATATAGACAGCACAGTGACAGTCAGAGACAGAAACAACAGGGGAGAAACATCAACTCATTCGCATCGCAACGATTTTGAATTATTAAAAAAACCTCACAAATCACTCCAGCCATACACACAAACAAAACGTACATAAACAAAAGGAGAAAAGTTTTTTACTTCAGGTTGAGACATAGGGAAGTGGTAGATCAGACTTTTTTTATATATAGACTTTATATAGAAAAACTCTCTACACTGATTGGTTTCCCCACAACAAACCACTACAAAAGCAAAGTCAGAGGCAAAATTGTGGTTTAAGGGTGCGAAGCGAGTTTAGAAGCGACCTAGGTATGGTGTGCGCACAGATTTACGTTCTTCGTATTTCAATCGTCTGCTAGGCCTAATTCTGCCACAAGCTGTCTAGGCTAGATCTAAAATTCTACTGGATCGTGCAGAAAGCCCCAAATCATTGAAAGCTCACTGCGAATGGGGGAGGGGGGTGGGGGGGGTGGAGCAGGGGATGGAGCTTCTCACCTTTACCCCTTCAAATTTGCAACTGGGGGTGAAAATATCTGTAGAAATTCTAAACAGGGGGTGAGCGTACCCCTTTACTCATTCGCATCGCAACGATTTTGAATTATTTAAAAAACTCACAAACCACTCCAGCCATACACACAAACAAAACATACATAAACAAAAGGAGAAACGAAAGAAGATTACGGGTTTTTACTTCAGGTTTAGACATAGGGAAGTGGTAGATCAGACTTTTGTATATATAGACTTTATATAGAAAAACTCACTACAGCGATTGGTTTCCCAACAAAAGCAAAGTCAGAGGCAAAATTGTGGTCTAAGGGAGTGAAGCGAGTTTGAAGTCAAACATGGTGACAGCCATCTATTAATGCATCAAATTGACATATCTATTAATATATAATTGGAACGACTTGAATGAGTTAAGAGGGGAAAAGATCAGAGGTGTTGTGTATACAGACTGACCCTAGCGGTGGACAGCTCATTCTCCAGGTTGGTGTTCCTTTCGGTGAGCTCCGCCACACGCAGACTGTGAGCCTCCTCCATCTGCCTCCGATCCGACGACATTTGGCCCTGGAAAAAACCCACCACACACACAAAGAAACGGTCTTTATTAGATGGCGAATGGTGGTTGGTTGATGGTTCATCCTATATGTGCTGTTCTGCAGCCGAGTGGACGTAAAAAACTAACTTTCATTCACAAAGAAACGGTCGTCATTAGTTGGCGAATGGTGGTTGGTTGATGGTTCATCCCACTGATGGTTGATGGTTCATCCTATATGTGCTCTTCTGCAGCCGAGTGGACGTAAAGCCTAACTTTCATTCACAGAGAAACGGTCGTCATTAGATGGCGAATGGTGGTTGGTTGATGGTTCATCCCATTGATGGTTGATGGTTCGTCCCACTGATCCCCATGACTTTGACCCGAACGCACCAAGGCATAGACTGGATTAGAAACCGAAACTGAGGTCACCATGAGAGCAGGGCATGCAAAGCCACAGAATTCGAGACATTTTTTTTCTTTTTAATGATTGATGGAAATGAGGCGGATGACAATGATGATGATGATGCTATGGAGTTCCGTATCGGTCTGAGACTGCATGACAGGGCTGTATTCTACGCTTCCTTTCATATATACCAGGCCCGGGAACTACAGACACCTGCAGTGTTGTTCTTGAAATTAGAGCAACACTCTCAGAATCGCATCTGTTAAGCGGATGAAGCTCGACTGCGTGGTTTCAGTCTTCCCATAGCCACTCACTCTGGGTAGGAGTCGGTCCTGGACCGAAAAACCCTCGCCTCTGATGGGATTTGAACCCAAGACCTCCCAGCCAGTAGTCCGCGACGCTAACCACTACACCACGTCCGCATTTTACGGTAATGCTAAACGCAGCTCTGGTGCCCTTTACCTTTTCTGATTCGGCAGATGTTTTCACCTGCTGCAGCTCCTGCTCCTTGGAGTGCAGCGACGTCTGCAGCTCCGACACGCTCGTCGTCGCCTTCTCCTTCTCCTGCCGCACCTTCTCGCACTCCTCCGTCATTTCCTTCAACTGAAAAAACACGTCAATATTCAAAATGTTAAACAAAAAAGTCAAATAAGACGCACACCACACACACACACACAAAGTCAAATGTTCTAAAAGTTTTGCTCAGAAGCTGAGTACATGTCAGTAATTGCCGGTTACGGCAGGTGGACATTATCGGCAGAAGAAGAAGAAGAACTAAAAATACAACAAACAAACAAAAAACTCCTAACAGTTTGACAGGGAAATCGAACTCAACACCGAGTCCTTCAGGATGGGAACTTAAAGCAAGTCTGAGTCTCTGACCTATTCACTTTCAGAGCTGATTCTAGGATTTTGAAAAAGGGGGGGCATTCCCCCCCTATTATTGAAAAAAGGGGGGCAGGTCCCCCCCTAAGAATGAAAAAAGGGGAGATTGGTGGCAGGTCCACTGGATACAAGGGAAAACGGCCATGATATACAAATTTATTTTTAAATTGTTAATTGAAAGCATTCATACATACAAATTAAAGACAGTGTGTGTTCGTTCGGTAGTTGCTGCAGCCCGTGGGTGAATTGATGTAAATTTGGAACCGGTGTTCCCTTGCACTGGCGCTGTTATCGGGCTGCTTCTCCGAGTTTTTGGATGTAGTCGCCGTTTCTTCAAGCTCTTCTCCACACTCTAACTCATCATGTGGCACAGACTGCTTTTTTTTCACTTTGCCTCCGCGAAAGTCAAAATCAAGGAGCGTGGCTACGCGCTTCATTTTGGAAGAAATCCAATATGGCGGCTTAAACTCTCGCAAGTTCTCGTCGGTATTCAAAATGAATGAGATGAACGCGATTGATTGGTTGATCAGTTTGTGTAGCCTAGACAACAGGTTTTGCAGACGACGAACGCCATGCCCGCAGCGATCGGTGAAAATAGCGGGCAGTTCTGCAAATGTGCGGGAGTCGGCCCGCATTAAGAATCGATTATCGCGGGAAGGAACAGATTTTCGGGGGATTGTACCAATCCCGCGCTCTAGAATCAGCTCTGACTTTACGCATGAAAACAAAACCCAAACCCACAGCAGTTAATAAAAGTCGATAAGAGCAGAGACACATCCTGCTGCCTTGTAGGAGGGACCAAACTGATGGCTAGGTTTCCCCAACTCTGACACTGTACTGGCGGCGACACGCTCTCCAAGTGGGAGCAGCCCCGAAATGCACTGAGACTAGAAAATACCAAACATAGCAAGTCTCCGGTCAGTCGGTACCTTGTGTTCCAAGTCCTGCTTAGCGGTGGCGGTCGCTGCGCGTTCCTCCCCCATCGCTTTCTGCAGGGACTCTTTCTCCTGGGTGTGAAACTGCTGAGCCTACACAAATTGGTAAAGGTCAAGATGTGCCACCCCCCATGCATTTCTCGGTTAATTCTATTTTTCCGTTTTTGCCTTTCTTACCATACATAAAGCTGTATTTTAGGAACATATTCAGCTAATAACCTTTTTGGAATACTAACCCTATCCCTAACCCTAGCCCTAAACCTAACCCTACCCCCCACTATGTACTGCAGTACACCGCGATTTGTCACAGTTGTGGTTCGTTGCGTTTTTCCGTCTTATAGGGTGGGGGGTAGGGTTAGGTTTAGGGCTAGGGTTAGGGTTAGGGTTAGTATTCCAAAAAGGTTATTAGCTGAAAATGTTCCTAAAATACAGCTTTATGTATGGTCAGAAAGGCAATAACAGAAAAATAGAATTAACCGAGATAGGTAGGGGGGGTGGCACATCTTGACCTTTACCCACAAATTGATAGATATTAATTGATTATCCTTTCACACACACACACGCGCGCACATCGCATGCACAACACACACACACACAGGCGTGAGCGCAACACACACACACATCCATACACAAAATTATGTGAAGCAAACATACATACACACACACACACACATACATATCGTTGCACAAAATTATGCGAAGCAAACATACATACACACACATCCATGCACAATATCATACAAACAAGCAAGCAAGCACATACACACACACAAAATTATGCGAACAAGCAAGCAAGCACACACACACACACACACACATACTCCTCTAGCAGGTGACAAATCCACAAACTTTTCAACTTCAAACAATCTTCTCAAAAGAAGAAGAGGGGGGTTTTGGGGGGGGGGGGGGGGCAGCAATGGGTTAACTTCTACGTTATTAGCACTGGGTTTTTTTTCTCAGCACTGACCGACCTTTTCCAGCGAGGCCTGAGTCTGCTGGAGCTGTTGTTGCAGCGCCACCTTGTCTTTCTCCGTCCTCTCCAGCTCCTGAGACCTCTTCTTCTCCGCCTTCTTCTGCTCCTTCAGTGCCGACACCTGCAGAGCCGCAACATCGTCATCACAGGCAACATCCTGATACAATCGATCAATCAATCAATCAATCAATCTGCCCCATGGGGATACTGGGGGGGGGGTGTCTTTCGTACAAATAGTACTCCCTATTGGGAGTCTGAACTGTTTTATAGAGACGTTTTACATAAACTGGTTCCCCCACTACAAACGCAAAGCAAGATGTGTAAATGTGGTCTAAGGGAGCGAAGCGAGTTTAGAAGTGACCAAGGTATGGTGTGCACACAGATTTACTTCCCATGAAGCAAATGCATCAAATTGACAGCTATCTATTAAGTCCGGACATATATGGCCGGAACAACTTGAATGAGTTAACTCAGTTGCATCCTTCCGCGTCATCGTTGAGGACGAATCGCCTAATTGTATGCGGGAGAAATACAAAGCTGTCAGCTTGATGAATTCAATTCAAGGGAAGTAATGCTGTGTGCACGCCAAAGCTCGATCATTTCTAGACTCTAGACCACAATTTTGCCTCCGACTTTGCTTTTCTAGTGGTTTGTTGTGGGGGTACCCAATCGGTGTAGAGTTTTTCTATATATATAAAAAAAAGTCTGATCTATCACTTCCCTATGTCTAAACCTGAAGTAAAAACACAATCTTCTTTCATTTCTCCTTTTGTTTATGTATGGTTTGTTTGTGTGTATGGCTGGAGAGATTTGTGAGGTTTTTTTAATTATTCAAAATCGTTGCAATGCGAACGAGTTAAAGAATGCGACCTGAATTAAAAACAGGGGCTTTCCTGGCGTAGCGGTACCTCCAGGATCGACCCACTATGCGTACATCTATAAATGTCCCATATGCAGACCTGCCACATTCTGAGAATAAAAAAGAGGAGCGAGAATCTAGGGGCTGGCACTGGCCCCCCAGTAAAATCCATTGCCACTTCGAAATGTGCGGCCTTCTCTTTTGTTCTTCAAACATGCAGTCGTTTTTGTCAGTTTGAGCTCCATTTTGAGATCCATTTTAGGGAAAGAAATATTGACCAATCTACAATATTTCTTGGTCATTTAGCCTGAGATAGGCCTATGCTTCGTGTAGCCCCTCACTGTCTCATGCTGACCCTTAGATGTCCATTAGCTGGTGCTTTGAATGCATGCTCTTTGTTGTGAAATTGAGTGGAAAATGTATACAAGACAGATTTTAAAATATAGGAGCTGGGGAGGTTGCAAGAGGAGCTAGGAGCAATGCTCAACATATCTGAGCTGCTCCTCTGAAATTGGAGCAAGTGGCAGGTCTGTATATGCACCTGTTCCAGGTCGGAGGACGTTAACCCTTTCATCGCCACTGTCGCTTCTTGGCAGCGCAATGATTTCACACCCATGTCACTGAAAGGCATCACATGAGGGTCTGGTATCCAGAGACCTTATGTTCTTCATTTTGGGAGGTAAGAATAGGCCCTATGTTATGGACGTCACAAAGGAATCCCAAATATTGCAGATGAAATCTTTTCTCTACCCAGGTAAAGGTTAATGGAAAGTTTTGGCTGAAAAATGGCTGGCGTTGAAAGGGGGGATACCGGGGGGTCTTTCGTACAAATAGTTCCCCCACCTTCTGGAAGTTCTGTGCTTGTAACTTCCCTAATATTTCACTCTCTTTGACTCTTGCCTTTTCCCTTTGCTTTCTGTCATCTACTATCTTTCTGCCTTATTGGCCCAATTCTCCTGCCTTTTTTTTCTAAAAAAAATCTTCTCCTTTGAGCTCCTCCAAAATCGGAATGTGTCGGCTGTACGCAAGTGGGGGAAACCAGTGAAAACTGAAAACCAGACACATACGTACCTTACCCATTATGTACCGTACCCATTATATTCTTCTTCTCTCTCTCTCTCTCTCTCTCTCTCTCTCTCTCTCTCTCCACTATGGCCATATGGCCTGGGAACGCAGAAGAAGAAGAAAGGGTTAAAACGGGAGACCAGTGAAAACTGAAAACCAGACACATTATATTCTTCTCTCTCTCTCTCTCTCTCTCTCTCTCTCTCTCTCTCTCTCTCTCTCTCTCCACTATGGCCATATGGCCTGGGAACGCAGAAGAAGAAGAAGAAAGGGTTAAAACGTATTTTCTTCCTCCCCCCCCCCCCCCCCCCCGAAACTGACCTTGTCGTCCAGTTCACTCTGCAGCTGGGCGTGGCCCGCAGTCAGTGCGTCCAGCCTGGACTGCAGCTCCGTCACCTGGGCCCCGCGGCCTTTCCTCTCGGCCTCCAGGGCCTGCTGGCCCGCCGCCGCCCGGCCCGTGGCCTCCTCCAGGGAGGCCCTGAGGCCACTCAGAGAGGCCTTGCTCTCTTCGCGCTCCTCCTCCAGGGCGGCCACGGCTGAGGCCTGCTCACAGAGAAATATAAAAGGGTTGACTTAACCCCTTCACTGCCAGAGAAGATTTGAGAAATTATACAATGGAACCTCCCTTATAAGACCTCCCATTACAAGTCTCCCTCCCATATAAGACCTACTTCTCTGACACATTGCCCTTCTTTGTAAGTATTAAAATTACCTCCCTTATAAGACCCCTCCCTTATAAGACCCCTCCCTTATAAGACCTCATTTTGGATGATTTTTGAAGGTCTTATAAGGGAGGTTCCACTGTATCGATTTTCTTATCATAAAATTTGAAAGAGACCTGTTAGGGCACACACACATATACGCGCAAGTTCCGCGCAGAAACCCGTGTGCAATCCGCAACCAAAATAAAGGAGAAAAAAATCTGGAAGTAAGAAGCATGAAGGAGTGTGCCCATTACAGGCGGAAACCCATCCACTTATTTCTTATATAAGTGCATGGGAGGCCCCCAAACGGAACTTGCCGATGGATCGTCAAAGGATCTAACAAAATTTGCCTCCGACATCAGGGCTTTCAGGGCTCCCATTTGGGGATCTTGAAGTCCGTTACAATTCTAAAGGACCCTCTAAAAAAATGTGCTGGCATCCTTTGGGATGCACTAGAAAAATTCTTTTGACCATTCGCTATGCCACGATGGGACCCACTATCCCAGCCTCTAGGACATCAAAATCTATCCTTGTAAGTGAAGGAGAACCTATAAAAATGATGTTTTGCCGGGACGCAACTGGGAACCACAGAGAAGCTGAAACTCAATCTGAGAAAGTGGTCTAAAGATATATGTTTCCTGATTTGTCTAAAAGTAAAACACAATCCAGCATTCCACGACTATGACATCAAAAATTATGACAACATCAATAGCATCACACATCACTCCCTGCTGCCACATTCCAATTTCAGAGGAGCTCAATTTGCTGAGATAAATTATTTGGAAGAACGGATTTTTTTTTCAAGGGCAGGGAAGATAGTAGATGATAGAAAGCAAATTGAAAAGGCAGAGTCTAAAAGAGAGTGGCAGATTAGAGGAAGTTACAAGCACAGAACTTCCAGAAGGTATGGGAATGGGATTTTTACGCCTCTAGGACCCTCCCCCCCCCCCCCTGGGACCCCTTGTTATGCGGGACGATTGGGAACCCTGGGTTTAGACTCAATCTGAGAAAAGTCTAAAGGGAAATGTTTCCTGAGTCTAAAGATGAAACACAATCCAGCATTAGAGGAAGTCACAAAAGGGTTCGTACAGATTTTTCATCACAAATTCACTCCCTTTCACAGACCCAATTTCAAAGACCCTTTATCCTATTTTCAAAGACCTCTTACGACATACAATCCCATTAAAGTTTATAGACTGAGAAAAAACACCCATTCTGTTCTATTTGATGATTGCTTCGATCACGATCATTCAAGTTGCACCTGTGCAGCCAAAAGACCCAGTGTGTATGATAATACCAAGGATATTTTAAATGACGCAGAAATTGACATTACTGTAATTGCAAAAGCAATGCTGTCCTCAACTATTGGAAGACTACTGTAGAGGTTTTCTTTACTTTTTTTTTTTTTTTTAATATGTCGTTCTTATGCATGTTATTTTACCTGTTTGTTTTTTGTTTTTTGGTGCATGCTGTCTAAAATCACGATCTATGTGAAAAGACATTAAATTAAAGATTCATTCATTCAAGACTCAGACATAGTGAAGGAAAGTAACTCTCAACAAATCGAGGATGTCTGCTAGACAGAACTATATCATCAGAACCGCAGATATCAGAAAATAAACCAAATTAAATGGCTTCTTTCTTAATTCTGGAAGCAAACAACAAAAGTTTGAAGGCGTCAATGACTTTTTCACAAACCATTTCACAATTTTCATAGACCACAGCCAATTTTCATAGACCACAGCCAATTTTCATAGACCACAGCCAATTTTCATAGACCACAGCCAATGTTCATAGACCACAGCCAATTTTCATAGACCACAGCCAATTTTCATAGACCACAGCCAATTTTCATAGACCACAGCCAATGTTCATAGACCACAGCCAATTTTCATAGACCACAGCCAATTTTCATAGACCACAGCCATTTCTCAAAGATCTTTAAAGACCATGCGAACCCTGTACAAACACAGAACTTCAAGAAGGTGGGAGGTGGGGGAACTCTTTTCATGAAGGACCCCCCCGGTATCCCCAAGAGGAGTTTAGATGATAGAAAGCAAAGGGAAAAGGCAGAGTCAAAGAGAGAGGCAGATTAGAGGAAGTTACAAGCACAGAACTTCAAGAAGGTGGGGGAACTCTTTTTACGAAAGACCCCCTCCGGTATCCCCAGACTCATGGAGGGGGCGGGGCCGTCGTGCTCTGGGCTCTGGACACTGGACAACTTTATTTGACAAGGATAAAGATTTCAGGTGATGCCTATTCTTACAATCTGTCCTTGGATAAAAGAAAAAAAATGAAGAAAAAACAACAATTAAAATGGACTAGTAACATGAAAGTAAAAAATATTAAAAAAAAGTCACTACAAACAAGAAACAAGCTCCCCTTATGGAGGCATGAGGCATCCACCCACTGCTCTTTCTCTCACCTTGTCTGCCAGCTGGCGGTCCAGGTCCTTGACCTTGGAGTGGAGTTGGGTCAGCCTGTCCCCCTGCTCCCTCCGCTCACCCTCCAGCTCCGACACCCTCCCCTTCAGGCCGCCCGCCTCCCCCTGGGACTGGACAACGCAACATCAACAAAACAACATGTTCAGCTACACAGTGGAACCTCCCTTATAAAGGTTAGGTTAGGTTAGGTACATTATAGTCACAGAGGCGTCTCTGTGAAATTCGGGTTGCTCTCACCTGGAGAGCGCGTCGCAGCCAGAGGCGCGCCACCCTTTTTTTTTTTTTTTTTTGCATGCGATTTTTGTGTGACTGAGGAAGGGAGGGGGGTAAATTTTGACCAAATGACAACTTTTTCGTTGCCACTGGGTTTAACGTATGCTAAGTGCATGGGCACACACGGGACCTCGGTTTATCGCCCCATCCGAAAGACCTCCCATTATAAGACTCCCTCCCATATAAGACCTACTTCTCTGAGACATTGTCCTTCTTTGTGAGTATTAAAATTACCTCCCTTATAAGACCCCTCCATTATAAGACCTCATTTTGGATTATTTTTGAAGATCTTATAAGGGAGGTTCCACTGTATTAAGTTCTCTCTCTCTCTTTCTCTCTTATGATTTTTTTGTTTGTTTGTTGCCAACTTCATTTTATCAGCCATGTTTTGCTTTCAGCAAAATGTGACCCAGCACCACGAAAGGGACATTAAGTCACTGGGCTAGTTTCTCACAACTGGCTTGCAAAGTCAAAAAATCAATAGTGGTCTATTTTTACCACTTTTTTTTAATCGATTTTTGAGTTATCCTACTTATACTCATCAAAAGAAGGTACTCGTTTCTGTTGTAGTGCTCTCTGTTTATTATTTTGTACGACATCTCATCTTTCGACAATTTTGTATCCAAAAAGGATAATCTTTAATATAGTCTCTAAATATTCCCAAAAGTCCTTTAACATTAGTACTAATAGTAGGTTGGTGCATTTTATTTTTAGGATAAGCTAGAATTTAGACTGTGATTTCTCAAAATGGCTGACAGTCACCTTACCAACTTTGATTGCTTGTAACTCTAAAACGGAAAAAGTTACAAGAATGGTTCTTGGCGGAAGTATCATTTGAAAGATCACTCTCGCCCCACAAAATTGTCTGAACCAGGTCGCTTAACGCTCTCAGAATGGTCATTTTGACACTTAATGTCCCTTTTGTGGTGCTGGGTCACATGTTGCCAGAGGATATTCCTACCTGCTCTACTAGCTGCTACGTGGTGGGGGCCAGTTCAGCTGGTTCATGTGGGGATACCAGGGGAGTCTTTCGTACAGATAGTTCCCCCGCCTTCTGGAAGTTCTGTGCTTGTAACTTCCTCTAATCTGTCACTCTCTTTGACTCTTTCCTTTTCCCTTTGCTTACTGTCATCTACTATCTCTCTGCCTTAACTGGTCCATTCTCCTGCCCTTTTTTTTTTTCAAGAAACACTTTCAAAAAGATTTCCTCCAGCCGAAGTCGGACTTGCTGGGCCTGACTATTTTTTAGTTGGGCGCAAAACGGCAGCATGACGCGTCTGCGCTCATAGTTGACAGGAAGCTGTCTGAGCGATTGAAGAAGAAGAAGAAGAAGAAGAAGAAGAAGAAGATAAAGTTCTCTCTCTCTCTCTAAAAATGAGATTTTTGACTTTCCAAGCCTGTTGTGAGAAACTAGCCCAGCGTCTTAATGTCCCTTTCATGGGTCACATATACCAAATACCATACACACACACACACACACACACAATAGACACACACATAACACAACACAGCACAACAGACACACACATAACACAACACAACACAACACAACACACACACACACACACACACACACACACACACACACACACACACACACACACACACACACACACACACACAACAGACACACACACACAACAGACACAACACCTGTTCCAGCTGCTGCCTGGCGGAGGCCAGTTCGGCGTTGACCTGGTCCAGCGAGGTCAGCATGGTTCTCACTCACACCCAAACCCACACACACCTGTTCCAGCTGCTGCCTGGCGGAGGCCAGTTCGGCGTTGACCTGGTCCAGCGAGGTCTGCATGGTGCCGATGTGGTTCTCCAGGTCCACGCGCTGGCTGGACTTGACCGCCTCGCTCGTCCTCAGCAGCTCAGCCTTCGTCTCCACCTCCATCTCTACAGCCTGCACACACAACAACAACAACATTCATATAACGTTAATCTTGATCATAATACATGCTTATGTGTTAAATAACACCCATGTCACTAAAATGCATCAATAGAGGGTCTGGTATCCAGTGACCTTACGTTCTTCATTTTGGGAGGTAAGGATAGGCCCTATTTTATATAAGACCTAATTCTCTGACAACATTTTCTCTGCCCTTAATGGTTGTAAGTATTAAAGGGTTACCTCCCATTGATTTTACAGCGGAACCTCCCTTATAAGACCTCCCATTATAAGACTCCCTCCCATATATACTTCTCTGAGACCTGCCCTTTTTGTAAGATAAACTTTTTTATAAGGTCTTATAAGACCTCATTTTGGATGATTTTTGAAGGTCCAAGGTTCCACTGTACTATGCATTTCCCCCCACTTGTATTACTTCATTTCCTTCCATCGTCTCTTTTATTTTGACCTCCCTCTCTCTCTGTCAATCCCTGTCTGTCTGCCTGTCCTTGTCTCAGTCTCTCTCTTTAATTGATGTAATTTATTTTATTGGTACCTTGCAAGATGTGTCCCTTTATGACGCTGAATTAAGGTTGTTTTTGTTTTCTTCTCCTTGTATTTTGCAATGTCTTTTTTTTTTCTATTTGTACTTTCTTTTTGTTCTGAGGGCCGGGTGAAAAAAAGCCGTTATTGTGCTTATTGCTTTCCCTCAATAAAAAAAAAATGTTATTGTGCTTATTCCGCTTTCCCTCAATAAAAAAAGCATGTTATTGTGCTTATTCCGCTTTCCCTCAATAAAAAAAGCATATTATTGTGCTTATTCCGCTTTCCCTCAATGAAAAAAAAAAAAAAGCATGTTATTGTGCTTATTCCGCTTTCCCTCAATAAAAAAAAAAAAAGCATGTTATTGTGCTTATTCCGAATGTTATTGTGCTTATTCCGCTTTCCCTCAATTAAAAAAAAAGCATGTTATTGTGCTTATTCCGCTTTCCCTCAATAAAAAAAAAAAAAAAAGCATGTTATTGTGCTTATTCCGCTTTCCCTCAATAAAAAAAAAAAGCATGTTATTGTGCTTATTCCGCTTTCCCTCAATAAAAAAAAAAGCCTGTTATTGTGCTTATTCCACTTTCCCTCAATAAAAAAAAAGCATGTTATTGTGCTTATTCCGCTTTCCCTCAAAAAAAAAAAGCATGTTATTGTGCTTATTCCGCTTTCCCTCAATAAAAAAAAGCATGTTATTTGCTTATTCCGCTTTCCCTCAATAAAAAAAAGCATGTTATTGTGCTTATTCCGCTTTCCCTCAATAAAAAAAACATTTGGGTAAAGGTGAAGACTACCTATCTCGGTTAATTCTATTTTTCCATTATTGCCTTTCTTACCATACATAAAGCTGTATTTTAGGAACATTTTTAGCTAATAACCTTTTTGGAATACTAACCCTAACCCTAACCCTAGCCCTAACCCTAACCCTACCCCCCACTCTATAAGACGGAAAAACGCAACGAACCACAACTGTGACAAATCGCGGTGTACTGCAGTACATAGTGGGGGGTAGGGTTAGGTTTAGGTTTAGGGTTAGGGTTAGGGTTAGTATTCCAAAAAGTTATTAGCTGAATATGTTCCTAAAATACAGCTTTATGTATGGTAAGAAAGGCAAAAACGGAAAAATAGAATTAACCGAGAAATGCAGGGGGGGTGGCACATCTTTACCTTTGCCAACATTTGTTCGTTCGTTCAACATCAAATAAAGCGCGCGCGCACACACGCGCGCGCGCGCACACACACACACACACACACACACACACACACACACACACACACACACACACACAACACACACACAAAAAACGCATTCAAACAAAAAACCCGCTATATATAGATGAACCGCTAAATGACGCACACACGTTTGACATAAATAGAATACAACAGAAACAGACCTAAAGGCAAGAGAGAGAGAGAGAGGAGAGAAAGAGAGAGTGAGTTTTCATTGACAGTTGGGTTTTGAGAGTTTGATTTGAAGGCAGAGAGGCTCGGTCGCTGACAGAGGGAGAGAGGAAGTTTGTTCCAGGAACGCACATACACAGGCAAGCATGCACGTATGCAGGCACGCAGACCGACAGACAGACAGACAGTCACACACACATTCACTCGCATAAATACTCCTTAATTTCTCCATTTCTACAACCTGCATAACACAGGCAAGCATGCACTTATGCAGGCACACAGATACACAGACAGTCACACACATTATACACACACACACAAAAGTTTCTCCGCCATTTTACCTGCAGTTTCTGCTGACAGACGTTGAGCTTCTCTGACTTCTCGTCCAAGGCGGCCTGGAGTTTGGCGCCCCGCTGCTCGGCGGCCTGGTTCTCTCCCCTGAGCTCCTGCAGCTGGGAGTGCAGGGCCTCCGTCCTGTCCGCGCCCTCCTTGGCCTGCGTCTGCAGCGCCCTCTGCAGGGACGACACCTTCTCCTGAAGGCTGGACTGTTTGGGTGGGACAAACAAAAAAAACGGGCGAAGACAAACGGGTTAAAAAAACCGGCCATTTCCAGTTGGATTTCCAGTTTTTTCCCCGTTCGAAATCGTCGATTTCCCGGTTCGACAAATAAATAAAAATGAATGTCAAGTCTTTTGGTTGAAGACTTAAAGCAAAGTCTGACCCATGCGCTTTAAGCACATTTAAAATACAAAACAAACAAACACGGCAGTTAAAAGCTGTTAAGAGTAGGGAGAAGTCCTGCTGCCTGGTAGAAACCAAATTGACAGCTATGTTTCCCAAATCCCCCCCCCCCCCCCCCCCCCCCTCACCATAACCTGCTCCACCCAGAAGAAGAAAAATCTGTTTAACGTCCTCTGGTCTGGAACAGACACACATGGGACATTTTAGTACAACAACAGAATTATCAAAAAGATGATAGTGGTTGTTTAAAGAAAGAAGAAGAAGAAGACATTAGTAGATATACAAATGGTGGGAACGATCCTGGAGGCAGTACCCGGAGGCAGTGCAACTCCAGGAAAGTCCCAAATTTTTAACAATACAGATATTATTGTGACCTGACCATGAACTGATAGACCATCATAAAAAAAAGTGGATGGCACTATGCTGGCAAAGTGGGAGCAGCCCAAACATTATTAAATCCTTTCTTTTTGGGTTTCTAATTTGACTTTGTTGTTATCTTCTGTGAATGTTGTTAGTAACCCAGCAGTCGTCTACATTGTTATTGTAGTTAATGGTACTGGCCACTGCAAAATAACACATTTGACTTTGTTGTTATCTTCTGTGAATGTTGTTAGTAACCCACCAGTCGTCTACATTGTTATTGTAGTCAATGGTACTGGCCACAGCAAAATAACACCTTTGACTTTGTTGTTATCTTCTGTGAATGTTGTTAGTAACCCAGCAGTCTACATTGTTATTGTAGTCAATGGTACTGGCCACAGCAAAATAACACCTTTGACTTTGTTGTTATCTTCTGTGAATGTTGTTAGTAACCCAGCAGTCGTCTACATTGTTATTGTAGTTAATGGTACTGGCCACTACACAATAACACCTTTGACTTTGTTGTTATCTTCTGTGAATGTTGTTAGTAACCCACCAGTCGTCTACATTGTTATTGTAGTCAATGGTACTGGCCACAGCAAAATAACACCTTTGACTTTGTTGTTATCTTCTGTGAATGTTGTTAGTAACCCAGCAGTCGTCTACATTGTTATTGTAGTCAATGGTACTGGCCACAGCAAAATAACACATTTGACTTTGTTGTTATCTTCTGTGAATGTTGTTAGTAACCCAGCAGTCGTCTACATTGTTATTGTAGTTAATGGTACTGGCCACAGCAAAATAACACATTTGACTTTGTTGTTATCTTCTGTGAATGTTGTTAGTAACCCAGCAGTCTACATTGTTATTGTAGTCAATGGTACTGGCCACTGCAAAATAACACCTTTGACTTTGTTGTTATCTTCTGTGAATGTTGTTAGTAACCCACCAGTCGTCTACATTGTTATTGTAGTTAATGGTACTGGCCACTACAAAATAACACCTTTGACTTTGTTGTTATCTTCTGTGAATGTTGTTAGTAACCCAGCAGTCGTCTACATTGTTATTGTAGTTAATGGTACTGGCCACTGCAAAATAACACATTTGACTTTGTTGTTATCTTCTGTGAATGTTGTTAGTAACCCAGCAGTCGTCTACATTGTTATTGTAGTCAATGGTACTGGCCACTGCAAAATAACACATTTGACTTTGTTGTTATCTTCTGTGAATGTTGTTAGTAACCCAGCAGTCGTCTACATTGTTATTGTAGTCAATGGTACTGGCCACTGCAAAATAACACCTTTGACTTTGTTGTTATCTTCTGTGAATGTTGTTAGTAACCTAGCAGTCTACATTGTTATTGTAGTTAATGGTACTGGCCACTGCAAAATAACACCTTTGACTTTGTTGTTATCTTCTGTGAATGTTGTTAGTAACCCAGCAGTCGTCTACATTGTTATTGTAGTCAATGGTACTGGCCACTGCAAAATAACACCTTTGACTTTGTTGTTATCTTCTGTGAATGTTGTTAGTAACCCAGCAGTCGTCTACATTGTTATTGTAGTTAATGGTACTGGCCACTGCAAAATAACACCTTTGACTTTGTTGTTATCTTCTGTGAATGTTGTTAGTAACCCAGCAGTCGTCTACATTGTTATTGTAGTTAATGGTACTGGCCACAGCAAAATAACACCTTTGACTTTGTTGTTATCTTCTGTGAATGTTGTTAGTAACCCAGCAGTCGTCTACATTGTTATTGTAGTTAATGGTACTGGCCACTGCAAAATAACACATTTGACTTTGTTGTTATCTTCTGTGAATGTTGTTAGTAACCCAGCAGTCTACATTGTTATTGTAGTCAATGGTACTGGCCACTGCAAAATAACACATTTGACTTTGTTGTTATCTTCTGTGAATGTTGTTAGTAACCCACCAGTCGTCTACATTGTTATTGTAGTCAATGGTACTGGCCACTGCAAAATAACACATTTGACTTTGTTGTTATCTTCTGTGAATGTTGTTAGTAACCCACCAGTCTACATTGTTATTGTAGTCAATGGTACTGGCCACTGCAAAATAACACCTTTGACTTTGTTGTTATCTTCTGTGAATGTTGTTAGTAACCCAGCAGTCGTCTACATTGTTATTGTAGTCAATGGTACTGGCCACAGCAAAATAACACATTTGACTTTGTTGTTATCTTCTGTGAATGTTGTTAGTAACCTAGCAGTCTACATTGTTATTGTAGTCAATGGTACTGGCCACTGCAAAATAACACCTTTGACTTTGTTGTTATCTTCTGTGAATGTTGTTAGTAACCTAGCAGTCTACATTGTTATTGTAGTCAATGGTACTGGCCACAGCAAAATAACACATTTGACTTTGTTGTTATCTTCTGTGAATGTTGTTAGTAACCCAGCAGTCGTCTACATTGTTATTGTAGTCAATGGTACTGGCCACTGCAAAATAACACCTTTGACTTTGTTGTTATCTTCTGTGAATGTTGTTAGTAACCCACCAGTCGTCTACATTGTTATTGTAGTTAATGGTACTGGCCACTGCAAAATAACACCTTTGACTTTGTTGTTATCTTCTGTGAATGTTGTTAGTAACCCAGCAGTCGTCTACATTGTTATTGTAGTTAATGGTACTGGCCACTACAAAATAACACCTTTGACTTTGTTGTTATCTTCTGTGAATGTTGTTAGTAACCCACCAGTCGTCTACATTGTTATTGTAGTCAATGGTACTGGCCACTACAAAATAACACCTTTGACTTTGTTGTTATCTTCTGTGAATGTTGTTAGTAACCCAGCAGTCGTCTACATTGTTATTGTAGTCAATGGTACTGGCCACTACAAAATAACACCTTTGACTTTGTTGTTATCTTCTGTGAATGTTGTTAGTAACCCAGCAGTCGTCTACATTGTTATTGTAGTTAATGGTACTGGCCACTGCAAAATAACACCTTTGACTTTGTTGTTATCTTCTGTGAATGTTGTTAGTAACCCAGCAGTCGTCTACATTGTTATTGTAGTTAATGGTACTGGCCACTACACAATAACACATTTGACTTTGTTGTTATCTTCTGTGAATGTTGTTAGTAACCCAGCAGTCTACATTGTTATTGTAGTTAATGGTACTGGCCACTGCAAAATAACACCTTTGACTTTGTTGTTATCTTCTGTGAATGTTGTTAGTAACCCAGCAGTCGTCTACATTGTTATTGTAGTTAATGGTACTGGCCACAGCAAAATAACACCTTTGACTTTGTTGTTATCTTCTGTGAATGTTGTTAGTAACCCAGCAGTCGTCTACATTGTTATTGTAGTCAATGGTACTGGCCACTACACAATAACACATTTGACTTTGTTGTTATCTTCTGTGAATGTTGTTAGTAACCCAGCAGTCGTCTACATTGTTATTGTAGTCAATGGTACTGGCCACTACACAATAACACATTTGACTTTGTTGTTATCTTCTGTGAATGTTGTTAGTAACCCAGCAGTCTACATTGTTATTGTAGTTAATGGTACTGGCCACTACAAAATAACACATTTGACTTTGTTGTTATCTTCTGTGAATGTTGTTAGTAACCCAGCAGTCGTCTACATTGTTATTGTAGTTAATGGTACTGGCCACAGCAAAATAACACATTTGACTTTGTTGTTATCTTCTGTGAATGTTGTTAGTAACCCACCAGTCGTCTACATTGTTATTGTAGTTAATGGTACTGGCCACAGCAAAATAACACCTTTGACTTTGTTGTTATCTTCTGTGAATGTTGTTAGTAACCCACCAGTCTACATTGTTATTGTAGTCAATGGTACTGGCCACTGCAAAATAACACCTTTGACTTTGTTGTTATCTTCTGTGAATGTTGTTAGTAACCCAGCAGTCGTCTACATTGTTATTGTAGTTAATGGTACTGGCCACTGCAAAATAACACCTTTGACTTTGTTGTTATCTTCTGTGAATGTTGTTAGTAACCTAGCAGTCGTCTACATTGTTATTGTAGTTAATGGTACTGGCCACTGCAAAATAACACATTTGACTTTGTTGTTATCTTCTGTGAATGTTGTTAGTAACCCACCAGTCTACATTGTTATTGTAGTCAATGGTACTGGCCACTGCAAAATAACACATTTGACTTTGTTGTTATCTTCTGTGAATGTTGTTAGTAACCCAGCAGTCGTCTACATTGTTATTGTAGTCAATGGTACTGGCCACAGCAAAATAACACATTTGACTTTGTTGTTATCTTCTGTGAATGTTGTTAGTAACCCAGCAGTCGTCTACATTGTTATTGTAGTTAATGGTACTGGCCACAGCAAAATAACACCTTTGACTTTGTTGTTATCTTCTGTGAATGTTGTTAGTAACCCAGCAGTCGTCTACATTGTTATTGTAGTTAATGGTACTGGCCACAGCAAAATAACACCTTTGACTTTGTTGTTATCTTCTGTGAATGTTGTTAGTAACCCAGCAGTCGTCTACATTGTTATTGTAGTTAATGGTACTGGCCACTGCAAAATAACACCTTTGACTTTGTTGTTATCTTCTGTGAATGTTGTTAGTAACCTAGCAGTCGTCTACATTGTTATTGTAGTCAATGGTACTGGCCACTACACAATAACACCTTTGACTTTGTTGTTATCTTCTGTGAATGTTGTTAGTAACCCACCAGTCGTCTACATTGTTATTGTAGTCAATGGTACTGGCCACTACACAATAACACCTTTGACTTTGTTGTTATCTTCTGTGAATGTTGTTAGTAACCCAGCAGTCTACATTGTTATTGTAGTCAATGGTACTGGCCACTACAAAAAAACACCTTTTGCAAGAGTGAATGCCCTTGGTGGGTGGGGGGGAGATGGTTGAGTATTGACCAAAGGGCATAACTCTCACCAATAACCCTATTTGAGGCCACTGAATGGCTGCCTTCTGCAAGAGTGAATGCCCTTTTGGATACTGATCAACAAAGGCTTAACTCTTGCCGTCAAGGGCATTAATAACCCTAGTTGCAGCGGACAATAGAATTGTGATTCAGAAACCAGGCGAAACATCAAGTTGTGCAATGTAACAGACAAAAAGGGAAACATGTCTTTATTTTGAAGACACACCATAGTAAAAATGACACCATCGTTACCCCCTTCTTTCCAGAAAAGGCCTGATTATATTCGCTTTCATGTTTTTTCTTCCCAGTGGCAATAGTCTCTAAACAGAAATTCAACAATATGCCCTGTGGGGATACAGGGGGGGGCGGGGGTGGGGGGGGGGGGGGAGTCTTTAGTAGTTCCCCCACCTTCTGGAAGTTCTGTGCTTGTAACTTCCTCTAATCTGCCATTCTCTTTGACTCTGCCTTTTCCCTTTGCTTTCTATTTTCTATATTTCTGACTTATTGACCCATTCTCCTGCCTTCTTTACAAAAAAATCTTCCAAATAGTTATTTCCTTTGAGCTCCTCCGAAATCTGAATGTGTCTGCTGTACGCAGCGGGGAGACCAGTGAAAACTGAAAAACGGACACATACGTACCTTACCCATTATGGCCATATGGCCTGGGAACTCGGAAGAAGAAGAAGAAGAAGAACTATATCCTTTTTTGATTTATGTTCTAAATGAAGAAGAACAAAATTTAATACATGAATAACGGACGAAACTGTCCAAAAAATATATACATAGGTATATGTTTGAACAAAATAGATAACAAAAAGTGACTCAGCAGCAGTGCAGTGTCTCCTCTGGTGGCTGCCTCCAGACGGCCTAACATACATTTGTGACCCAGCACCACGAAAGGGACATTAAGTCGCTGGGCGAGTTTCTCACAACAGGCTTGCAAAGTCAAAAATCTAATATTTTTGTCAATTTTGAGTTATGGGTATTTTTGTGTTCTCTAACATATTACCTTTCATATGTATAAAGGATAATCTGTAATACGGTCTCTAAATGGTCTTATAAGTGTTTTAAAATGAGTAGGTCAATGCATTTTCTACAGCTAGGCTAGACTTTAGACTGTGTTTTCTCAAAATAATCGACGCTGACCCTACTAACTTTAAATGCTCATAACTCTGGAACGGAAAAAGATACAAGTATGGTTCTTGCATCATTAGAAACAGAATTGTCTGAAGTTTTCAATGATATAAATTTCTCAGAATGGTCAGTTTGACACTTAATGTCCCTTTTGTGGTGCTAGCTCACATTTGCTCCCCTTTTGACTGCTGATTTCGGATTCTGCGACCTGACAAACCAGGGTGTGGCTGGGAGTTGGGACTCGGAATGAGCGGGGTGGGGCAACAACGACCCAGAAGATGGAAAGGGGGGGGGGGGGGAGAAAAAAAAGAAAAGAATTATGCACTGTGCAAAACCAACAGAAATGGTCGCCAAGCCCAACCCCAGACCTGTTTACCACCTACACAAGTCTTGAGTAGTCTGGATAGCTGCAATGAGTAGCTTTGGTGCGAAATGTGTAGCTTTATTCATAAAAACATCAAACAATGTTCACTGAAAATGAGTAACTAGAGCATTATTTTCAAATTTGAAGAGTAGTCCAAATTGAGTAGAATACTACTCGAAAAGAGTATAGTAAACAGGTCTGCAACCCAAAGTGCAGTGAGTTAACTCACGTTGTCCTGCTGTAACTGGTCCATGGCCGCGCTGAACCCATCCCCCGCCTCGATCTGAGAGAAACACACAGCACACAACAAGGTTGCAGAGAAAAGACGAAGCAACACAATAAAGGGCAAATGTTCAGAATAGCTCCCTCCTCTGCCCCTTCCTATTCATTTAAGATGGTTTCAGGTTAGGGTTTAGGGTTAGGGTTAGGAATAGGGTTTGGGATAGGCTTAGGGTCAGCTTAGTCATCAACTTTTATTTTGTGTGTTTTTGACACTAAACTGACCCTAAACCTATCCCTAACCCTATCCCAAGCCCTAACCTGAAACCGTCTAATCCACAATTGTTTTTAAAAAGTTATGGTATGCTATGAGATGGACACTTAACTGACCCTAAATCTATCCCTAACCCTATCCCAAACCCTAATCCTAACTGAAACCGTCTGAAATGAATGGAAGGGGCAGAGGAGGGAGCATTTCTTAACCTTTGCCCAATAAAGAATATAGACTAACACAAGCAACACAACCATAAAGTGGTTATTGTTGTTGACTCCAAAGTAAACACAAGTCAAATGACCTCTTGCCTGCAAAAACAATAGGTCATTTCAAAATGTTATCAGTCAATGACTGATGACCGGTGCTAAGAATAACCCCTGCATACATAATAAGGTACTGTATTTTACGGCAGAAAAACTCTGTCTATGATAATGAATTCAAGCTGCAGGCTATTGGCCTATTCAAACTCACAGTAAATGACAGTTCTAATGAATAAGGTTTTCTAGATGCAGCTTAAAGAAGGGAAACAGTGGAACACCTAAAAACAAAGACTTAACAATGGTAAACAAACAAATATCAAAAAAGATATGTAAAAAAACCACACAATTAGTTTATCGGGTTACCTTGGCAATGAGCTGGGTTCTTTCCGTTTCCAGACGCGTCAGTTCTTGCTGAGAGGACTGGAGGTTCTTCTCCGCTTCGCTCAGCTTTTCCTCGCTGTAAAGAATACAGCATTACCGCTTTACTCTAGCGTAGAGTGGCACAGTGGTAACACGTTCGCTTCGTGTCAAGTAAACCCGAGTTCGAACCTGGGTACAGGGGATTTTTTCCTCTCACTTTGCACTAGGCCTTACGGTCTGAACGTGGAGTCTTTTCGGATGAGACGATAAACCGAGGTCCCGTGTGCCCATGCACTTAGCACACGTTAAACCCAGTGGCAACGAAAAAGTTGTCATTTGGTCAAAAGTCCCCCCCCCCCCCCCCCCTCCCCCATCAGTCACACAAAACTCATGCTCAAAAAAAAAAAAAAAAAAAAAGTTTGGTGGTGCGCCTGGCTGCAACGCGCTCTCCAGGTGGGAGCAACCCGAATTTCACAGAGACGCCTCTGTGACTATAAAGAACCTAATAGTAACTCATAATAATACTTTCTTTCAGAGAGCACAGCGATTGATGAATACATCTCAAGGAGAACAAAAAATAACGATCAACTCGGGGACGAATGATCTGGATCGGGTTCATGAGAGCTTTGACAAGGTTTTGATTTCTGGTGTGTAACCTGCTGTCCAGAATCACGTTATAATCTGTTGTTATTTTGCTTGACTTTTTCTCTCATCAAGCAAACCAATCATTGCAGACTTAACTTTCTGTTCTTGGCTGTAGGGAAAGTCCAGAGATGGGCCTTTGAAGAATTTGTTCTTTCTAAGTGTAAGCCCTACCATATGAACTTCATTCTGCTAAATCTTTCAAATCTTTCAAAACCGCTCTTAAAACTCACCTCTTCCGGCAATACCTCTGATTTCTTCCTTGTCCTGTTTCATGCCTTAAAAACTATGTTCCCCACATTGTGTGTGGGTGTGTGCGCGTGTGTGTGTGGGGGTGTGTGTGCAGACGTGTGTGTGTGTGTGTGTGTGCGTGTTGTGGCTGTGTGCATGTTTGTGATAGTTAATATTGTAGTAGCTTATTTATGACCTATGTATTTATTTACATAATTGTGAAGTGCAGTGAGCTCAAGAGAGAAAGGGCGCTCTATAAATGTTAGTTATTATTGTTATTATTATTAAGCCATTTCCGTCAGTGCGTATCTGCGGGATTCACTGTCCAGCAGGGCTTCCTTCTCGCAAAAAAACACCCAAACACACCTGAATTCAGGCAGATAGTGTCAAAAGAAGCATGTGCATACATCATGCAGTGATGTCCCGAGGCCCCAGTCATAGGCTATTGACCTATTAAAATTAAAAATGCTCTATTGTATTCTCCCCTGTCAGGACAAATGTCTGATTAAATTTCCAACACTGGCACGCTTTGTCCTACTGATTTCTTCAAGAGTCAGGACATTGTCCTGTTGATTTCTGCAAGAGCCAGGACATTGTCTTATTGATTTCTGCAAGAGCCAGGACATTGTCTTATTGATTTCTGCAAGAGCCACGACATTGTCCTATTGATTTCTTCAAGAGCCAGGGCATTGTCTTATTGATTTCTGCAAGAGCCAGGGCATTGTCTTATTGATTTCTTTAAGAGCCAGGGCATTGTCTTATTGATTTCTGCAAGAGCCAGGGCATTGTCTTATTGATTTCTGCAAGAGCCAGGGCATTGTCTTATTGATTTCTGCAAGAGCCAGGGCATTGTCTTATTGATTTCTGCAAGAGCCAGGGCATTGTCTTATTGATTTCTGCAAGAGCCACGACATTGTCCTATTGATTTCTTCAAGAGCCAGGGCATTGTCTTATTGATTTCTGCAAGAGCCAGGGCATTGTCTTATTGATTTCTTTAAGAGCCAGGGCATTGTCTTATTGATTTCTGCAAGAGCCAGGGCATTGTCTTACTGATTTCTTCAAGAGCCAGGACATTGTCCTGTTGATTTCTTCAAGAGCCAGGACATTGTCTTATTGATTTCTGCAAGAGCCAGGACATTGTCCTATTGATTTCTTCAAGAGCCAGGGCATTGTCTTATTGATTTCTTCAAGAGCCAGGGCATTGTCCTATTGGTTTTATTTTCAGGACAGTTTGTCCTGTCACTTTTCAATCCTCAGTGCTTCACTGTGCATGCGTAAAAGCGTAGCTCAGCATACATTACCCAGCGCTCACCTGAGAGTGTTTCTGCGGGATTCGCTGTCCAGCTGGGCTTCCTTCTCTCGCAGCAAAACCTTCAGCTCATCGCTGGCTAGACTCTGCCGCAACAACAAAAAAGCAAGAGCCCCAAATTTCACGTACCGTATTTTACGGACTATAAGGCGATACTTTTTCACCAGACTCAGACCCCTGCGCCTTATTATATGACTAATAAATTAGTAAGAAAATATAATAACAAAATCTGAAATTTGGGTAAAATTTGAGGGGTGCGCCTTATACAAAGGTGCGCCCTATAGTCCGAAAAATGTGGTACATTCCAAAATTTATGATTGTGCATTACCGCTGTGCATACTGTGCGCTTAAACACACACACATGCACGCACGCACACACACACACACACACAGACACACAAAACAAATAAACCCATGCTTGTTGATGATAAATGTTTGGATAAATTTCAATGAAAACTGAAATTTCTCCAATATGTTGCTCACACTATTCAACCTCTGAATCGAAAGAAAATTAACTTTGAACTCCCTTCTGGATAATTATTTGGAGACCATCGACACAAAGGTGCCGATGGTCTTGGCCTGCACAGCTTCCTGGGGCAGCTAGTTCCAGTCCTGGATTGTGCGTGGGAGGAAGCTGGCCTGTCGGCCGATTCCTTTTCACCGGTTGTAGGAATTTCAACAGACCAAATTTTGTTTTGGTGATTTCTACTCACTCTGTCGAAAGAAAGAAAAACTGTGGAAAGGTCATGAACCGGTTTCATTTGACTTGGTCGAATAGTCTGAGGCAGCATTTACCGTATTTTGCGGACTACAAGGCGATACTGTTTTTCCTCAACTGAGACCCCTGCGTAGTAAAATGCGTTGCGCCTAGTGTATGACTGAAATCTGATCAAACAAAGTTGTGAATTCCATTCATATCGTACCTATTGAGTCGATTATCAGAACGAAATCGTGAATGAAGCCACGGATGCAGAAGACACATTCAAAGTAAAAGGGGGGGGTTTGAAGCAGGATATGATGATGTCACAGCCTGTGTCGTCAGTAGGGGGCTTAGTAGGTGGTGTCCTGAACAGGCTCCACTGAACTCCACCGAAGTGACTCAGCAGAAGTGCAGTGTCTCCTCGGTTGGTTGCCTCCTGACGGCCTAACATAGATTCTCTCCCCTTGGACTGCTGGTCTCGGTTTCTGCGACTTGAACAAACCCGGGTGTAGCTGCAAATTGGGATTCGGAACGAGCGGCGTGGGAGCAACGCCACTGTACAGCCCAGAAGATGGGACAGCAAAAAACAAAAAAAAAAAAATGATGTCACAGCCTGTTTCGACAGTAAAGGCCATAACAATCATGGCGGAAGTATGTCGCTGCTCATGGCGAGCAAAACTCATTGTACAAATCTACTCCATGCTTTTCAATTCTGACTTTTCTGGGCTCTCAGACAATTCATAAAAGTGCTTCATCATATTCTGTCGTTCTGAAGATTGTTTTGACAGAACTAGGCAAAATACGACCTCCTTTGTTTGAGTCGACGTCATGTTTTCGATCTTTTTTGTTGTTGCTTTTGTTCGATCATTTTGCATTCACCTTAAAATATGTTGCGCTTTGTGTATGGTTAAATTCGCATTTTCAGTTAAATTCAGGAGGTGCACCCTATAATTAGAAACGCCTTGTAGTCCGTAAAATACAGTAGTAAGTTGTTACCTCTTCCTCGAAGTGTTTGTGGGCCACAACCAACTGCTGCTGAAGGTCCGTGATCTGGCTCTCCTTGGTTTCTGCCAGGTTCTTTACCTAGGAAAATTAAAGAAAATTTTGTTATATTACAATGCCATGTATCATCTACACCAAGTAGTCTGTCTTCTTCATCAGTCACACAAAAATCGCATGCAAATAAAAAACAATTAAATAAAAAACGGGTGATGCGCCTCTGGCTGCGACACGCTCTCCAGGTGGGAGCAACCCGAATTTCACAGAGACGCCTCTATGACTATAAAGTACCAGTACCAAATAGTAGTACCTCTCTCTGTTTACAGTTTTAAAGGGATACCCTGGCGAGATCACCAGAAAGACAGCCTTTTCAAGGATCGGAACACTCACTTTGCTCTGGTTTCAAAGAAATCAAACCGTTAAAACAGCAATTTTCTGGAGGATTAATGTTTTTTCCCGGCGTCCCTAGATCCTCTTATGACCGTTACAATGGTGCAAGGTGAAATTGAAAACACCAGCGTTGGGCAGATTTGAACCTCCAAAATGACAATTCGCGTCTCCACTGAGCACATTTTGTGCAAGATCACCGAAACCCAGACCATCTCATGATGTACAAGGTCCCCTGACCATTTTCAGTCAAATGCCGCTATGCCTTGCAGGAAACAGTGGCCCAACATGTTTTCAACTGTTTTATGACTATTTTGTGACTTTTGGACATTGCACCCATTGATGTCCGTCTTCTCTGGCAATCACGTGATGTTTCAAAATTAATTTTCGTCTTCGATTTTATGTTCAAGGAATAACATACTTTTGTTTTCAAATCGAATAGAACTTATAATTTCGTTATTGAACCCATAGTGATCTTACAAAACACAATATCCCCTACTTTTTGTGAACAGCATAAGCGTAAGGGGTTTCCATACGGAACTTGCGGGTTGCGGATGTAATGAACACAAGCCCTTATCCCCATGCTTGTGCCACATTCACGACCTTCAAACCGGTGATGACATCACTGACGATGTCGTCACTGATGATGCATGGGTGAAAGCGACAGAGTTTGAAAATAAGGAAAAGGTGCATTAGGCTCCTGGGGCCTAATTTCCAGAGGCCTCTGCCTCTGCCCCCCAGAATCTGACAAGAATGTGCAGATAAATGCCTATTTCGTGAGCTCTCCTGAGGTCTTTCATTCACATTTACCAAATGTTTTTAACTCTAAAATGAACGTTGAATGTTCTAGGTGCAAACACACTTTGTGGCCTATGGTGGCTCAAATCAGTCAATTTCTCTTTTTTTCTTAAAAATTTGAAAATAAGGATTTCCTTATTTTCTGATTTTAAAATTAAGGAAATCCTTGCTGAGAAGGAAAACTTTCACCCATGATGATGTCATCATTTCGAGGGGAATAACTCTGAAATGCAATTCTTTTGTTGTTGCTTTTGAACAATTATTTGGTATTTGGTATGTTGTAGTCACAGAGGATTGATTATGAGGGTGATATCCCTACACCACTCAGCCAGATTGACTGTTAGCAGTTCTCGTCTTCACTAAACTTTTGTTAAAATTCTCGAGCTAAGCTGGGGAACTATTGTTTTTGTCTCCATCCGTCCGTCCATTCCCCAGTCTGTGCATGCGTGCATCCGTCAGTCGAAGTAACATTCAAAGGGAAGCAACTGAAGCGAGGTAACTTCAAAACCTGCTCAGGTTTATTTCCCTCGTTTTCTCAACAAAAGCAAAACAAAAATTTCAGGCAAGTTAAGCGGTCAAACTCAAAGAGTAAAGAAGCGGGCCGGGCACTTGCCTTGTCCAGCTCCAAGGAGAGCTGCGTCAACTGCTGGTCCTTGTGCTGCGCCAGCTGAAGGACCTCGGACTTGGACTCCCCCAGGTTCCTCTGGACGCTGTCCAGTGCCCGCGTCTTCTCCTCCAGCGAGGCCTGGCTCTGAGGAAAACAGCACAACAGACATTACATTAGATAACGAAATTGAACAAAGGGTCAATACTCTCTTTCTAATTAACTCCCCTCCACTCTGTAGAGTGGCACAGTGGTAGCGCGTTCGCTTTGTGTCAAGTAAACCCGAGTTCGAACCTGGCTACAGGGGATTTTTCCTCTCACTTTGCACTAGGCCTTATGGTCTTTCGGATGAGACGATAAATCGAGGTCCCGTGTGCCCATGCACTTAGCATACGCTATACCTAGTGGCAACTAAAAAGTGGTCATTTGGTCAAAATTTAACCCACCCCACCCATCCTCATCAGTCACACAAAAATCAAAAAAAAAAAAAAAAAAAAAAAAAAAAAGAAATTGGGTGGCGCGCCTCTGGCTGCGACGCGCTCTCCAGGTGGGAGCAACCAGAATTTAACAGAGACGCCTCTGTGACTATAAAGTACCTAATACCTAATACCAAAGTGTGTTGCTTATGTGTAACATATTCAAGGTTAGAAGACTATGCCACTCTTGGATAGATGTTGATTTGTTTGTATGTCGTCCTCTCCACCATTGTTGATGTGTACTGTGTGGGTGGAGGGTCATAAAGGCGAACTTGGCACATTCTTTTTTGAGAATGATGCTTTGTTTGTCTCACTTTGGTTCTGACCCACGCACTGCTAGGTGATTGGTATTGTAACCAACTTTGGTGGAGGGGAGTTAATTAGAAAGAGAGTATTCACCCTTTGTTCAATTTCTTTATCTCCTCTCTTGGCCTCACTATTTCATTCTTTGATTACATTAGATAGTTCGCCTTGGCTTAACTCATTCAAGTCGTTCCGGCCATAAATGTTCGGAATTAATAGAGATAGCTGTCAATTTGATGCATTTTCAAATCAAATCAAATCATCTTTATTATCTCATAACTGAGAAATTGCAGCCTTTTGCTTCAAGGGAAGTAAATCTCTATAGCTTGGTCACTTCTAAACTTGCTTCGATCCCTAAGACCACAATTTTGCCTCTTTTGACTTTACATGGGTGTTAAATCATTGCGGTGCAAAAATGCGACGTTGGCGGTGAAAGTGTTAAGAAGAAAAAGTCTTTGTATAACAGACCCTGATTGAATGCGTTTTAGTGACATGGGTGTTAAATCACTGTGGTGCCGAGCGGCTACACTGGCGATGAAACAGAAAGGGTAGGCTGTGTCAGACCAACTGACAAAGGCTAGAACACCGAGACTACATCAAAATGCTGTTATGCTATGCATAGTTAACAAGCAGAGATTGTCTTCAGCCATAACAAACTTATAGCATAACATCCTCAGTCTCCAAAATCCTCCGAAGTCGGAGTGTGGCTGCATGCAATAGTCACTTTGGGAGCCCATACCCCCCCCAAAAAAAAAAATACCGCAAAAAACGATATGCGAGTGCTCCATCTTACGCTGGTCAGCTCCTCTTTCAGTTGGGCCACGGCATTCGACTGCTGCTGGGTCCTCTCCTCCGACTGGCCGAGCTCGATCTCCTTCTCGTCCAATGAAGACTGGAGGCTCAGAACCTGGGCGTTCTTCTCCTGCACGGCCTTCTGGGTATGCTCCAGTTTCTCCTGAGCCTGAACGAAGAAACATCAAGTAAGAGTTTGGGTAGTGATTGGTAATTTGGTATATTCTAGTCAGTGTTTTCATACCGACAAGAAAGATCCATTTCCCAACCCCATACTTCTTCTTCTTCTTCGATCGCTCAGACAAATTCCTGTCAATTATGAGCGCAGATGCGTCAAACTGCCGTTATGCGCCTAACTAAAAAAATAGTTAGGCCCAGCGAGTCCGACTTCGGCTGGAGGAAATCTTTTTGAAAGTGTTTCTTGAAAAAAGACAGGAGAATGGACCGGGTAAGGCAGAAATATAGTAGATGACAATAAACAAAGGAAAAAGGCAGAGTCAAAGAGAGTGACAGATTAGAGGAAGTTACAAGCACAGAACTTCCAGAAGGTGGGGGAACTATTTATACAAAATACTGTGCTTGTAACTTCCTCTAATCTGTCACTCTCTTTGACTCTGCCTTTTCCCTTTGCTTACTGTCAGCTACTATCTCAACAAACTTTTGATTCTACTCAGTTTCCAGGGACGCTAAACAGAAAAGTGGATTCCAGGGACAGGGTGCCCCCTTTAAACTGTTTCCAGGGACACATACCCCTTAATAATAATAATAATAATAATGGGCATTTCTAGCG
This sequence comes from Phymorhynchus buccinoides, assembly GCA_017654935.2. Taxonomy (NCBI): domain Eukaryota; kingdom Metazoa; phylum Mollusca; class Gastropoda; order Neogastropoda; family Raphitomidae; genus Phymorhynchus; species Phymorhynchus buccinoides. Next base: position 45,814,407 of record CM065696.1, on the reverse strand, counting down.
CTTAATCTTAAGTAAGCCCTAAATGCTTACAATAATAAATAAGCTTTCAATAAATGAATAAACCACCATACCAAGCAATAGAAACAAATGAACGTCAAAAATATGCTAAACAAGAACGCGCATAGAGCATATCATGTGTGTTTGTGTGTGTGTGCGTGTGGTTTCCTTCATCTCCTTTGTGTTTTTATATTTGTCATGTGTTCTTGACATTTTCTTAAGCTCATTGGAATTTGAATCTTAGATTTAATCACTATTATTGCTGTCACTGTTAGGATATTGTCATCGTTGTCGTCTTGTAAGAAAAAACCCCACCTTCTTCTTTCCTGTAGAGCAACCACAGTCACTTCTGACTATTCTGTCGCTGTAACTTTAGGGGAATCTGCGGAAATGCACACTGAGGTACTACTGAGAAGAATCCCTTAAATTGACAGAATATTTGAGTATTTATCCACAACACAAAAAATTGACAGTAGAAGAAGAGGACAGAAAGCCTGACCCAGCCAGCCAGGTTCCGCTAATCGGCCCCTAACGTGATGCCGCGCCAAGCGAGAGAATGACCCAGTCAGCCAGGTCCCGCTAATCGGGCCCCTAACGTGATGCCGCGCCAAGCGAGAGAATGACCCAGCCAGCCAGGTTCCGCTAATCGGCCCCTAACGTGATGCCGCGCCAAGCGAGAGAATGACCCAGCCAGCCAGGTTCCGCTAATCGGCCCCTAACGTGATGCCGCGCCAAGCGAGAGAATGACCCAGCCAGCCAGGTTCCGCTAATCGGCCCCTAACGTGATGCCGCGCCAAGCGAGAGAATGACCCAGCCAGCCACGTTCCGCTAATCGGCCCCTAACGTGATGCCGCGCCAAGCGAGAGAATGACCCAGCCAGCCAGGTCCCGCTAATCGGGCCCCAACGTGATGCCGCGTCACCTTCTCTTTGGTGATCATTAATGCGTAATACTGCTTTAGCCCTTTCACCGCCAATGTCGCATTTATGCACCACAATGGTTTCACACCCATGCTGCTAAAAGTAATCAAATCAGGGCCTGTTATCCGAAGACCGTGTTTTCTTGATTTGGGGAGTCAAGGATAGCCCTAATGTTAGACATGTCACAGAGGAATTCCCAATATTGCACACTTTTTTTTCTCAACCCAGTTAAATTTTATGGTATTTTGTGGCTGAAAAATGGCTGGCGGTGAAAGGGTTAAATGTTATATTATATTAAGTTAGTTTGAAAAAAATGAATACATTTGTATACATTTAATTATTTTTTACTTTTTCACCCTGATCTATTTTCTATGAAGAGATATTTTTTCCTATGCTCTAATTTCATTACATATGTATGAATATTGCTGTGTATATATATATATGCATGCATACTGCTGCTGATGGGATGAAAGAGTGAAGGAAAACATGAATTGTGGGATGAATGAAGAGAAGGAGTAAAAACAGTTGAATACAAAAATAAAAAGGAACGCGAACCACAAAGCAAACACAATACAATGTCATATACCGTATTTTACGGACTATAAGGCGATACTTTTTCCCCAGACTGAGAACCCTGCACCTTATAATGTGACTGAAGATATAGTAAGGAAATAGAGTAACAAAATCTGAATTTGGTGTAAAATTTGGGGGTGCGTCTTATAATCAGGTGCGCCTTATAATGTGACTGAAGATATAGTAAGGAAATAGAGAAACAAAATCTGAATTTGGTGTACAATTTGGGGGGTGCGCCTTATAATCAGGTGCGCCTTATAATGTGACTGAAGATATAGTAAGGAAATAGAGAAACAAAATCTGAATTTGGTGTAAAATTTGGGGGGTGCGCCTTATAATCAGGTGCGCCTTGTAGTCCGTAAAATATGGTAATGTAAAACTTTTCAAAAAACGCACACAGCGCCGTACCTTAGCCAGGTCTTCAGCCAGCTGCTGCTGCCTGTTTCTCTCGGAGGTCAGGGAGCTGTGGAGAGTCGTCTTCTCTTCTTCCAGGGCCTGCAACTCCTGCTGCAGTCGCGACACCGCGGACTGGCTGTCACCCGCCGAGTTCCGCAAGTCTTCCAGCATCTTCTTCAGCTGGTGAGTGATAAGTCATTGCCGCCATCATCATCATCCTCATTGTCATCACCGACGTCATCGTTATCATCATCATCACCAGCTTCATCGCTTTTTATTTACTACAACTACCATCGCTGCTTCTTCTTCCTCAGTCGCTTGCTGTCATATGAGCGCAGTAGATCCCCCCGTGGGGATACCGGGGGGGGCTTTTGTATAAATGGTTCTGCCAGTTTCTGGAAGTCCTGTGCTTGTAACTTCCTCTAATCTGTCACTCTCTTTGACTCTGCCTTTACCTCTTGCTTGCTGTCATCTACTATCTTTCTGCCTTATCAGTCCACTCTCCTGCCTTTTTTTTCAAGAAACACTTTCAAAAAGATTTCCCCCAGCTGAAGTCGGACTTGCTGGGTCTAACAATTTCTTAGGCGCATGACGGCAGCATGATGCATCTGCGCTCATAATTTACAGGAAACTGTCTGAGCGATCTATGAAGAACATATGGGCACAGATACGCCATGCTGCTGTTATGCGCCTAACTAAGAAATAGGCCCAGCATGTCTATCTTCGCCTGGAGAAAATCTCCGTTAAGTGTCAAGAACAAAGCCAGGATGAGAATGGACCTAGTAAGGCAGAAAGATAGTAGATGACAGCATAAGCAAAGGGAAAAGGCAGAGTCAAAAAGATTAGAGGAAGTTTCAAGCTCAGAACTTCCAGAAGGTGGGGGGAACTATTTGTACGAAAGACGACCCACCCAGTTATCCCCACAGGGGGAACAATCGCTACTATGACAGTAACAACTCCTCTTCCCCCTACTTAACTCAATTTCTGCTCGTGAGAACAGTGATGATAATCATGATAATAGAAGAAAAAAAAAAGAAAAAAAAAGGCAACGCCCTATAAACGTAGTCCCAGTTACCAGCAACACACACACACATATACCATAGAGCTTAGAGCATAGATTTATATAGCGCATAGAGCTTAAATGTATGCGCTATATAAATCTTCTTAACAAATAAAAATACCCCCCTCACACACACACAAAATAAAAATGGGAATATAAATTGCATGCCACTTGTAAAGTTAGAATGATCTCCCCTGAATTTCATCAAATAAGACCAACCGATGAAATTCAGGGGAGTTAATTTTGGACTCTGTGGTCATTGTGTATTTTTGTGTTAATACTTCCCTGCATTGGCATACCATTGTTTAGAAATAATATATTTTGCAACAAAATAGTATTAAGCAACCCCTTTTCATTATACCTCTTTTGGTTTAAATCCACCTATCATCTTTCAAATAATCAGTGGTGGGTTTTTTTATATTCAAAATTTTCTTACTGGGAGTGCCTTGATATGGCTTGTCATTCTGTGAATCTGAAATGGTGGGCAGCATCTGCAAAGTCTAAGGAATCATTGTGCCAAGTTTAATTACGATCGGTCTAGTGGTTTAGGTGCTATGGACTGGAACACATTTTGGTTACACACACACGCACACGTATGCATACATACAGACAGCAGAGAAACACACAGCCCTCGTCCCCATCGTAATGTAACCCCGTTCTTATAGAACTGGGACTACACAAAAAAGAAGAACGTCAACCGGTCCAACACACGCTGTTTCGATAGACACCCTATCATGCATCGAAAAATCAGGACATGATCTAAACCTGTCGTCGGTGAAATTCAAAAACCTCATATCTCAATCTTGGTAGTTTTGAGAAAAATGAAAAAAACTTCTAAAAATTAACCGCGTTGACCACAATTGATTAACTATGATGAATATGTTGTTCAAGACATTGCGAGTTTAGTCCTGCGCTTCGCTAAAATTACTTTCAACATTTTTTTTTAGACTTGAAAAGAACAAAGATACGAGGTTTTTGTCCTTAACTAGATCTGAATTTGGGACTTACAAGTTTTTCTTCCATTTTCACAACCTCATTTACCCCAGATAGAAAGTCGTTCGAGCTTTTGGTGGAAGGTGGCGGGAAAAATCTTGCAGAGCTGACTATGTATCTAACTCAACACCCCCCCCCCAAAATCCCCCAAATCGAGATCCGAGGTTTTTGAATTTCACTGACGCTGTGCTTCTGCAACGTGCCCAAGCCGACGCCGACTAACCTTGTTACGTTCTTCCGCTATGTCTTTGAGCTCCTCCTCCTTTTGCTGAAGATTCTGTTCCACCTCCTGCAGACCCGACTCCCTACTGGACAGGCTGGATTGCAGCCTGCACACACAGTGTTTGGTATATTCTAGTCACAGAGACTTATCTCTGTGAAATTGAGAGCATGTCGCCCAAAGCGCAGCACCTACCTAAGAATTTGTTCACAATTTGATGGGGACGAGGGGGTGCGTGGGGGGGGGGGGTCTGTCTGTATGTATGTATGTATGTGTGTGTGTGTGGGCATCTGTGTGTAACCTAGCTATCACATTTGGCCATACCAGGTGGCAGCGGGAGACGTTCCCTGCTCTTACTGCATGAGTGACTTTCAACTGCCGTGGGATTTTTACGTGCGTAAAGCGCACGGGTCAGACTAGCTTTGAGTCCCCCATCCGAAGGACTCGACGTTCAGTTCAATTTTCCTGTCGAACTAGAAAGAAAGTAAGAGGAGGCCGGGATTCGAACTTGGGTCACTCACGCTTCAGTCATGTTTTACATTTGGCAGGCAAACGTCTTAACCACTCACCAGTACATTATAATGCATGCAAAGAATGGAAAAGGCGCTGCAGGCGGCGAAACCATTTATAGTACATGTACTCCCCACATTTGCGTAAATCTCTAAGATATACACACACAATTCATGTGTACATGACATTGTTGGGTTGTTTTAATCAAAGAAACTTTTAGATGTGAGGGTGGGGGAGGGGGGTCATTTCATTGCAGAAATCTTGTGAAATTTTGATTTGCAATTATTTTATATTTCGTAAGTTGTATGTAGAATGTGGTAGACAATCTACGTCTTGTAAACTTTAGACGCTTGTAAAGGAGGTAGAAGGGTATCTTTGTCTTTGCAAAATTTGTCTATTATAATTAATTAGTCATGCAACTGGTATGTTAATGGCAGTATGGTTTTATTTCCTGTATTGTATCAATATTGTAAAACATTTTTATTATTTTCAAATACTTAGCCATGGTTATTCATGTAATGGAGATAATTGATGATGGTGATTTTGATGACACACAACAGACGTGCCCTACAAAGTCCAACGGGTAGGTGTAGCTAAAAAAAACCTGTCTGTAATAATATAATAACCATATTCTCTCTCTCTTTCTCTAACACACATAGACCTACACACACGCGTGTTCACAAACACACGAGAGAGAGAGAGAGAGAGAGAGAGAGAGAGAGAGAGAGAGAGAGAGAGAGAGAGAGAGAGAGAGAGAGAGAGAGAGAGAGAGAGAGACACCCCACCCCACCCCGACACCTCAATAAGTTTATTCTCTGCTGGAGAACATCTTTATATATGCATAGAATAAAAAACCATAAGATATAATATGAGCACATAGACTTTTTTCCAAATGACTTTCAGTCATTCGTTGATATTAATCAACCTCCACCTAGGGCCAATAGTATAAACTAAGGTAATGCCAGTTATTTGAAAATTGATTTTCTACAGCATCAAACATTTATCTACAGCTTAAACCTTTGTGACAATCTCTGATTTCAACACTGGGAGGCATCTGTCCTGGCTGTCAGCGCTGCAGCCTCTCTAACGACAACTGTCCTAAAGTCTTCCTGGAGTGGGGATGTCACCAGGGCAAGTCATCTCCATATATACTGCACCGTTTTCAACTCATACCGGTATTTTCGGTATTACCGCCAGCTCGACTCATATACTGTAAAGTACCTTGTTTATAAGCCCACCCCTCTTTTGCACAAAATCAGTCTTGAAGTGGGGGGTGTTTATTAGGTATGTACACCTATGCACGGTTTATTATGAAAAAAAGGGGGATGTGCGCTTACTAGGTATGTACCCCTACGCACAGCTTTCTATTTGAAAAAAAAATCTTTCTATTTAAAAAAAAACCATCTTTCTATTTTAAAAAAAACCATCTTTCTATTTGAAAAAAACCCATCTTTCTATTTGAAAAAAAAACAATCTGCTGTTCTGATGTGATACACCTAGCCAGAGTGTTTTTTTTGTCAAAATTGGGCACGCTAAGCATGTGTGTGTGTGTGTGGGGGGGGTGTCTACATGCATGGTTGTTGTGGCTATTGTGTCACTATTGCTATGATGCCACACTTACTTCTGGACTTCTTCAACTTTGGGAGACTCTGCCAGTCTGGATTCCAGTTCCCTCACATGAGCTTTGGTCCTGTTTGACAGACGTGATGCCATGCAAATCAACATTGATCGTTATCACCATTGTCATCATCATTATCATCATCATCATCATTGTTACCATCATCATCATCATCAACTCATAGCCCATGGTAGGGTCCATGAGGCACCACCTAAGATTTTAAGATTTTTTTTTCTATTGACTGCAATCCATTTGCCACAATAGGGTGGGGGAAGAAGGTGGTGGGGCAGGGGGGGAGAGAATGGAGAGGGGTGGGTGGAGTGGGGTTGGGGGCTTGTTTTACTTTTTCATGCTGTCCTCACAAAACTGATCACACAGTTACCAGCTCCGATCAGACATTGAAAATTCTTCTTCTTCATCGATCGCTCAGACAGTCTCCTGCCATATGAGCACGGATGCGTCATGCTGCCGTCATGCACCTAACTAAGAAATAGGCCCAGCATGCTCGTCTTCGGCTGGCAGGAGGGGAACGGACCAGTAAGGCAGAAAGATAGTAGACGACGGTAAGCAAATGGAAAAGGCAGAGTCGAAGAGAGTGACAGATTAGAGGAATTTACAAGTACAGACTGTCCAGGTGGTGTGGGAAAACTATTTGTATCCTTGTAAAATAGCCCGTAACTTCGCAACGTGCACTGGCTTCCAGTAGAGGCTAAAATAAAGTATAAAATAGCTTGCTTTCGTTTCGTTCCTGTTCACTCTTCCGGTCCTGTCTATCTCTCCGAACTAGTAACTGTCTACATACCTGCTCGCTCCCTACATTCTTCCTCTGACTGCTGCACACTCAAGGTTCCTCTTTTGGTGAACAATCCTTCTACTATTTAGCACCTCATATATGGAATTCCCTCCCACAACATGTCCGCTCATCTGACTCTATCTCCGCCTTTCGCTCTGCCCTTAAAATTCACTTGTTGTGTGTATGTGTGTGTGTCTGCGTGCATGCATGTGTGTGCGTGTATGTATGTATGTGTGTATGTGTGTATGTGTGTGTGTGTGTGTGTGTGTGTGTGTGTGTGTGTGTGTGTGTGTGCATGTGTGCGTGTGTGCGTGCGTGCGTGTGTGTGTGTGTGAAGAAGAAAGAGAAGATTGCGTGCAAGCATCATGTTTATTTTACTTTCTAATGATTCATTATTTGTTTGCCTTTAATGTTCTTGTTATCAATGTAAAACTCACTGAGCTCATGTGAGAAACAGCACTATATAAATTCCCATTATTATTAAATAAAGATTTTCAGTGTTCAGTGTTCACTACACCACTCCAATCTTACTGTTCCAGCTGTTGCCTGAGTTGCGTGTTGTCCTGCTGCAGCATGTCCTCCCTCTCCCTCTCCCTCTCCTGGGTCAGCTGGTCCATCAGGGTCTGCACCTGGATCAGTGTCTACTACACTACACCACTCCAATCTTACTGTTCCAGCTGTTGCCTGAGTTGCGTGTTGTCCTGCTGCAGCATGTCCTTCTCCCTCTCCCTCTCCTGGGTCAGCTGGTCCATCAGGGTCTGCACCTGGATCAGTGTCTACTACACTACACCACTCTAATCTTACTGTTCCAGCTGTTGCCTTGTCCTGTTGCCTGAGCTGCGTGTTGTCCTGCTGCAGCATGTCCTTCTCCCTCTCCCTCTCCTGGGTCAGCTGGTCCATGAGGGTCTGCACCTGGATCAGCTCCTGCTTCAGCACCAGGACGTCGTCCATGCCGGGCCTGTTCCCCAGCACGCGCCACGCCAACATCACACACACACAGAGAGAACCACAATTTTGATGAAGACTCTGGGGCAGTGAGTGGATGCCTCGTGCCTCCATTTAGTATGCTTATTCAGGTGAAGACGAGCTGCGTGCGTGTGTGTGTGTGTGTGTGTGTGTGTGTGTGTGTGTGTGTGTGTGTGTGTGCGTGTGCATGTGCATGCATCTGTGTTAGGGGGTATTTGTCCCTCTGCACACGCGTGTATGTGTGTGCATGCGTGCTGGGAGATCTATGAAAAGTAGGTCAGCTTGAGGTCTATGAAGGGGATGGTGAATGCAGGGGTGGGCGGAGAAGGGGGGGGGGGGGGGGGGGGGGTAGTATGAGAAAATGCCTTTTTCATGGAAAACATGATTACTTCTTTCATGCAAAATGGCTTCGCCTCCCTCACCTTCAGTGACTTTATCCGTTATGTGGCAGTTGGATATAATTTGCATTATCAAACTGTGTAGAACGGAAGTTTTACATCCTCACGACATTATGCCTTTAGGGACAAAGCTCTTCTGGTGTGTCAGTCTGCATTAAACAGTGGGCCGATCCTGGAGGTACTGCAATACCAGGTGAACCCGTGGCGACAATTTGCCGTCATTAAAATACAGTGGAACCGCCCTTATAAGACCCCCTCCCGTATAAGACCTACTTCTCTTGAGACATTGCCCTTCTTTGTAAGTATTAAAATTACCTCCCTTATAGACCCCTCCCTTATAAGACCTCAATTTGGATGATTTTTGAAGGTCTTATAAGGGAGGTTCCACTGTACCAGACTGATACCCGAATAGGAGGCGTGTCAGATATGGATCTACTCCCTCCAATAAATAGGTGAAGCAGCGATATCAGAACAAATGCTAAAAGACCTTTAAACACACACAAAATAATAAAGAAACTGGACTATAAGCCGCATCCCTTAAATTCACAAAACATTACGTATTTATTCACATATAAGCCGCACCAGTTTATAAGCCGCAGAGAAAATTGTATGTGCACAAATCAACCCAAACATAAAAATTCTCCTATCAGAACATGAGTATGTAATGATCTAATGCTCTCAGACACTTTAAACGTGAGATTTGAATCTATTGATGACCAAATCCAGTTTTGAGTCTAAAAAAACTTTTAAAAAGGCTGAAGAATGTGACCAGAAACTGATTTAATCATACTGATAAATGTCGAATGGGAAAAAAAACACCAGATAAGCCGCATGGGCCAAAGTTGCGGCTTATTGTCCGTATTTTACGGTAAGCACATTTATTTTTATTTTTTTAGTTTTAGAAATCAATCTGGTTATATCAAAAGAAGCCTTTAGCCACACACCAAAATCAATAAGCATTTTGATTGTTTGAAGCCCCCCAAAAACCAAAAAAAAAACAACCTGCGCATCAAATAATTCTTGTTCCTTATCTCCGAAGCACCCCTCTCTCCTGAAAGTTAGTGTTTTTTTGTATTCTTTAATTATAATTCTGTCAATTACATGTACTAGAACGTAGACATCCTACTCTCACATACAGACAATGAGGCATTATATTACTCCTTGCCGACACGAAAGGGCGATAATTTTAGGCCCGAACTGCCGATGCCCCCTGGTGATGAGTCAGGAGCAGATCATTTTCTGTGGCTATATACTACTAGTTCCTGACAGGCAAGGGCGATAATCTTAAATAGGTGGCGTTCGCATCCCAGGGCTCGAGACAGGGGCAGAGAATTGTCAGTATAAAGCCTCATTCTTGTCATTCGGATTTCAAGTAACAAGTCATAAAAAATGGGCATGTTTACAAGTGCTGTTGGCAGTAGAATTCGCCTAAACGTGGGGGTTTTCAGATTAAAAAGCAGTTTAATGTCTTAACTCATAGAGGTAATGAAGACAATTGTATTGCACACGCGCACATACACGCACCCATACACAAGTGTGTACACACACATGCATACACAAAAACATATTGCACACATGTACTCATGCATGCACACACACACACACACATCACACGCACACACACAAACACATATTGTAACATGCACTCATACATGCACACACATCCACACCACACACACACACATATTGTAACATGCACACACACACACACAACACACAACACACACACACACATATTGTAACATGCACACACACCCACAACACACACACACACACACACATATTGTAACATGCACTCATACATGCACACACATCCACACAACACACACACACACATATTGTAACATGCACACACACACCACACACACAAACACATATTGTAACATGCACACACACACACACACACACACACACACACATATTGTAACATGCACTCATACATGCACACACATCCACACAACACACACACACACATATTGTAACATGCACACACACCCACACACAAACACATATTGTAACATGCACACACACCCACAACACACACACAAACACATATTGTAACATGCACTCATACATGCACACACACACACACACACACACCACACACACAAACACATATTGTAACATGCACACACATCCACACCACACACACACACATATTGTAACATGCACACACACACACACACACACCACACATACACACACCACACACACACATATTGTAGCATGCACTCATACATGCACACACACACACACACACACACACACACACACACACACACACACACACACACACACACACAAACACTTATTGTAACATGCACTCATACATGCACACACATCCACACACCACACACACACATATTGTAACATGCACTCATACACACAACACACATACACACACCACACACACACATATTGTAACATGCACTCATACATGCACACACACACACACACACACACACACACACACACACACACACACACACACACACACACACACACACACAAACACTTATTGTAACATGCACTCATACATGCACACACATCCACACACCACACACACACATATTGTAACATGCACACACACACACAACACACATACACAAACACATATTGTAACATGCACTCATACATGCACACACATCCACACACCACACACACACACATATTGTAACATGCACACACACCCACAACACACAAACACATATTGTAACATGCACACACACACACAACACACATACACAAACACATATTGTAACATGCACTCATACATGCACACACACACACACCACACACACAAACACATATTGTAACATGCACTCACACACGCACCCACACACACAACAACAACAACATACAGTATTTATACGACGCTGCATCTTGACAGAAATCAAATCAAATCGCACACATACGTTAGCATTCATAGCGCATTCAATCAAAAATGCAATACAAAGCGAACACATGTATAACATAAATGGAATACAGCAGAACAGACCTAAAGGCAAGGGAGGGAGGAGAAAGAGAGCGGAGCTTAATGACGGGGGAACAGGTTGGTTTTGAGGTTAGCTTTGAAAGCAGAGAGGGTTGGTCGCTGGCAGAGGGAAAGAGGAAGTTTGTTCCAGGAGGTCGGTCCTGATCAGGCATCAAAGAATGAGATTCTTTTCAACCGAGAAAAATCCTTCCACCCGGATTTTCACCTAACGTCCAATGTTTTGACGGCGGGGGGGTGGGGGGGGCACAACGTTCCCCAAAAAAAATTTCCAACCACCTTTTCACCTACCTCACATCACAAGTTTTATTCAGCGAGGAAGGGGTCCGAAAATTTGGTCGGCACAAATAGCCTTCCACACACATTTTCAGCTAACATCGCTACTTTTGTTGAGCGGAAGCTACTCATTTCGCCTTCCTTCGCACAATTGAAGCGAGTGAGCTAAAGCGACTTCCGGTTAACCAGTTTCAGAATCGCCCAATAGAGACTTGTAGATATAAGAATACGGCAAGATCGGTCCTTTACGCTGAATTTTTGTTTCTTCCGCGGAAGTTTAGAAAAATTTCCGCGGATTTTCCGCGAAATGCGGAATTCTTTCATGCCTGCCTGACACACACACACACACACACATATACTGTATTCCATCACACAAACATAAACCCAGTCAAATTATCACACAAAGGTCATCACCCACCCTTTCCCTGCACAAAGAAAGCTGGATAAAAATAAAAAAAGAGGAAGGGGAAGGAGATGAACACCAAAAGCGGAGAGAAACACAACGTAGATGGAATGGGGAAAAAACACATGCAAACACTGCAATCTAAAACCGCGTGCCACATATATATACGCGTAACTTTCGTATGGAAATCCATCCGAAATCCAATATTATTATTTTTTAAATCTGGAAGCAAGAAATATGGAGGAGTGTGCACATACATGATGAAACCCATCTGCATATATTGTCGTACCCTGGCTAAAAGACTCCAGGGATCATCCCAACAGCCGAAGAAGCACTTGAACACTATGGTACAAATGCGCCAGCTAGGGATGAGAACATTAAGTGTGTGACCATTTTTGATTCCCCCCCCCCCCTTCGCCATGTAGTCAGCCACACTCCGACTTCGGAGGATGTTTGGATACTGATGATGTCATGCCAGGAGCTTGTCATGGCTAAAGACAATCCCCGCATAGCTATGCAGAGCATAACAACATTTTGATGTAGCCTTGGTGTTCTAGCCCATGTCAGTCGGTCTGACACAGCGTTAAGCCAAGGGAAGTCTGCATGTTCCATCCGCTTCTTTCTTTCTTTTCTAATTTATAATTATATGCGGATTGTGGATGGGGTATGCGCTTGGGTTACTGCATATATTACGCACACGCCCTTGAGGAAGATACTCTCTTCTCTTCCCTTCCCTCAAACCAACGCCTCCCCTCGCCCCCTTTATTTGTTCCGTCCCAACTCCTGCTTTCTTGTCACCCCCTCTCCTTCTTTTTTTCTTCTTCTTCTGCGTTCCCATGCCGTAAGGCCACAATGGGTACGTATGTGTCCGTTTTCCAGTTTTCACTGGTCTCCTCGCTGCATTCAGCCGACACATTCCGATTTCGGAGGAGCTCAAAGGAGAGAACTATATGGAAGATCTTTCTTCTTTTTTTTAAAGGCAGGAGAATGGGCCAAAAAGTCAGAAAGATAGTAGATAACATGAAGCAAGGGAAAAGGCAGAGTCAGAGAGAGAGAGAGATTAGAAGAACCTACAAGCACAGAATTTCCAGAAGGTGGGAGAACTATTTGTATGGAAGACCCCCCCCCCGGTATCCCCATGGGGGGAACCCCCTCTCCATTTCCCCCCATCCCACCCTACCCCTATCCATTTCACCCTGAAAGCATTATACTCGGAACAAAGGGGAAAACCGCCTGGGAATACAGGTCCGGGAGGAAGCGTTTAACAGCAATACCGATGGGTGCTAGTGAAAAGGAAACATGTCTTTTTATGTCAACAGGGCTCCCCCCAAACAAAAACCCACTACAATTCACTCCAAGAGACATAGCAAGGCACACAAACCACACAGTGATAAAACAAAAATAATTCAACAACAACAACAACAAAATTATGTGCGCTAACTAGTTTCGACAGAAAAAAAAGGTTTTGCAATTGAATGAATACATAATATGGTGACACCCCACCCCCCTTTCCCACCATCACCACCACCACCACCCACCAAAGTCAAAGGCTTTAGTAAATAATCTTGATTGTCTTCCAATTAACAGATATTAATAATTCCAATCATTTCAAAGCACACTTGCAAGGTCTTTTTCTAACCCTAACCACAATCAATGAAAAGATTATTTGCCTCTGTTAAAACTTGAAACAAATAGCTCTCGGTGGAAAACTAAAAGCACTCGGATGTGGGGAGTTTGTGTGCTGTGCATGGTGAGTATCATCAGTAAGCCACTGCAAACAGCATTTAAAGGAGAGAAAAAAATGTCGGAGCTCACTTTTTCGAATCGTTAATTTCACTGAAGGAAAAAAAAAAAAAAAAAAAAGCAATGTGGTTTCAAAGGCAGGAAATAAAGCACATAACAACAAAAAACAAAATCAGCATATCAATCGGGAGAATCATTAAATAACATGTGTAAATGTCTAAAACTGATCAGGTGGAAAAAGTGTTTAAAAAGAAGGTTTGGGTGGGAAATTATGATTATTAAATCAAACACACTCACGCACACACACAAAAGTAAAACATTTAAATAACGGCATCCACACAGTGACTACTCCAAATGACCCATTCTGAACAGAACTTTTAAAACCGGAGTTTGCAACAACAACAACAAAATTATGACATTAAAAGGAGGCTGGCTTGTTACAGCAGACTTACACAACAAGACATGCATCTCAGGTGTGTCTGAAGAAAAATCTACGAAAAAGCTTGAATAAGAAAATGTTCACAAAAGAGATGCACGACACCGACACTGTTGCATATGCAAATCACTGGGGTCATCAGTCGAGTCACGAATGGAAGAAGGTTTCCCAAACACTTTTTTCTTTTTCGTTTTTCCTCGTCTCAATCAAAATCCTATAATTAATGAGCCAGTGTCAAATAGCTTTTAAAATTGTTTCGAACAGAATGCGTCTTAAATCTGTTGAAATGAAAAGGAAGGAAGAAGGAGCTACTCACAAAACGATAAAAAGAAATAGACCTTAACAATTGTTTTTAGGAAACTGACTAAAACCAAAAGATCTGTGTTGATTTAACCTGAAAAAACAACAAACAAACAAAACAAAACAAAACTAACAAAAAACCCAAAAAAAATACATTTAATTTCAGAACTGTTCTTTAAATTACCCAAAAGATAATTCTTTCACTGCTTTGGACAAACTAAAATTTAAAATTGAGAAACTATAATTAAAAAAAAAGTCTACATCTTTAATCAAACTCTATGGGGGGAAAAACATGACAGACAGCTTCAGTTTTGATGTTCCTTTGCAAAAAGTTCATTGAATGAAACATCCTTCCTAGACAATCAAATGCTTTTGCGCATGCACACACACACACACACACGCACACGCACACTCACATGCACAGAAGTGCACAGAAAACATGCACTCTCTCTATCTAAATCTCTCTCTCTGTCTCTCTCAAAGAGAGGAGGAAGCGTTATGAGAAAGATTGTTCACTGAATAATTTTATTTCTAAATAGTTGTCTTCATTGCATTATTGTTTCTTTTATTAAGAGTAGACTGATTTTCTTTATTTCCCTTCTAAAATGATCTATGTTATTTGACAGTATTCCCTTGCCATAAAGGCTTATAGATGCTAATGGCAATAAAAAATCTATTTGAATTTGAATTTGAATCTCTCTCTCTCTCTCTCTCTCTCTCTCTTTTGTCTATTTGTATTTTTTAAATTTATTTTCTTTTGGTTCTGAGGGCCGGATGAAAAAAAGCCGGTTATTGTGCTTATTCCGCTTTTCCAAACATTCGTTCGTTCGTTCTCTCTCTCTCTCTCTCTGTGCTTTTTATTTTTGACCAATAACATGCTTCTCAAACCCCAAACAAAAGTTTGGCTCTTTTCCCACTTTGTTTCTTTAACAGGGGAGAAAACTGTGACAATTGCGAGGAGAGTAAGTAGCACCTTCTTCCTTCGTCGCCTGGACTGAGAGTTTCCCCGTGCCGCTCATACCTCGGGAACAAACACTTCCAGGTCAGGCTGCCAGCCAAGGTCAAACACGTTTAGGCCTCAGTTTCACAGTTTTATACACACACACACACACATGGGTGCAACTCCCGAAAATGGAAAATGAAAGGCCTCGGTTTCACAGTTTTATACACACACACACACACACATGGGTGTCCCCAAAATGGAAAATGAAAGGCCTCGGTTTCATAGTTTTATACACACACACACACACATGGGTGCAACTCCCCAAAATGGAAAATGAAAGGCCTCGGTTTCACAGTTTTATACACACACACACACACACACACACACACACACACACACACACACACACACACGGGTGCAACTCCCCAAAATGGAAAATGAAAGGCCTCAGTTTCACAGCTTTTTACACACACACACACACACACACACACATGGGTGCAACTCCCCAAAATGGAAAATGAAAGGCCTCAGTTTCACAGTTTTATACACACACACACACACATGGGTGCAACTCCCCAAAATGGAAAATGAAAGGCCTCGGTTTCACAGTTTTATACACACACACACACACATGGGTGCAACTCCCAAAAATGGAAAATGAAAGGCCTCGGTTTCACAGTTTTATACACACACACACACACACACATGGGTGCAACTCCCCAAAATGAAACAAAAATTAAAGGCAGAGGTCCGTGGCCCCGGCAAGGTACAGGGGGCAGAGCCCTGTTGGAGGAATCAGGGGGGGGGGCAACGCAAGAGAGTAATAATGAGACAGACAGACAGCTAAAATGATGGACAGAGACCGTTTGAAAACAATATGGCATCACCATGCTGTTTTCAAGATTCCCCGAGAGAGACTTCCGGGATAGAACAACCAAGTTCAAAATGCCCCAAATCGCCTGTAGTCAGGTGGGGTGTTTTTTTAATGAATTAATAAAAACCAAAAAACAACTGAAGTTCAGTTTCTCGTAAAAAAGAAAGAAAAAAGAAATTAGTGTGAAACTGAAAGAGTTGCACCTACACACACACACACACACACACACACACACACACATTTATCCTCAAGCGCATGCACAGCAAGAGGAAACTGGTTCAAATCTTTCCGATATTTCCAAACTAGCAGTCTGCGCTACGTGACCGTTACGTCAAAACTCCAGATTCTGAACTTCCAGGCTCAATTAACCCCTTTCACCGCCGGAGAACATCTTGAGAAATTATCTCCTTTATTGCTATAAAATATAAAATAATAGACCTGTTAGACTCAATCTGAGAAAAAAAATTGGTCTAAAGATATAATCTTCCCTGACTTGTCTGAAACAAAAACCATCATTCCAGGGCTATGACATCAAAAGTTATGACATCACGCACCCAGGGGGCCGGGCCGGGAAGGGGTTAACTAAAGCTGTAAAACGGGACATTCACTCTTCTAGAGCCACCGGTGAATAGATTTTGCCCAAGGACGTCACTATCCAGAGTTTCAGATTGTCCGTTTTCAAAATGTATGGATCAAATAACCGTCCCCTGGCTACAGAAAATGAGTAGTCAGTTTCCAAACTAGTAAGGGGCCAATACATGTGTCAGAGCTTCTGATTGTTTTCAGACTTTCAGTCTGGCTGCACAAAATGAGGGGTCAATTCGGGTCATTTTCCCAGGCCCTCGTGACAACCTGAAGCTCTGCTATATCTTCCCAGTATTCTCAAACACAGCATTTGCGCTTTAGTGACTGCAATGTTGAAACTCCAGATTCTACACTTCTAGAAGAAGTAATAAAGCTTCAGATATAAAATGGGACTTTGAACAGAACAAAATGTTAGTAATTAATCACAATGTTGCAAACACTAAATATATAATATATGTTATGCTAGGATGAAATGAAAACAACAAGGTTACATATAACTATTAGCACACAGGGACGGTATTCATGTCGAGATAGCATGAGACTTAGCATGATGCTAACTTAGAAGCTCTTCCAAAAGTCCTATATTAACTAAGTTAGCATCATGCTAAGTCTCATGCTATCTCAACGTGAATACCGTCCCAGGTTGACAAATGTTAAGATTTGGAGCTTATAGGTTATATCTACAATCATTTACAAGAACGTGGTGGGAAAAAACCACGCGAGATATTTTAACCCTTTCGCCGCCAGCCATTTTTCAGCAAAAAAATTCCATTAAACTTAACTGGGTAGAGAAAAAAATAATCTGCAAAACTGGGGATGCCTCTATGACATGCATAACGCAAGGCCTATCCTTACCTCCCAAAATTATGAAAATGGGCTCTTTGGATAACAGACCCTGGTTGGAGGCCTTTTCGTAACATGGGCGTTAAATCATTGTGGTGCTAAAATGCGGCATAGGCGGTGAAAGGGTTAACAGAATGGTCAACACAGGATTCTCGTTTTTGCATCAGTACCGAAAAAAAATCCAAAGATTATAAATGAATCAATCCGATATGTAATGTTGTGTTGTGAATGTAGGCTAAGGTATTTGTGTTATATGTACTTTGTGAATGAATGTGTATGCATGTGTGGGCATATGTGTATGTAGGTATGGGTTAGATGGGTGGGTAGATAGATGGTTGTGTGTGTGTGAGCATAGTGTGTTTGTTGTGTGTGCGTGTGTGTGTGTGTGCGCGTGCGTGTGTGTGTGTGTGTGTGAATGCATGTGTATGTATGTGTGGGCATATGTGTATGTAATTGTAGGTATGGGTTAGATGGGTGGGTAGATGGATGGTTGTGTGTGTGAGCATGGTGTGTTTGTTGTGTGTGTGTGTGTGTGTGTGTGCGTGTGTGTGTGTGCGTGTGTGTGTGTATGCGTATGTATGTATGTGTCACTGTGTGTGTGTGTGTGTGTGTCACTGTGTGTGTCACTGTGTGTGTGTGTGTGTGTGTGTGTGTGTGTGTGTGTGTGCGTGTGCGTGTGTCACTGTGTGTGTGTGTGTGTGTGTGTCACTGTGTGTGTGTGTGTGTGTGTGTGTGTGTGTGTCACTGTGTGTCACTCTGTGTGTGTGTATGTGTGTGTGTGTCACTGTGTGTGTGTCACTGTGTGTGTCACTGTGTGTGTCACTGTGTGTGTCACTGTGTGTGTGTGTGTGTGTGTGCAAGTGTGTGTGCGTGCGTGTGTGTCACTGTGTGTGTGTGTGTGTGTGTGTGTGTGTGTGTGTCACTGTGTGTGCATGTGTCACTGTGTGTATGTCACTGTGTGTGTGTGTGTGTGTCACTGTGTGTCTCACTGTGTGTGTGTGTGTATGTGTCATTGTATGTGGGTGGGTGTGTCCAGGGGTTGTATGTGTGCACAGTGGTTGACACAGTCGCATATTTAGTTTTTTGGCTTTCTTGTAATGCTGTGTCTCTGTCTTTATTGTGTTGTTTTGTTGATTGTTTTATCGCTGCAGAAAGAATTTCCTGTAAAAATGGACAATAAAAATACTGATTGATTGATTGATTGATTGAATCTCTACAAACACACTTACAGCAAATAATAGCACACAAAACATGAAAGCAAGTGCCTTGCCCAGGGTACATCCGCACTCTCTCTGTACCTGTATTCCATACGCAAAATCTGTGTATATAGTGGAGGTGCCTTGCCCAGGGTACATCCCCACTCTCTCTGTACTACCTGTATTGCACATGTATTCATATCACATGGGCGGGAACTATAACACAGCTCTAAAACAAAAACTGTGTGGACCCCAACCCAACCCAGCCCCAGCGAGCACTGACCTCTGAGTGAGCTGCGTTTCCATGTTCCGAACCAGCGCCTCTCTGTCGTCCATTTGGTTCTGCGACAAACCACAAGTTGTTGTTGTTGTTGCTGTTGGCTTACCCTGGCTAAAAGACTCCAGGGATCATCCCAACAGCGGAAGCGCTCGAACGCTGTGGTACAAGTGCATCAGCTATGGGATGAGAACAGTACCGTGTGTGACCGTTTTTGATTACCCTGCCACGTGGGCAGCCACACTGAATGTCTTGTTGTTGGCTTACCCTGGCTAAAAGACTCCAGGGATCATCCCAACAGCGGAAGCGCTCGAACGCTGTGGTACAAGTGCATCAGCTATGGGATGAGAACATTACGTGTGTGACCGGTTTTTTATTACCCCGCCACGTGGGCAGCCACACTCCAACTTCGAGGGATTTTGGAGATTGGTGATGTTATGCTAGGAGCTTGTCATGGCTAAAGACAATCCCCCGCATAACTCAGCATAGCACAACATTTTGATGTAGCCTTGGTGTTCTAGCCTATGTCAATTGGTCTGACACAGCCTTAAGCCAAGGCAAAACCAACACAAGTCAACGCACACTGACGTATGTACAGCAAAAAAGCATCAAACCACGCTGTTCAATAGGTTTTAAGAGTGGATGTCAATGGAAACGCAAACGAAGTGTAGGTTTCTCCTACATTGGTTGTCCATCCATGTGTATGCTTTCGTTGTAGTTGGATTGTCTTGTGCAAAACCAACACGATTTTCTTTTAATTCTGATGCATTGGCTTATTAAAAGAATCTTGAATCTTGTGGCGATGTGTTTTCGAACCCAGCCGAATGGCCCGTCCTGAATGATTGTAAGGGGAAGCAACCGGCCAGTGCCGAGGGAGTTAAAGGCCTTGCCAGTCTGTTCTCTGAAGTGCGTTCAGGGAAAGTTGTGCAAGAAGAGGAGGATTTGGAAAACTTATCACAGCATGGCTACAATGACTTGCACGATGAAACGCACAAACATATTAAATAATCATTTGAATAATCATTCATCATGAATCTTATTTAAAATGGCACAATCGAGAAAGGGCGTAAAATGGCTGCGTGGCCCACTTCTAGCCCTATTCCAGGGCAGGGGGTTGGTGATGGGTTGCTCTTGTGTTGGTAGAGCAGGGGGGGGGGGGGGCTGGTTGGTGAAGGGCTGCTCTTGTGTTGGTAGGGCAGGGGGTTGGTGAAGGGTTGCTCTTGTGTTGGTAGGGCTGGGGGGCCGGTGAAGGGCTGCTCTTGTGTTGGTAGAGCAGGGGGGGCTGGTGAAGGGCTGCTCTTGTGTTAGTAGGGCAGGGGGTTGGTGATGGGTTGCTCTTGTGTTGGTAGAGCAGGGGCTGGTGGGGGCTCTTGTGTTGGTGGGGGGGGGGGGTTGCTCTTGTGTTGTAGGATTGAGGATTGCTTTTGTGTTGGTAGGGCAGGGGGTTGGTGAAGGGCTGCTCTTGTGTTAGTAGGGCAGGTGGGACTGGTGAAGGATTGTTCTTGTGTTGGTAGGGCAGGTGGGGGGTGAAGGGCGAAGGGTCCACTTCTAGCCCTATTCCACTACCACCACTACTACTTGAATAAAAAAAACCACAGTGTGTGACATTCTTTCACCCTCACCTTCAGTGTTTTAATGTGGTCCTGAAGGGCGGCCTTTTCGCCTTCGCTCTCATCAGCTTTGGCTTTCACCGACACCATTTCCCCTGCCTGAACAGAGCCAAAACCACAACCTCAAAATCGCATGAAGTTAAGCAAGGAAGTGGGGGGGTGGGAGGAATAGCTATTTTAACCCTAGTAGCGCTGTTCCTGGAATAATCCGGGATAGCCCCCCCTAGAGCCAATAGCGGCTCCTGGAATATTCCGGGAAGCCCACATGAAATCACACAGTACGTCATCAAAAAAGTGGTTGAGCTTTCTAGGCATTTTTTTTTATGGTAGAGATTGTGATTAGGGCTTGAAATGAGTCAATTTAGATTACATTATCGCTGGAAAGTAGGATGATGTGAGAATTTTGAACTTTTCAACGAAAAATGGAGTGAAAATTGATTGCGATGGCGCCGAGTTGCAACTTGGCGGTCAAGTGATTTTCTCTGTCCGATCGTGAACATTTCCAGGTATTTTGCTTTTTTCAGCTTGTTTTATACTCAAATCGACTAAGAATTACTGACTGAAGAGACTGAAGGGGCATAACATGCCAAGAGACAAAGAAATCCACCACACAAACACCCACACAATGAGACAGAAACAAAACATACAGAGAAAGATCAAACCATTCAGCTTCATAGTGCTTCTTCGCGGCACACAAGGGAGATAATTTCATGAAGGTACATGAGTCAGGGGCAGAACATCTTCATAGTGCTTCTTCGTGGCCCACAAGGGAGATAATTTCATGAAGGTACATGAGTCAGGGGCAGAACATCTTCATAGTGCTTCTTCGCGGTGCTCAAGGGAGATAATTTCACGAAGGTACACTAGTCAGGGGCAGAGAATCTTTAGAGGCTTCGTACTGCTTCTTCGCGGCACACAAGGGAGATAATTTCATGAAGGTACATGAGTCAGGGGCAGAGAATCTTTAGAGGCTTCGTACTGCTTCTTTTTGCGGCGCACAAGGGAGATAATTTCACGAAGGTACACGAGTCAGGGGCAGAGAATTATCAGAGGCTTCATACTGCTTCTTCGCGGCGCTCAAGGGAGATAATTTCATGAAGGTACGCGAGTCAGGGGCAGAGAATTCATTCTGCTTCTTAACAACACGCAAGGGAGATAATTTCATGAAGGTACGCGAGTCAGGGGCAGAGAATTTTTAGAGGCTTCGCACTGCTTCTTCGCGGCGCACAAGGGAGATAATTTCGTGAAGGTACATGAGTCAGGGGCAGATAATTTTCAGAGGCTTCGTACTGCTTCTTCGCAGCGCACAAGGGAGATAATTTCATGAAGGTACACGAGTCAGGGGCAGAGAATTATCAGAGGCTTCGTACAGCTTCTTCGCGGAGCATGAGGGAGATAATTTCATGAAGGTCCAAAAGTCAGGGGCAGAGAATTCATTCTGCTTCTTAACAACACGCAAGGGAGATAATTTTATGAAGGTCCACGGGTCAGGGGCAGAGAATTTTCAGAGGCTTCATACAGCTTCCTCGCGGCGCACAAGGGAGATAATTTCATGAAGATACACGAGTCAGGGGCACAGAATTCATTCTGCTTCTTCACAACACGCAAGGGCGATAATTTCATGCAGGTAGCGCGCACGATTCAGTTACGCTCAACAGACCCAGGCCTGTATTCACGTTGAGATAGTATGAGACTTATCATCATGATATGTTAGAAGTCCTTCACTATCTCAACGTGAATAAAGGCCCGGGTCTGTTGAGCTGACGGTCAATGATAAAAGAACAAAGGGCGGCAGGGGCTGACCAGTTTAGCGGTCTTCTGCTCGATGAAGTCCCTGTCCTTCTTCAGTTTGCCGTTCTCGTCGGTCAGCTGCTTCATTCTCTCCTGCAGGTGGTGCACCTCCGAGCCCACTGCAACACACATTGTCTGTTAGGAAAACACACACACACACACAGACTCTCTCTCTCTGTGTCACATACACACACACTCACGTACATAGACACACACACTCACACACAGTGACACACGCACACAGTGACACACACACACACTCTCTCTCTCTCTCTCTCTATCACACACACACACACTCAGACACTCTCACTCACATGTACATAGACACACACACTCACACACACACAATCTCTCTCACTCACATATACATACACACATATATCACTCACACACACACGCGTACATGCACACACATACATAGACACACACACTCTCACTCACACACGCGCACACACTCAGTTTGTAAATGTTTATTAAGTAGTTCACTTAGTATCACTGTTTGAGTCCGAAAAGCCTTGCCTAATTGCGTTTGAAAACAATATGGCGTCATTTGAGGAAGAGATCACATTCGGACTAGAGCGACTATGTTCAAAACGCCCCGAATCGCCTGTCGTCGATGTGCCGGACATTGCCCATTTTACTTTGACTTCTTTTTTTTTAAAGGAGGAAGTTCAGTAGAAATCCAGTTAAGTCGAAATTGGAAGGACTGGAATTTTATTTTAATAGCCGCTGTCTTGATATAAAATAAAAAAAGTGTTCAAATTTTCCCAATTTCTATGTGACTATTTTTTAGTTAGCAGGTTTCCACTGTCATTGTTTTTTTGTTTTTTCAGAAAATGAAGTATTTCATATGAGCAACAATGAATGCTTTAGAATGATTGTAGACATGATTTTGTGCATGTGTAAGTTCCTATATCGCTAAGGGCCAGCCACACGTCCACTAAAATCGCACGACTGTACGATACGATTCGATCACGTGGTCTCGAAAAAAAATGTGACTCGTGCTTCGAGACCATGTGATCGAATCATATCGTACAGTCGTGCGATTTTAGTGGACATGTGGCTGGCTCTTTAGCATTGCTGTTTAACATCACATGGCAACATCCCCAAAATGAGCTACATAAGCTGAAACAACTCAGTATGGTATGGGATGGTGTTGCTTTTCTCTCATCTGGAGAGCGCGTCGCAACTAGTGCAGCCCATCATTCCTTTTTTCTTCTCTTCTGTTTGCATGCATTTGTGTGTGTGTGTGTGTGTGTGTGTGTGTGTGTGTGTGTGTGTGTGTGTGTGTGTGACTGAAAGGGGAGGGAGGGGGTGTTAAATTTTGACCAACTGACAACTTCTTTGTCGCAACTGGGTTCTTTAATATGCGCAAAGTACGTGAACACACAGAACCTCGTCTGTTTTTTCTGATCTAATTTTAAAGACCTAATGTTCGGGACCATAAGGTCAAGCACAGAGAGAGAGAGAGAGAGCAGAGAAAACGTTCCGCTGCAGCCAGAAACGAATCAGGGTTTGTTTACTGGTTAGTTTATTACGAGGTGACCATGTTGCCTCCTAGCTACTCTACCAGTATCACTCACAGAGAGTGCGGCTTTCCTCCGATCCCCTCAACTGCTGCTGAAGAAGGTCAAGCTCTGCTTTCATCTGCGTCAGAGAGAGAGAGAGAGAGAGAGAGAGAGAGAGAGAGAGAGAGAGAGAGAGAGAGAGAGAGAGAGAGAGAGAGAGAGAGAGAGAGAGAGAGAGAGGTAGTGAAGAGAACAGCGAGAGAGAGAGAGGGAGGGAGGGAGGGAGAGAGAGAGAGAGAGAGAGAGAGAGAGAGAGAGAGAGTGAGAGAGAGAGAGAGAGAAAGAGAGAGGAGGGAGTGAAGAGGAGAAAGAGCGAAAGAGAGGGAGAATTGTTATTATTACATGTACATTATTATTACTAACCAAAGCATTTATGGGTCTTTTTTTTTATATAACAATACATGAAGTAAACCCAGCCATGACAACTGCCATCAAGAAACTGAACAAAAAAAAAGAAACGACTAGACATGACTTGAGACAAAATATGACTAAATATTCCTTCCCTTATCTGCTTTAATACTTCTTCTTCTGTGTTCCCAGGCCATATGGCCATAATGGATCAGTTACGTATGTGTCCGGTTTTCAGTTTTCACTGGTCTCCCCGCTGCGTACAACCGACACATTCCGATTTCAGAGGAGCTCAAACAGTCAAAGGAGAAAAATTATTGGGAAGATTTTTTTGAAAAAAGGCAGGAGAATGGGCCAATAAGTCAGAAAAATAATAGACGACAGAAAGCAAAGGGAAAAGGCAGAGTCAAAGAGAGTGGCAGATTAGAGGGCGTTACAAGCACAGAACTTCCAGAAGGTAGGGGAACTATTTTTTATGAAAGACCCTCGGTATCCCCACGGGGAGTGCTTTAATACAACATTTCAATCCTCCTGGTTCCACAATTCTCCCATTCCTTTACGGCAGTTCTAAATACGGGAACGGACCGGATCGGACCAGAACGAACTCAAGTTGAGGCTTGATTTTAGGATCTAGATAGAAATATTAATTTTATGCCAGTTACAAGCGTTAAAGACCCCGCACGTCACCTGTCAAAATCACGGTTTTCACGTGTTTTCCCTCTTATAGCTAGTAAGGAATCTTAAGAAATCTTCCTAGTATAAGAGGGAATGTGACACGTGACATGCTGGGTCTTTAAAGCTTATTAGTATTGATTGATCAGGTCTCTTCTTCTTCTTTCTTCTTCTTCATTGTGCTTCTATGCGTCTACTAGTGTCAGTGTGTGCATGTAGTTTTAAGTACATGCATGTGCACATTTGCGTCTGCATACAGCGTTCGTAGGCCTATGTGGGTGCATACACGCTGCTCTTGTGTTGGTAGGGCAGGGGGATTGGTGAAGGGCTGATCTTGTGTTGGTAGGGCAGGGGGGTTGGTGAAGGGCTGATCTTGTGTTGGTAGGGCAGGGGAGTTGGTGAAGGATTGCTCTTGTGTTGGTAGAGTAGGTGAGGCTGGTGAAGGGCTGCTCTTGTGTTGGTAGGGCAGGGGTGGTGGTGAAGGGCTGCTCTTGTGTTGGTAGGGCATGGGGGTTGGTGAAGGGCTGCTCTTGTGTTGGTAGAGTAGGTGAGGCTGGTGATGGGCTGCTCTTGTGTTGGTAGTGCAGGGGGTTGGTGAAGGGCTGCTCTTGTGTTGGTAGTGCAGGGTTTTGGTGAAGGACTGCTCTGTGTTGGTAGGGCAGGGGGGCTGGTAAAGGGCTGCTCTTGTGTTGGTAGGGCAGGGGGCTGGTAAAGGGCTGTTCTTGTGTTGGTAGGGCAGGGGGCTGGTGAAGGGCTGCTCTTGTGTTGGTAGGGCAGGGGGTTGGTGAAGGGCTGCTCTTGTGTTGGTAGGGCAGGGGTGGTGAAGGGCTGCTCTTGTGTTAATAGGGCAGGGGGTGGTGAAGGGTTGCTCTTGTGTTGGTAGAGCAGGGGGCTGGTGAAGGGCTTCTCTTGTGTTGGTAGGGCAGGGTGGCTGGTGAAGGGCTGCTCTTGAGTTGGTAGGGGGGTTGGTGAATGGTTGCTCTTGTGTTGGTAGGGCTGGTGTGGCTGGAGGATTGCTTTTGTGTTGGTAGGGCAGGGTGGTGGTGAAGGGCTGCTCTTGTGATAGTAGGGCAGGGGAGTTGGTGAAGGACTGTTCATGTGTTAGTAGGGCAGGTGGGACTGGTGAAGGATTGTTCTTGTGTTGGTAGGACAGGTGGGGGTGGTGAAGGGTTACTCTTGTGCTAAGTAAGGCGGGTGGGGACTCTCTTTCACACACAATGTGTGTGTGTCAGTGTGAATGTGTGTGTGTGCTTACATACATACATTTGTGTGTACATGTACAGGCCAAATTTGGAAGAAATAAATGCTCAAATTAAAGGTTGCTATCCTAAGATTTAGCCTAGTCATAATTATGAGCTCAAGTCCATTCCGGTCCATTCTGGTGTCTGTTCCAGCGTTTAGAAGTAGAACTACCCCATACCTCTATAAGCAAAAAAGGAGGGCATTTTACCCGCAACAGAATTTTTTAAAAATTATAAATATTGCATGTTGGATGTTCATGTTGAGAGACAAATCCTGAATTTTGAATATCAAAGTGACAGAGAAGCAAAACAATGAAATGCAGAGAAATAACTAAACAACCATGTACACCAGTGAGACAAACAACAATCAAATAAAGATGCAAGTAAAAGGTTACATTTCCTCTTGGTATTCCTACCTCTTCCATGCGTACTCTTCCAGAA
Source organism: Phymorhynchus buccinoides (assembly GCA_017654935.2). Taxonomy (NCBI): domain Eukaryota; kingdom Metazoa; phylum Mollusca; class Gastropoda; order Neogastropoda; family Raphitomidae; genus Phymorhynchus; species Phymorhynchus buccinoides. Next base: position 45,787,425 of record CM065696.1, on the reverse strand, counting down.
TCCCCAGTTCTGGAATGAACAACAACCGGTTTTTAAAACGTATGTAGGTATGTGAATGTAATAACTAAATAAGTCAATAAGAATTATCCACTTAGTATCATATTATATGCATACACAAATTCATACATGTATATGTAAGCATAGAGATTAAAATCTGGTAGAGTTTTAAACTCAACTAGTAGAGATCGCAATTGTGATTAATTCAACTCTACTAGCAGAGATTAAAATTGCAATCTCCTCCTAAATTAAAAACGGTCACACACGGAATGTTCTCAACCCTAGCTGGTGCATTTACATAGTGTTCAGGTGCTTAGGCTGTTAATGGGATGATCCCTGGAGTCTTTTAGCCAGGGTACGACAACAACAACAAAACTGTAATCTCTACTAGTTGAAATTAAAATCGTGGCTCTCATTTTTAGCCACTTAAACAATCACATTTTCCAAGGATAGAAATTAATATCACAGCTCTCATTCTTAGCCACTTAAACAATCACATTTTCCAAGGATAGAAATTAATATCACAGCTCTCATTCTTAGCCACTTAAACAATCACATTTTCCAAGGATAGAAATTAATATCGCGACTCTCATTCTTAGCCACTTAAACAATCACGTTTTCCAAGGATAGAAATTAATATCACGGTTTTCATTTTTAGCCACTTAAACAATCACATCTTCCCAAGGATAGAAATTAATATCGTGGCTCTCAGAGTTTTCTACATGTATGCAAAATTGTTTTATCTCCACTAGGCCCTAATAGATCGCATTTATTCCTTTCAAAGAAAACAAACTGTATACTGTTCTACTAGTAACAATCATTTGTTTCAATTGAACTTTAAGCCGCGGGAGATGTTGGGAGGGTGTGTGTGTGCATACGTATCTGCGTTTGTGTGTGCGATAATAAAAATGTGTTTCATTACCAGACCCTAAATTACTGCGTTGATTATGATGAAATTTTTTTCCAATCATCCAAAATCATGTGATTTCTACCGTATTTTACGGACTATAAGGCGATATTTTGTCCCTGTGCCTTATAATGTGACTGATAATATAGTAAGAAATTATAATAACAAAATCTGAATTTTGTGTTAAATTTGGGGGGGGCCTTATAATCAGGTGCACCTTGTAGTCCGTAAAATACAGTACTAGGTTCACGGCATAGTGTAACAATGGCTGCGATGTGATTGGTTAGGTTAGGTTAGGTACATTATAGTCACAGAGGCGTCTCTGTGAAATTCGGGTTGCTTCCACCTGGAGAGCGCGTCGCAGCCAGAGGCACGCCACCCAATTTTTTTTTAATTTTTTTTTTGCATGCGATTTTTGTGTGACTGATGAGGAAGGAATTAGGAGGGGGGTTAAATTTTGACCAAATGACAACTTTTTCGTTGCCACTGGGATTAACGTGTGCTAAGTGCATGAGCACACGGGACCTCGGTTTATCGTCTCATCCGAAAGACTCCAACCTTGAGTTGAGCCAAAAGACCAGACAGACCCACCCACCCTCCGTTCTGCAAGGAGCAGGTCTCGTAGTGCGACTGGAGGTCCTCGGGAGAGGCCAGGGACACCTTGCACATGGGACACAGGAACCCTTCCTGTGAACACACCGCCATTCCTCACCACTAACAACACACACTGCATAACAATACATATGAGCCATGATTATAGCCTGCCCTTCTTTGAGGCCGGTTAAAATTATGGGAATTGGTATTTGGTACTTTATAGTCACAGAGGCGTCTCTGTGAAATTCGGGTTGCTCCCACCTGGAGAGAACGTCGCAGCCACAGGCGCGGCTTTTATTAAAAAATGTATTTGCATGCGATTTTTGTTTCTATGACTGATGAGGAACGAAGGTGGAGGGGGGGGGGGGGGGGGTAAACTTGGACCAAATAACAACTATTTCGTTGCCACTGGGTTTAATGTGGGCTAAGTGCATGGGCACACAGGACCTCGGTTTATCGTCTCATCCGAAAGACTCCACGTTCAGACCATAAGGCCTAGTGCAGAGTGAGAGGAAAATCACCTGTACTCAGGTTCGAACTCGGGTTTACTGTGCATGAGGCGAAGATGGTGCTCCCCCCCCCCCCCATGGGGATACCAGTGAGTCTTTCATACAGTTTCAAACTTCTGGAAGTTCTGTGCTTGTAACTTCCTATAATCTGTCACTCTCTTTGACTGTGCCTTTTCCCTTTGCTTACTGTCTTGAATCCACTATCTTTCTGTCAAAAATTGGTTCTTTCTCTTGCCTTTTTTCAAGAAACACTTACAAAGATTTTCTCCAGCCGAAGACAGACATGCTGGGTCTAACTAGTTCTTAGTTAGGCGCATAACGACAGCATGACGCATCTGCGCTCATATGACAGGACACTGTCTGAGTGATCGATGAAGAAGACAGCATCAAGACTTTTTTTTTTCCTGACAAACACAAACACATGATTTTTTTCTCTGGAACTTGACTTTTAGAACGGAATCAGGAATCCATCCACTGATTAACTGTTGAGTGAAACAAGGAAAAAAAAACAAGTGATACTCGCCCACCTCCCTTCCCCCTACCCATGTGGGAGGATACCATGGGGTCTTTTGTACAACTAGTTCCCCACATTCTGGAAGTTCTGTGCTTGTAACTTCCTCTAATCTGTCACTCTTTCTGACTCTGCTTTTAACCTTTCAGGGCTCCCAATCGTCCCGCAAAACAAGGGGTCCCAGGGACTCCTTCACTTACAGTATAGAGGGTCCTAGAGGCGGGATATAGGGTCCCAGTGGCATTGTGAATGCTAAAAAGAATGTTTCTAGTGCATCCCTGGGACCCCTGCACATTCTTTTAGAGGGTCCTTTAGAATTTTAGTACTTCATAGACCCCCAAATGGGGGTCCATGGGAGCCCTGCCTTTGCTTTCTGTCATCTACCATCTTTCTGCCTTACTGGTCCATTCCCCTGCCTTTGCCCTACTTCTAGAAACTCTTACAAAGATTTTCTCCAGCCGAAGACACGGACATGCTGGGCCTGACAATTTCTTAGGCGCATTATGGCAGCATGACACATCTGCGCTCATATGACAGGAAACTGTCAGAGCGATCGATGAAGAAGAAGACAGCATCAAGACATGTCTTTTTTCCTGACAAGCACAAACAGGTGATTTTTCTGGACCTTTTTACTATTTTAGAACTGAATCAGGCACAGTGGAGTACTCTTAACGCTAAATTCAGGGGATAAAGATTGTTTTGTGCGCTAACCATTACTCGTGTTCACCATCAAGTAATAATAAAGGTGTTTCATCCCTTCAAACAGTATAAAACCAAAGAATGAAATAGTGGGGCCAAGAGAGGAGATAACGAAATTGAACAAAGGGGGAAAACTCTTTCTAATTAACTCCCCTCAACCAAAGTTAATTAGAAAGAGATTACGATACCAATCATGCTAGCAATGCGTCTATCAGATCCACTGATTAAATGTTTTGAGTGAAAGTGAGAAGAAAACAAAGCATGATTCTCAAGAAAGAATGTGCCAAGTTCGGTGTTATGACCCTTTGGTGGAGGGGAGTTAATTAGAAAGAGTTTTCCCCCTTTGTTCAATTTAGCTTAAAACCAATATTTCATGTTATCCAGCTTTGTGTTTAGTGCACTCCACTATATATAATCCACTGATTAAATGTTGAGTGAAACTGAAAGAAGAAAAAGAAAGCAAGTGACTTGCCTTTAGGTCTGTTTCTGCTGTATACCATTTATGTCAAACGTGTGTGCTCGCTTTGTATTGCATTTTTGTTTGAATGCGTTATGAATGCTAACGTGTGTGTGCGTGGGCTTTGATTTGATTTATATCAAGATTCAGCGCCGTATAAATACCATATGTGTGTTGTTGTGTGTGACTTACGCCCTGGTCGTCGGCATCGGCCCCGATGGCACCAGAGGCGTGGTCCTGGAAGTGAATCTGCAGGGCCTCAGCCGTGGGCATGTTCTTCATGCAGGTGGGGCACAGGAACCCCTGACACACACACACCAGACCCGTTTACCCCCTACACAAGTCTTGAGTACTTAGTCTGGTTAGCTAGAAATGAGTAGCTTTGGTGAAAATGTGTAGTTTTATTCATTAAACCATCAAACAATGTTCACTGAAAATGAGTAGTTAGAGGATTATTTTCAATTTTGCAGAGTAGTAGAGGTCCAAAATGAGTAGAACGCTACTCGAAAAGAGTAGAGTAAACAGGTCTGACACACAGACAGACGACAAACACTACAATGTGGATCTGCAGGGCCTCAGCCGTGGGCAGGTTCTTCATGCAGGTGGGGCACAGGAACCCCTGACACACACACACACACACACACACACACACACACACACACACACACACACACACACACACACACACACACACACACACACACACGACTAACACAACAGTGTGGATCTGCAGGTCCTTGAGATTGAAAAGCTAAATAACAAAATTTAAAATTCGTTTGACATGATCCACAAGTCCAAGTGTGACTGTCTTACATTACAAAGTTCTCACCAGTATACAATTATGTACTGTAGTACTTACTCAGTAGTAGTAGTAAATTCACCATCCAAGTTTAACTCATTTATAATGAATCAAATGATTAGCAACTCAATCTTTCGGACCAGTATGACTCTTGAGCTGCTTAACTCTTCCAGTACCAAGTATTTTCCGTTCTTTGTAACCTTCTCTGCCAAGTTATTTTTCAAGAGAACTAAACATGATCACCTACTTTTCTAGATCACCCCCCCCCCCCCTTCCCCAGTCCCAAACCCAAACCCCTTCCTTCCCTGCCCCCCCCCCCCCCAATCGCTCCCCCCCCCCTTCCTTCCTTGTCCCCTTGTAGCTGACCATCTGGGCAGCCATTCATTTGGATTATATACTATTTACGGAAGCCCCCTGTTATATAGTATCATAATCTTAAAAAATGTTGAAGGAGGATACTTATTGAAACTTATGAAAGAAGAAGAAGAAGAAGAAGAAGAAGAAGAAGAAGAAGAAGAAGAAGAAGAAGAAGAAGAAGAAGAAGAAGAAGAAGAAGAAGAAATTAACTGAAATGCACTGATAATACGTTCTTAACTCTTTGGTTTCTGTATTTAGAGAAGCTTCAACTACTGTTCATTCCTGAGAACCTCTTTAGCTGCTGAGAAAATTTATCCCGTTGATTCCTACGGGCCTCTTTTGCTCGTAATATCATGCAACATGATGCAACTGTTATTACTTTGCTCTTCTATAATTGCATTGCAATGAGGGTTTTTCCCTTTTCTTACTGGGGCAAGTATTGTTTATGAAAGAGAAACAGGCTGCTGAAAACATGCCGCATATTCACAATAACATAACACCCTTTTATACTGTTTTACTCTCTCTGGAAACCCAGGAATAGGGAGATAGAGAGCTCTATAAAGCTAGGAATCTGCAGTTGATCCCATTCAACCTCAAAAACGGTTCTCAGGAAGGAAAGAGTTAAAATAGACAACCATGTGGAAGATGTTCAGCAGCGCCCATCTACAACGCTGGCATGCCCTAATGACATCATTACAGGCAACGTCATGGCGCACATCTGTGCCCGTGGCAGTTGAAGAGTTAATGATACTTGATAGAACATAATGTGACCCAGCACCACCAAAGGGACATTAAGTCGCTGGGCTAGTTTCTCACAACAGGCTTGCAAAGTCAAAAATCTCATTTTTGAATTATGTGTATTGTCGTGCTCTCTAACATAGCTTTCACATTTATCAAGAATAATCTTTGTTATGGTCTATAAATACTAAAAATAAGTGCTTAAAATGAGTAGGTTGATGCGTTTTCTTCAGCTAGGCTAAACTTTAGACTGTGATTTCTCAAAATGGCGAACAGTCGCCCTACCAACTTTAAATGCTCACAACTATAAAGCGGGAAAAGTTACAAGAATGGTTCTTATATCATTTGAAAGAGAATTGTCTGAAGTTTCTAACTGTACCACTTCTCAGAAATGCTGGGTCACATATTCATACTAGACTAATATTTAGTAATAAATAATATGGCTGGATATCATCGGTCGTCATAGTTGCTATCTTGGAATGCATCATTCTAATTAGTGAACAAGTTGGATGATACGCCACCTTTATCCCAGCATGGCAGCCGGGCCCCTCTTGAATAAGGAAAATCATTTTTCAAGCAGTAACAACTAGTATTAGGTACTTTATTATAGTCACAGAGGCATCTCTGTGAAATTCGGGTTGCTCCCACCTGGAGAGTGCGTCGCAGCCAGAGGCGCGTCACTTTTTTTTTGGGGGGCATGCGATTTTTTTGTGTGACTGATGAGGAAGGAAAGGGGGGGGGGGGGGTACATTTTGACCAAATGACAACTTTTTCGTTGCCACTGGGTTTAACGTGTGTTAAGTGCATGTGCACACGGGACCTCGGTTTATCGTCTCATCCGAAAGACTCCACATTCAGACTGTAAGGCCTAGTGCAAAGTGAGAGAGAAAAAATCCCCTGTACCCAGGTTCGAACTCGGATTTACTTGACACGAGATGAACACGTTACCACTGTGCCACTCTACACTCTATATCCAGCCATGATAAACATCATCAAACCGTTCAAAATGTCTCCAACTACCAACGGCTGAGCTTTCCTTCCAAGGGAATTACATAAATTACACATTACAAATACAACAGCATGGGTGCTCCTGGGAAATTAAAAAAATCCTGCAAGGCAGGGGTCCAGGGGCCACCCAGGCCCCGGCGGAGTGCAGGGACAACGCCCCTCCTGGGGGTTCCGGGGGGCAATGCACCCTGGAAGCTGAACTGCACTTTCACTTCTGGTTAAACTTCATGACCTCTATAACCAGCAAAATGCATCTTCTCAATTCTCATAGTCCCGCGACTCCGGCTCCAGGCAATAAACAAATCCTGAACTTCAGGACATCGTGGACAAAAAAATATCCTGAAAGCAGGAGCATCCATGCAACAGGGATCATCACCTCGGCTTCGCTGATGTCTTCGGGTTGGGATTGGCTGGGCTTCAGGAAGCCGGGAAAGGAGAGGCGCCTGGAACTGGAGGTGGGGCTGGGAGAGGCAGGGGACCCGGGCTGTTCAGGAGAGGAATGAAGGGGGGTCACGGTGAATACATCAGTGCGCAAGGGTTAGCAACACAACACACACACACAGTGCACAGGGAAAAGGAAAGCGGGGTAAAATCAGAGGGTGAGATATTATAATATGAAGATGGACAAGGTACCATATTTTTTGGGACTATAAGGAGCACCTGATTATAAGGCGCACCCCCAAAAATTTCACACAAAATTCATATTTTGTTACTTCATCAGGGATCATTTTTGCCACAGGACATCATAGGTCATTTGACCAGTTGTCAGAAAAATAAATAGGCCATTTTCCAAAAACAATAAGTCACAGATTTATCGGTGCACATACCATGTAAAGTCGAGGTTAGCAAACAAATGCCTCCTTTCATCATAGTTAATGCAGATTTTAATCAATTTCCTTTGTATTTCTCTTTCTCAGAGTTAGCTAAGTTAGCAGACGATATCATTCTTGAAGTTGTTGACATCTTCAATGTAAAATCAATCAGTCATATGACCTCTTACCTGCTAAAACTATAGGTCAAAATCGAAGGTTTATGAGTCAATGACGGATGACCGACCCTAAGAATGATCCCTGCTTCATTTTCTTACCATACTCCATAGTTTTTGTCATATTATAAGGCACAGGGGTCTTATAGTTATACTGTTATACATGGATGCAACTGGAGAAAATCCAAAAACAGACAAGGCAGGGGTCAAGGGGCCACCCAGGGAAACGTTGCCCTCCTGAAGCTGAAGAAAAAGCAAAATCATACTCAATTTGAAGCCTATTCCAGGCTTGTAAAGTGAGAATTCAACACTTTTTTCCCCTTGAACTTTGAATCAATTTTTTTTGGGTGGTCAAAATTTTGAAAAACAGGCGCCGCTTCGTATCCGAGGCAAAGTTGCATCCATGTCATAGTCCGAAAAATATGGTAAAACATGACAGGTACGATTTCTCTGATCTTCTTTAAAACGATAAGTACTACAAGTAGGATTAAGACTGGTCTTTAATAACAATGTCCTAAAGTTTGTTTCTTTTTAACCCCTTGAGGCTTGACTGCCAAAGAAAATTGGGCAAATTATGCCATGAAAAAGACAACTGATCTCACAGAGCCAATTTGGCAAAATGGTCTGAGGATATAAATCTCTTGACTGTGTTAGAGCAAAAGCCAGCATTAGCATATCAGGGTTATTCCTCTTCATCTGATGACATAACATCAGGTCAGTACGTGATACGTTGGTGACAGTCAAGGGTGTTAAATGTCGGAACAAAGATCAAGGCATTTTGTGAGTGCTCAGCGAGTAAACTGAGTTCCAGATAAATGTGTCCCATTACATTTCCTTCTCTCGTTTGTAAACTTCTTTCAGATTCCATGATCCAGTTCTTGATTTTCATTACTTTAAATCCTACGCAATTTCATTATTTATTTATAAATTTCAAAGAAACATCAATTTTCATGCTGAAATAAAACAAATTTTAAAGTATGAACAGGAATTATATCTATAGGCAGATCTATGCATTTCACACACACACACACACACATACACACACACACACACACACACACACACACACATACACACACATACAGTATTTATACGGCGCTGAATCACACACACACACACAAATCAAACAGTGACAAAGCACACACACACTCTTCCCTAAGTATTAGCATATTATAACCCTTTCGCCGCCAGCATTTTCAAACAAAAAATGCCAATATGCAAATTGGAGCACATGTGTACAGGCCACACACAAAACACAGAAAACACACACTCTCCCCTAAGTAGTAAGTTATAATTATATTATTATTGTTTCTTAAATGCATTAAACAACATTAGTCATTTAAAGCAACAACTTAATGAGAAAACATATAAATTTTAACTGAAATTTGTTTTATAAACATTATAAACATCATAATGGAAAAGGTACTTTAACATTACAAACATAATAATTCGCTAAATTTTAAATGATCCAACTTACACATAAGTTACAGAATATGTGAATAGAATAATGATATGGGTGCAAATTGAATAATTGCAAAGGAACACTCCGAACAGAATGTAGCAGTTAAAAGGAAGGAAAGAATGGGGGGGAAAAAAGAAACCATGGTTAGGGATAGGGGTGGGACAATAAAACAGAGATTCAGAATGGGTGCAAGCAAATCAAAATACCGATAAAAGAGGGGGGTGGGGAAGAAGCGTTTCAAAACCCAAATACACACATATATATTAATATATGTATATAAAATAACATTAAGAGGCATCACAATTTTGTGAAGAAAACTCACTGACAAAAAAAATGAGAGACACACACAAGTGACATACTGAAACACACACAGACTGACTGACAGAATATAGACAGAGAGACTGAGACAAACAATGATATATTATACGGTCGATAAAAAAAAAAGTTACCAGTATTCAAAATTTAATCTTGAAATAGTTTGGCCCCAAAATAGCGATTATTTAGTCTCAATTCTCTTAAATTTAAAAGCTGGATCTGACTTCAGTAAAATCTTGGCAAATTCGTCAGGCAAGTTTGAATAAAAATTTGAAGACCAAAAAAAAAAAGTAAACAAGTTGTTCCACAAACAAAAGAGCAATGATCAACAAATCATCAAGGCAAATCTCAGCTCAAACCAAACAAAAAAATCATTTTCGTAACAGGATCGCTGAATTTCCCTATATAACACTACAGTATAAGTGTGTGTGTGTGTGTGTGTGTGTGTGTGTGTGTGTGTGTGTGTGTGTGTGCATGCACATACATACGTGTGTTTTGGTGTGTTTTTCCCTTTTTAAGTACATCTGTTACAACAGAATATATATTACAGTGTTAAATAAATTGTTAGAACTAGAAGCAAGGCATTCATGACTAAATTAGCAAGGGGAGAGGGGCAATGCCCTTTACCCCACAAACTCAGCTGTTTCCCCCTTCTTTTCTTTATCTCTCCTTGTTCAGCCACAGATCATAATACTGATAATATTAATACAATAATAACATTAATAGTCAGAGGTGACTGTCACTGCCAAATGTGTCAGTGCCATGTCTGATGTCACGATTCAGATACAGAAAACAAAATACATTTTGAATAATTTGAACAAAACAAAGTGTTACACTGTGACTGTGAGTGTGGGCCACAGACAACATTGGCAGTGCCAGTCACTGCCAGTGGCTGAGTGGGAATATAATAATACAGTGGAACCTCCTTATAAGACCTTCAAAAATCACCCCAAATGAGGTCTTATATTAGTTATAAGGGAGGGGTCTTATGGTAGGTAGGTAGGTAGGTAGGTAGGGACAAAACAAGCCGTAAAGCTTTTCCAAACAGTCCCATCTTTTATGATTTTTCTGGTAAATGTATCTTTTTGGTCAAGGTTGATGCGGCATAAATTTTCCTCATAAATCATTATTCGTCATAGCTTCTAAAAACTTCTAAAAATTTTGGTAATGTATCCAGACGATTTTTAAACATATTAGTATGAGGTGCACATTTTACGTCAGTAGGCAATTCGTTCCACATGTTAGTAATTCTGTTACCAAAACAATTTTTTCTTATGTTAGTATTATATCTTTTAACAAAAACTTTCCCACAGGGAAGGGTCTTGTAAGGGAGGTAATTTTAATACTTACACAGAAGGGCAATGTCTCAGAGAAGTAGGTCTTATATATGGGAAGGAGTTTTACAATGGGAGGTCGTACAACTACAATGGACTGTCCGACTGGTTCCACTGTAATTTTAGTGTAATAAAGTCACATTACTCACAATGAACCATAATAAAATATGCAATCAACATCTCATCAACGTATACCTGTCCCGTCTCCTTTTTGCGCAGTCTTCGTAACATCGTGCTTCGACTTCTTTTTTTTTTTTACACAGACGGAACTAAATTGAAGTTGACTGTCAACATTAGTCCAGCGGCAGAACGCCCATGTCAATGTAACAGGAAGTACTTCAAATTGTGGAGTGCGCATGGCTGACCTTACAAACTTACACTAGGCTACTTCCGATTTCAATGTCATTGCCCCGAAAGTCATGCTGGCCTCATCGTTATCCCGATTTTCGCTTGTCCTGAAGGTTTGGTTTTGAATTTATTCTCAATGGGTTTTGTAGATAATGCAAATTTATTATGTATCCTATGCACGTGCACGATTTTATAGAATTTCAGGAGGGTGCTTGCGTTTGTGAACGTGTTGTCAGTTGGGAATCGTCGGTTGGGACTAACCAACAAGATGATGGATTTTACTATTTTTTTTAGCAGACCTGTATCAAGTTTATACCTAACAATAGTAACATAATGAAATAAGTCGATGATGTGAGCTTTTGTATTCGTATATGTTTCTTTTTACACTTTGAACCGATATTTTGTTCTCATTTATGCAAGGATCGATTGGTCTCGAGAGTTTTCCGCAAGTTTGGGGTTGTATGACAACAAAATCATAAAACAAACAAAACAAAAGAAAGGGCACATCAAGATTATAAAGATGGGACTATCTAAAAAGCTTGATGGCTTGTTTTGTCCCTATCTACTACTACTACTACTACTAAGAGGCCGCGATGCCTGGCTGCCCTAAAAGCCTGACCTGACCTGTACTAATTTGTAGCAGACGTCAATGTGATGTGATGTCGGATGTAGACTAGTCTATCCGCTATCATCTGCTTAAATTGTAAAAACAGCAATAAGTACTGAGACAATGCATAAACTCTCTATCTAAGCTCATCTTTCTTATCTTTTCGTCGATGGTGCGCCACATTGTGACCCTTCGACAGTAAAAACCATAACAATCATGGCAGAAAATTACTCTGTATTTATCAATTCTGACTTTTCTGGGCTCTCTGACGCAGACAATTTGTAAAAGTGCTTCATCATATGGATATCCGGATAGTGGCGTGAGTGTAACTTCTGTCTTTCTGAAGATTGTTTTGACTGAACTAGACAAAATATGACCTATTTTCTTTGAGTCAATCTCACTGTTATTCTCAGGTTTTGTATCTATTTTGTTGCTTTTGTTCGATCATTGTGCATGCGCTTTAAAATATGTTGTGCCTTGTGTATGTTTAACTTTAAATTAGCATTTTTAGTTAAATTCAGGGGGTGCACCCTATAATTAGAAGTGCCTTGTAAAATACGGTAATCACACAAAATTGCAAGTCATTCTGTCCACCAGTTTATGAAGTACACACTAATAAATGGATAGCATAAACTAAAGAAGAAAATGTCTGTTTTCAAGGTCAGGGTCAGCATTGTCCCAATTTTTTATGGGACCATCTGTGTACCCTCATACTCATAGTCATAGTGATACACCCGCACACAAGATTTGAAGTGATTCTGTACACTGGTTCGTGAGTTACAGGGCAAACAAATAGGACACACACACACACACACACAGGTCAGTTGTTCAAATAATTATAAGAGGCGTGAACTGATGAAGATTATATATGAAGATGCTGTTAACTGGAAACAAAAAAAGCTAACTAGAAATGTTCTGTGACACTGACAGTGACCTACACACTCTCCCCCTCCCTCTCTCTCTTTCACTCTCTCAAAAAGTAAACACCAAGAGTGCATACATGCATATGATTATGATGCAACATTTCGTTTCTGCATCATAAAGATGCTGTTACTAGTGTTAGTGCAAATTTTGTGTTTGGTATTTAAACTTTTAAAATCAAGATTTTCGCACTAAACCTGTATAGGTCTACAGTTGTTAAAGACACACAGACGCACCACGGTTAAGTCTTGTTTTTTCTGGGTAGCTGTGACCCACATACAAATGTCCCCAACTTCAAATTGAGGCTCTTTAAAATGATGTTTCGCTTTGAATTTGGGGGCATTTTGTATGGGAGTCGAACCTGGTCAAAACAAGATTTCTTACCACAATACCAGCTATAAGAGGGAAAACATGTGAAACCCGTGATTTTGACATGTGATCTGGTGGGTCTTTAAGGACACTGGTGTCTCTGTGTGTTCTTTCAGGGCAGTGCAGTGGCCTCGGGCCGGCAGGGCCTGGCAGCGCTGTACGTGGCCAGCAGGAACTGCTCCCAACAAGCAAGCGGTGAGAAAGGGGAATCACGTCGCAGGCTCATTAAAGAATACCTTAGAGCTTGGCTAGAACACCTCAAACGAAAAGAGCGCGCCGCCGAGCAGGAGCTGCTAGCGTCTTACGCCTTGTCCAAGGCTGCCGCGTCAAAGCGCCTTAAAAGTGATAAACTCGTGCCCCCAAACGCAGCGAGAAGTTCTAGTAGGGATGGGAGCGACAACCATGGTGCGGCTATTGATGACCCAACGCCCAAACCAGCGCCCGATTTACACGTCAATGCTTATTTATGGAAGTGCTTTGAGAGCTGGAACTGGGGCGTTCTGAACCCTAGACCTCTCCCTCCGCCATGTAGTATCTACGACCTTGGTGCTAGAAAGGGGGAGAGTGTAGAAGAAACGGGTGCGAACGTTCATTTAAATGTCGATGATTACCTGTGGAAATGTTTTGAGAGTTGGAACTGGAACGTTCTGCACCCTCAGTCATACACGGTTTACGACCGTGGCACCACCGGCGGTAGGGAGGAGGAGAGTGTGAAACTGACAGAAGCAAGGGCCGGTGAAGGTATCGCTGATTTGAACGTTGATACTTTTTTGTGGAATTGCTTTGAGAGTTGGAATTGGGAGGTTCTGCATCCGAAGCCTCCACCGCAAATAATGTTTGGCTCTGGTAGAAAGGAGGCGGTTGTGGTGGAAACAAGTGTTGATTTTGATAGTAGAGATAGCATTAAAAGGGATTTAAGTCAAACTTTTGACGCAGCAAAAGGTTTTGCACATGAGACAGGTAGTCTTGCGTACGGGACACAAAGTACATACGAATTCAAAGGGAGAGAACACGAAAAAGTTCTCACTGCTTTCCAAGACAGTAGCGTTTCCTTTGACCAAAGGGATATCGCTGTCGTAAAGAAGGCCGCAGGGAAAATGGGTTCTGAAGTCGTGTCCCAAGAAAAGGTGCTAGATGTTGACACATATCTTTGGCAGTGTTTCGAGAGCTGGTATTGGAACATTTTGCACCCAGCCCCTATGTCACAAACACCATACAGCCCTAAATTTGATGGTGCTAAGAGCAAGGGCAGCTCTGCTGCTCTTGGGGTTGCTGCAGAAGGTACGGATAAAGGTGGCTCTGTTGATCTGCCTAAAGAAAAACCAGACTTGGATGTTGATACGTATGTGTGGAAATGTTTTGAGAGCTGGAACTGGGACACCCTCCACCCCAACACACGGCCACGTGGATTGTACGCCTTTCAGAGAGAGAACATTAGCGGTGAGAAGAAGTATGACGATGTTGAGTTAACCCAATCCCTGTCGAGGCTAGATGTCAAAGCCTATCTGTGGAGCTGCTTCAAGAGCTGGAACTGGGATCACTTCCATCCCAAACCAGATCCGGCACAGAGCATCTCTTCTGGTCTCGGTCCCAAACTAGATCCAGTGCAGAGTATCTCTCCTGGTGTCCATCCCGAACCAGGTCCAGCACAGACCGGTCAGAGCAGGTTGACACCTGATGTAGACAGCAGATTCCCTCAGGATATGAAGGCATCAGCCCCTCCACCGACCCTGGGACGCCTTTCCAACAAGGAGATCAACGATTATCTGTGGAAGTGCCTGGAAAGATGGCATTGGGGCAAGCTTCACGCCCCCAAGCAAAGTGGTTATGTCCCCAGGCCCGACGTTGAAAAAATTGAAATGAAAGTGCCAGTAACAACATCCTCAAGGCAAGACGTTGATCCGACGAGTCCCCCTCCTCCCAAGTTACCGCCTGACTTGGATGTCAAAGCCTACCTGTGGAAGTGCTTTGAAAGCTGGAACTGGAGCCGTCTCCACGGCCCAAAGCCAAGTGATTATGCTGGCACTCAGAGGAGAGTGCCCTTGATGGTCGACTCAGTTTCAAACAAGGACGTGGTGGCATCCCGTGCTGACAGGTCCCCCGCAGAAAGCGGTGAGAGCAGCAAGAGGGAGATTGACCCTGACGGCAAGAGCGTGATCAGGAATGTGCCGATGGTCGTTGTTTACCCCCAGAAAGAGCCTCGGCGAGACCTGGAGGTGGAGCCCTATCTCTCGGAGTGCTTCGAAAGCTGGAACTGGACCAAGATCCACCGCAGACCGTACCAGCCGGGCTATGTACGGAACGCACCCACTCCCATAGAAGAACCTGATGAAAAGCGTCTCGCCTTGACGGAAGAACGAGAGGAGGAGATCTGCCATCCAGTTCCACCGGGTCTGCAGAAAAAGGCCCATGAGCGTGACAATGTCAGCGCCTACCTGTGGAGATGCCTGGAGAGCTGGAACTGGGGCACTCTCCAAAGAATCAAGGAAACCGGTTCCAAATCGGAAAAGGGGCCCAAACCGTACGACTCCAACCAAAACAATAACAATCGGAGAATTCAAGCGACTGGCTCTGAATCGGAAACGGGACCCGAAGCTGACCTGAAGAGAAATAACAATCAAAGAATTTGGGAGTCTGGTTCAGAATCGGAAAAGGGTCTCAAACCTGGCCCAAACCGAAACAGTAATGCTAACAACGGTGGTGTTTCTGTTGCTACCGAGGGCGTTGGCATGGAAACAGGCCAGCCTCTCAGGGGGAAAAG
Source organism: Phymorhynchus buccinoides (assembly GCA_017654935.2). Classification (NCBI taxonomy): domain Eukaryota; kingdom Metazoa; phylum Mollusca; class Gastropoda; order Neogastropoda; family Raphitomidae; genus Phymorhynchus; species Phymorhynchus buccinoides. The sequence goes on along the minus strand of CM065696.1, from coordinate 45,771,747 downwards.
GCTGAAGTCTGATGGTGCTTCGGCACCTAAAGCTCCTGGTGCCAGCCATCCCAAAGCAAACAGAGTTCCGCACAACAAAGGTTGATCAGTCCTTGACAAGTTGGTTTGGTTGTGAGATGATTGCTGTGATGCACAAGTTTGGCAGTTTACCTGATGCTGTTTGATTCCGTGCGCTGATCATGCATTTTGTTACTTTGGCACGTGTGTATGTGTGCGCGCTTTGTTTTCCCTCCCACATACGAGAGAAAGAAGACTGAACTTTTTGCAAGCTTATACAGTACCACAGGCTACTTTTGGGGGGGTATTTCTTCAGTTCAGGCATTTGAAATGAAGGTTGAAAATATTTTTCTGTTCACATGGCGCACACAGTGATTTATACACTTCAAATGATGCTTGTTTGAAACACATAAAGAGTGATCTAATCCTTCATTGGTTGAGTGACTTTAGAGACTCTGAAGATAGACTGTCTTAATCAAGTGAATAGTTGAGATCATCTTCTTTCTCTGGGTATGCGATCTGGCAGAGTCAAACATTGTTTTGGATGTAGTTACTGTTGGTATTGGCATGACGGGCGAATTAGAATGTATTACTGCATGTGCTGTGCGCTTTCCATTGAGGTTTTAGCATCTTAGCATTGGGTTGGAAAGAAAGGGTTAATGTTAGTGTTTAAGATACTGTCTTGTGGGATGACCATTATTTCAAAGATATTCAGTTTGTTGTGGTTGTTGTTGTTTCTTTGATTTGTGCTTTACCTTCTTGACTTGATTGGTTTTGGCTGATGTGTGTCGATAAGATTAAGAATCCGCACGTTACATTGAGCTCATCCATAATTTATCTGCAATCTTTTAGAGCTTATTCTGATATTATATTATAAGTAAACAAATATATATCTGATCCATGAAGTCATTCTAAATATTGTTAATATTGAACAAACTTACAAAGCATTTGATGTTGATTTCCTCCCAGTTTTAAGATTCAACATTTTAGTAATAGTATTTGAGACTCAGTTTATGAATGCTTATTTAAATATTAATAATGTTAAAAACTTAGTTAAGCGTTACCTTTAAACAAAAATCTGTTTACAAATAACTGACAAGTCGTTCTCTATGTACTGTATCATTTTTAGCTAAATTTCTCTACACTGTAAGTACCGTAAAATCCCTAGCAAATGCTCAATATCTAGCAAACGCCCCCCACTTTTGGCCAATAAGTTAATTTTTGTGTACTAAGGGGTGTATACCTAGTAAACGCTCATCTCCTGATTTTGTCCAAAATTTATGCCGGGGGGGGTGTTGCTAGGGATTTTACGGTAATGATAATATATATGTATGCTAATTAGCTGTTGAAATGAAGTTTGAAGTATTAAAAAAAAAGTCAGTTTGTTCTGATAGATTTAAGATTTTTCAAGTTTTGAAAGTATGAAATTACCCAGATCTTTTTATTTCAATTGTTTGTTGATTGGTTGGTTTTTAGCAATAATGCAAATTGACTTGGAACTACTTTTTTGTGTTTTGTGTCGCTGCCCCAGGAGACAATGACTTGGTGGTGATTGGGTCTGGGCCTGGGGGCTATGTTGCGGCGATCAAGGCGGCACAGCTGGGGTTGAAGGTGAGACTGAGAGAGATCACGCTTAGGCATTAGGTACTTTATAGTCACAGAGGCATCGCTGTGAAATTCGGGTTGCTCCCACCTAGAGAGCGCATCGCAGATTTTTGTGTGACTGATGAGGAAGGAAAGGGAGGGGGGTAAATTTTGACCAAATAACTTTTTCGTTGCCGCTGGGTTTAACGTGTGCTAAGTGCATGGGCACACAGGACCTCAATTTATCGTCTCACCTGAAAGACTTAACATTGTACAGACCTGTTTGCCTTTACGATTTTACCGTAATTTTTACAAAACAAAAGTCTAATTACGGCAACGGGGAAAAAAATCCTAAGCAAAAAACCACCACTACAGTTACGTCGGCAAGCGATGCTTTTGAAACAATGCTGTGAAAAGTCATTCCGGTTCCCAACATGCAACGCACGTCAAATAGTTTTCTTGTTAATCGGGTTTTGTGAAGAAAAAGAATTGGCCGCGCGTTGGATTACATTTTTTTTTCTTCAGAATTACTAATGTTTTGTTTCAGACGAAAATGGTGTTTTACGTCCTCTTGGTCTGAATCAGACACATATGGGACATTTGTAAATACAAATATGTTGGGAACAATACTGGAGGCAATGCCCGGAGGCAGTACGAAACCAGTAAAGTCCCGATTTTTTAAAATTAATACAGATAGGTGTAGCGGTAACCACGCCTCGGTTCAACCTCATCGGCTATGGCACCGCTACAAGTATTGTTTCAGAAATTACAGGTTTGCAAAATAGGGGTAAACAGGTCTGCATTATACCAGGGTGTGTGTGGCTGGCTCCATGCTAACCTTTATTATTTTGAAACCAGGGGACCCCAAAATTATTGTGCGTTATCCAATTTTTAGTGGTACCCGTTTTCTGGTTGTCAAGTTCATGGGCTTCCAGAGTGAGAATGTTCTGCATGCGCAATCAGTAAATAAGTTAAAAGAAAGAAGAAGAAAAATAAGCGGATGTGTCCATATTTTCCCTAATCCGTATATTTTTTCCCTTCTTTCTTTTACTTATTGATTATGTGTGTGTGCGTGCGTGCATGTTTGTACAAGTGTATGTTTGTGTCAGTGTGTGTGCGTTTCAGTGAGAATGTGTTTTCTTGTGTGTTTGATGAAATGTGTGGGTCTGTGTGTGTATATGTCTGTGTGCAAGAACACGTTCACTCGTGTGCGTGCACGTACGTGTGTGTGTGTCTGTTGTGCGTGTGTGTTTCAATGCTGATTGTAAAGCGCTTTGTGCTCGATAAAAAGCGCTACATAAAAAGTGTCTGTTTGTTATTATTATTCTTTCTGCATGGAAAATCCGGATGTACTGTGTGTGTACCAGGCCTTAGTCTGGAGCTGCTCTTGTGATGATAGAGTGGGTGGGTGGGGCTGGTGCGTCTGCTAGAGGTGGGAAAAACCGGTTTGAACCGAAAAACCGGTGCTAATCTTTCGCGGTTCGAAAAACCGGTTCGAGTTGCCGTGAACCGTTTTTTTTAACTGCAAACTGAAAGTAAATTTTTCTTAGAATAACGCTTTCTTTTCGAAAAAAAACACTGATTCTCACAGATTGGGTGTCTGTAAACCAAGAGCAGCTGTTTCTAGTTTGTGGTGGTGTATGACTTTGACTGTTGAGTTGGGTGTGTGTGTGCATAAGTCATAAGTTTATTTATTGTGTGTGTGTATGTGTGCGTGCGTGTGTGTGAATATTCTGACAAATATGTGTTTGCATAGGTAAGACTAGTGATGAGACTACTGGTTTAAACACCGGTTCGATAAAACCGGTTCGGAGAGGGGAAACCGGTTTAAAACCAGTTCGGAATTTTGAACCGGTTCTCAACTCTAGTCTCTGCGTCCCATCAGCTTCTTCGGGTGCTTGTTATTAATGTTATGATTCTTTTTAGTTCGTTAACACGAAGTGAGTCTGTAGTATGATAGTTGTTCGGTTGTGTGTATGTGTGTTGCGTCCGTTGTCCAATCTCCAAACTTTAACGTTGGCATTTTCTCAGGAAACAGAAGGCGTACATTGTTCAAACTTTGCATACACATAGATGTTTATGCAAGCTTTCAAGCAATAATGATTTGAATAATTAAATACTTAAAGCAACACTGTAAGCAGATAACATTTTAGATTAGTGGGTTTAGAGAGTATTCAATGCAACATGAGTTAAGAAACTCGTCAAGACTTAAAGTTAAAGCCTCAATAGCTCATTGGTAGAGCGTCTGTCACTCATGCCAATGGTTCTGGGTTTGATTCCTGGCAAAGGCTTATTTTTTTTTATTTTTTTTTGTATCCATTAACGATAGTTTTATTTGTACTTTAAAAAAAACCCTCATGTTTACGACCCTCCATCTCAAAGTCATTTTTTGCACACCGCCTGGGTGAGCCTTGGAGGCTTTGCCTCTTGTCCTTTTTCATTCTTTTTCATTCCACTGTAGTTTTGTGACCGTGTGTGTGTTATTTATTATTGCAGACGGTGTGCGTGGAGAAGAACGAGACGCTGGGCGGCACGTGCCTGAACGTGGGCTGCATCCCGTCCAAGGCCATGCTCAACAACTCCCACCTCTACCACATGGCCAAGGACAAGGACCTCCATTCCAGGGGCATCGAGTGTAAGCAAGCCTGCTCACTTTCATCAGGGCTCCGTCAGCTGTCTGTTTTGATCAATACATTTTTGCAAATATTTAATAAATAAAAAATAAACAGAGAAAAAATATTGTGGCTGAAGACGAAGACCTGCAGTCCAGGGGCATTGAGTGTAAAGCTGGGATTCCTTTTAAGCGGAAAACGGCAACGGTGGCGATGACGGCAAAATTATGTCGTGTTAATCGCTCAAAACTACATTTCTGCTGCATGAACCCATAAAGCATGAAACGGAAATGCAACGTCACCGGCACCATCAACAGCACCGGGACGGCACGAGGTTTCGGAGCGTGTAGTGGCAAGGAAGTAATGGCTCAGAATGGCTCAGAAAGTGTGACAGCCAAAGTAGAACGGAAAAGAAACACAAAAACATGCATTTGCTTTTCAAATTTTTATTTTAAATAAACTGGAGATCATAATTGCAGATAATGATGAAGGGAAAAACTAAGGAAGTTTGTGGGTGTGTGGTTGTTTTTAAAATTTGTTATTGTACACTGTAATAAATGTATGGTGTTTCACCATATCGTCAGTGAAATTTAAAAAACCTCGTATCTCAATTTTGCTAGTTAGGAGAAAAATGAAAAAAACTTTAAAAAATTAACCGCGTTTACCACAATTGATTAACTATGATGAATATGTTGTTCAAGACATTGCAAGTTTAATCCTGCATTTTGTTTTAAAAAAAAGAAAATAATTTTTTTTAAATACTTGAAAAGAACGAAAATACAAGGTTTTTGTCCTTTTAAAACTAGATCTGAATTTGGGACTTACGAGTTTTTCTTCCATTTACACAACCTCATTTACCCCAGATAGAAAGTCGTTAGAGATACAAGCTTTTGGTGGAATGTGGCGGGAAAAATGAGAGAGCTGACTATGTATCTAACTAAAAAAACACAAAATCAAGTTACGAGGTTTCTGACTTTCACTGACGATATGCAGTAACCCAAGCGCATACCCCATCCACAATCCGCATGCAAAGTAAAAAAGAAAGAAAGAAGCGGATGAAACATGCAGACTTGCCTTGGTTTAACGCTGTGTCAGACCGACTGACATAGGCTAGAACACCAAGGCTACATCAAAATGTTGTCATGCTCTGCATAGTTATGCAGGGATTGTCTTTAGCCATGACAAGAGTTGACTATGTATCTAACACAAAAAAACTAAAAATCGAGATACAGTGGAACCTCCCTTACAAGACCTTCAAAAATCATCCCAAACGAGGTCTTAGAAGGGAGGGGTCTTATAAGGGAGGTAGTTTTAATACTTGCAAAGAAGGGCAATGTCTCAGAGAAGTAGGTCTTATACGGGAGGGAGTCTTATAAGGGAGGTTCCACTACTGTACGAGGTTTTTGAATTTCACCGACGACGATATGTGGCCTGCGTGTTGCAGTTGACGGGCTGAGGTTGAACTTGGACAAGATGATGGAGGTGAAGCGCAACGCTGTCACAGCTCTGACAGGGGGCATCGCTCACCTGTTCAAGAAAAACACCGTAAGTCCAGCGTTGGTTTGTTAACATGTTTTTTGTTTGTTTTTTCCTTCACACCTCAGTCTCTAAACAGTAAGAAGTGTATTACTTTGTTGTTGTTGTTTTTTTGTGTGTTTTTTTCTCTGTATCCTTGAGTAGGCATGACTTGGTTGTTTGAAAGAAAAAATCTCCCAAGTCCATTGTTCTTCATTCCACTGTTTATATATTCTCTGAATACTTTAGTCCATTGTTGTTCATTCCACTGTTTATATATTCTCTGAATACTTTAGTCCCTTGTTGTTCATTCCACTGTTTATATATTCTCTGAATACTTTAGTCCCTTGTTGTTCATTCCACTGTTTATATATTCTCTGAATACTTTAGTCCCTTGTTGTTCAGTCCACTGCTTTATTGTTTTTGATGGTTTATCATTATGTGATTATTTTTTATTCTTATCATCTTCATATTATGGTTCATTGAGTTTGTTTGCCATGTTTATTTGGGAAAAGGCTGTACCTCATTTTTTGCTCTCTGTTGTGTTGTTATGATTTCTTTTTCTTTTTTTTAAAAACTGTGTTGATTAATATCTTCTGTGATAGCATCTTTTATGGTGGATGTTATGTTTTATGGTTGGTTTATTGCTATTATAGTATTAATAATAGTTTTAAGAACCCTTATTTTATTACTTATTATAGCAAACCTGGAGATTTTGTTAGTTTCATTACTTATTTATTTCTGAATTAATACTTATTGAGCGACTTAGTGTGATTTTTTTCCCGCCGGGGGGCATGACGCTCGTGTGGGGCTAATCCTCTCTATAATAATAATTAATTCTTGGTTGGGGATAAGGAAAGAGAGAGAGAGAGGGAGGAGTCCCACCATCTCTCTCTCTCTCTCGCTGCGCCCGACTGGGAAGATCGCGTGATGAGCCCCTAGTGGATTGACTGCCCCCTGGCGGGAAGGGAGTCACCATAAGTCGACCATTATACTTGTCATAAATTATTTTAGCTCACTTGTTAATTTATTTCCAATTCTATGCTCTGGTTAATTTTATTCTAACTGATAGCCCAAAGGTGTATGTGTGTGACTGAGTGTCAAATGTTTGCTTTCACGAGTAATTCTTTATAATTTTATGCTTAATATTTGTCTGAACAGTGCCTAATTGGATTGTTGTTGGTGTGTGTGTGTGTTTTAAAATGTTGTTGTTGTATTTAAGTTGTCTTCCTAAACATTACTTGTGTCGTGTCTTATTATTATTTATAAAATGTACATGCCAGGCAGTGAATAAAACTGACTTTCGTTTTTCTTTGCTTTTTGTGAAGACAATAAAATTATTGAATTGAATTGAATACTTTAGTCCATTGTTGTTCATTCCACTGTTTATATATTCTCTGAATACTTTAGTCCATTGTTGTTCATTCCACTGTTTATATATTCTCTGAATACTTTAGTCCATTGTTGTTCATTCCACTGTTTATATATTCTCTGAATACTTTAGTCCATTGTTGTTCATTCCACTGTTTATATATTCTCTGAATACTTTAGTCCATCGTTGTTCATTCCACTGTTTATATATTCTCTGAATACTTTAGTCCGTTGTTGTTCATTCCACTGTTTATATATTCTCTGAATACTTTAGTCCGTTGTTGTTCATTCCACTGTTTATATATTCTCTGAATACTTTAGTCCATTGTTGTTCATTCCACTGTTTATATATTCTCTGAATACTTTAGTCCATTGTTGTTCATTCCACTGTTTATATATTCTCTGAATACTTTAGTCCGTTGTTCATTCCACTGTTTATATATTCTCTGAATACTTTAGTCCGTTGTTGTTCATTCCACTGTTTATATATTCTCTGAATACTTTAGTCCGTTGTTGTTCATTCCACTGTTTATGTATTCTCTGAATACTTTATGTGCATACTCATCTGTCAAAATGCAGTGCCTTTCTTTCCTCATAAGAACTGGAGAGAGAAAGATCAAAGAATCTCCTTTATAAATGTTTGCACAGACTTTCTAGTGGAGCTTTTGGAGGAGGAGATTATATAAATAGATATGGTTATTGAGTGTCACTGCATATATGGACACACACATGCACACTTGCATGTATGCATGGAAATATAAGCTTGAATATTTGCATATTTTATGCGCTTTCTTTTGTGCCAACACAGACATGCATACTCTCTGGCACGTGGATACTGAAGTGTAATGTTGATGGTCATGGCTATTGCTTTAGAAATGTTTATTTCAGAGCCTTTTATTGTTAAGGCACCTGTGAAACCAAATCCAATCTAACCTCTATACCTATGTAATACAATTCATTTGATGTGTGTGTGCCCTGTATTTTATGAACCAGTGCACAGAATAACTTCAAATGTGTGATTGTGCATCACGGTGCACAAATGGTCCCATAGAAATGTTGAACCTCCAGTGCCATTCTCCGCCAAGAAAGACTCACTTTTCAGTCAGCTTGGATATGCTGTAGTAGTAAAGGGTAGTAACTAGGGACTTGATGGGCTGGACTGGCTTACTTCCCTTGGACTATAAACCTGACTGGATGAGAGAGAGAGAGTGTGTTGGTGGTTGTGTGCGTAAAGCGCAGCGAGCGGGTTTGCTAGTTTATCATAAAATGTTCTGTGACTTTTGACATTGTCTCTCTGTGTCAGGTGACACACGTGCAAGGCTTTGGGCGCGTCACAGGCCCCAACGAGGTGACGGTGAAGAAAGCCGACGGCAGCGAAGAGAAAATTTCCACCAAAAACATCCTGATCGCCACGGGCTCCGAAGTGACGCCGTTCCCCGGCATTGAGGTGATTGGTTTGTTGGGGATAAACGCTGGGGTCTGGGAGCGTGTTTGTGAAAAGAGAGTCTATCGTGGGTCTGTGTGTGTATGTCTGTGTGCAAGAACACGTTCACTCGCATGCATGTGTGTGTGTGTCTGTTGTGCGTGTGTGAGTGTTTCAATGCCGATTGTAAAGTGCTTTGTGCTCGATAAAAAGCGCTATGTAAGTGTCCGTTTATCATTATTATTATTATTATGTGTCTGAAAACCCGTCACTTGTAGTTTGGTGGGTTTTTTAAATGTGATAAGTATAACATTACTATTAATATGACAAGTAAATTATATATAAATCATATTCATAAAATGTGTCTTAATTAAGTGAAAGCATTTTCTGATAAGGAAATAAGAATTTTTTGGGGTCAATAATTGTATGAGCTAGCTTAGTCTGGACCTTAGTTTTTGCTTTATGACATCATACAACTCTCTTTTTTTTTCTTTTTTTTCTTCTTTTTTTTCCTGGCCCATCGTCTGGGCTGCACACTGGCCGTTGCTCTCTCACCCACCGCTGCTCATTCCGATTCCCAATCCACAGCCACACCCCGGTTTGTTAGGTCGCAGATCTAATCAGAAACCAGCAGTCCTAAAGGAAGCGAATGTACGTTCGACGTATCTTTCTTTCTTCTTAAGAGAAGTCTGATGATGTGGGGTTGTTTTCTCTTACATTTTGTGTTGTGTTTGTGTTCAGATCAACGAGCGGAACGTGGTGTCGTCCACGGGAGCCTTGTCCCTGGAGAAGGTTCCGGAGAAGATGGTAGTGATCGGAGCTGGGGTCATAGGGGTGGAACTGGTAACCTGGAAATGCTTTGTTGTTTGTTTTTCTCTCTTTTTTTTTTTTTTTTTTACTGTCTTTCATCAAATTCTCCCCATCTGACCGTTTAACGTCACCGTCGTTGTTCTGTCTTTCATCATCTTCCCCCCATCTGACCGTTTATCATCATTCTGTCTTTCATCATCTTCCCCCCATCTGACCGTTTATCATCATTCTGTCTTTCATCATCTTTCCCCCATCTGACCGTTTATCATCATTCTGTCTTTCATCATCTTCCCCCCATCTGACCGTTTATCATCATTCTGTCTTTCATCATCTTCCCCCCATCTGACCGTTTATCATCATTCTGTCTTTCATCATCTTCCCCCCATCTGACCGTTTATCATCATTCTGTCTTTCATCATCTTCCCCCCATCTGACCGTTTATCATCATTCTGTCTTTCATCATCTTCCCCCCATCTGACCGTTTATCATCATTCTGTCTTTCATCATCTTCCCCCCATCTGACCGTTTATCATCATTCTGTCTTTCATCATCTTCCCCCCATCTGACCGTTTATCATCATTCTGTCTTTCATCATCTTCCCCCCATCTGACCGTTTATCGTCATTCTGTCTTTCATCATCTTCCCCCCATCTGACCGTTTATCATCATTCTGTCTTTCATTATCTTCCCCCCATCTGACCGTTTATCATCATTCTGTCTTTCATCATCTTCCCCCCATCTGACCGTTTATATCGTCATTCTGTCTTTCATCATCTTCCCCCCATCTGACCGTTTATCATCATTCTGTCTTTCATCATCTTCCCCCCATCTGACCGTTTATCATCATTCTGTCTTTCATCATCTTCCCCCCATCTGACCGTTTATATCGTCATTCTGTCTTTCATCATCTTCCCCCCATCTGACCGTTTATCATCATTCTGTCTTTCATCATCTTCCCCCCATCTGACCGTTTATCATCATTCTGTCTTTCATCATCTTCCCCCCATCTGACCGTTTATCATCATTCTGTCTTTCATCATCTTCCCCCCATCTGACCGTTTATCGTCATTCTGTCTTTCATCATCTTCCCCCCATCTGACCGTTTATCATCATTCTGTCTTTCATCATCTTCCCCCCATCTGACCGTTTATCATCATTCTGTCTTTCATCATCTTCCCCCCATCTGACCGTTTATCATCATTCTGTCTTTCATCATCTTCCCCCCATCTGACCGTTTATATCGTCATTCTGTCTTTCATTATCTTCCCCCCATCTGACCGTTTATCATCATTCTGTCTTTCATCATCTTCCCCCCATCTGACCGTTTATCATCATTCTGTCTTTCATTATCTTCCCCCCATCTGACCGTTTATCATCATTCTGTCTTTCATCATCTTCCCCCCATCTGACCGTTTATCATCATTCTGTCTTTCATCATCTTCCCCCCATCTGACCGTTTATCATCATTCTGTCTTTCATCATCTTCCCCCCATCTGACCGTTTATCATCATTCTGTCTTTCATCATCTTCCCCCCATCTGACCGTTTATCATCATTCTGTCTTTCATCATCTTCCCCCCATCTGACCGTTTATCATCATTCTGTCTTTCATTATCTTCCCCCCATCTGACCGTTTATATCGTCATTCTGTCTTTCATTATCTTCCCCCCATCTGACCGTTTATCATCATTCTGTCTTTCATCATCTTCCCCCCATCTGACCGTTTATCATCATTCTGTCTTTCATCATCTTCCCCCCATCTGACCGTTTATCATCATTCTGTCTTTCATCATCTTCCCCCCATCTGACCGTTTATCATCATTCTGTCTTTCATTATCTTCCCCCCATCTGACCATTTATATCGTCATTCTGTCTTTTATCATCTTCTCATCATCTGACCGTTTATCATCATTCTGTCTTTCATCATCTTCCCCCCATCTGACCGTTTATATCGTCATTCTGTCTTTCATCATCTTCCCCCCATCTGACCGTTTATATCGTCATTCTGTCTTTCATCATCTTCCCCCCATCTGACCGTTTATCATCATTCTGTCTTTCATCATCTTCCCCCCATCTGACCGTTTATCATCATTCTGTCTTTCATCATCTTCCCCCCATCTGACCGTTTATCGTCATTCTGTCTTTCATCATCTTCCCCCCATCTGACCGTTTATCGTCATTCTGTCTTTCATCATCTTCCCCCCATCTGACCGTTTATCATCATTCTGTCTTTCATCATCTTCCCCCCATCTGACCGTTTATCATCATTCTGTCTTTCATCATCTTCCCCCCATCTGACCGTTTATATCGTCATTCTGTCTTTCATCATCTTCCCCCCATCTGACCGTTTATCATCATTCTGTCTTTCATCATCTTCCCCCCATCTGACCGTTTATATCGTCATTCTGTCTTTCATTATCTTCCCCCCATCTGACCGTTTATCATCATTCTGTCTTTCATTATCTTCCCCCCATCTGACCGTTTCCCGTCATTCTGTCTTTTATCAGGGATGGGAATTGTCCGCCAAACAGCAAATTTCCGCCGAAATGACATTGCGTTTTCTGCCGAAAAAACGTCTGTCCGCCGGAAAAAACCACCAACTCAATTTAAATATTCTAATGCTGCTTTAGAGCTTCAATTACCAAAAATGCTTCAGCGTTACCCCCTGGAACCCTTCAGCTTTTTTCGACTTTTCCAATTCCCATGCCTGTTTTGTCATCTTCCCCCCCCCCCAGGGTTCAGTATGGCAGCGCCTGGGGTCCCAGGTGACGTGCGTGGAGTTCATGGGCCACGCGGGGGGCCTGGGCATCGACATGGAGGTGGCCAAGACCTTCCAGCGCAGCCTGACCAAGCAGGGCATGAAGTTCAAGCTGAACACCAAGGTCATCTCCGCCGCGCAGCAAGGGGAGACCATCAAGGTGGCCGTCGAGGGCGTCAAGAACGGCAAGAAAGACGAGGTTTGTGCGGGGCGGGGGGGGGTGCGCCTATATCAACACATCCAAAGCAGCATGTTTTGGATTAGCAAGCCTTTTGGGCTCACTCGTTTCAACTTGTTCAGTTTTCCGGGTGTCTGTGTGGGGTCTTTTGTATAAATAGTTCCCCCACCTTCTGGAAGTTATGTGTTTGTAACTTCCTCTCATCTGTTTGTGTGTGTGTGCGCGTGCGCATATGCAATGTAATGGTGCCCCTTTCCCCCCCCCCCCCGCCCCGGGATACCGGGGAGTCTTTTGTATGAATAGTTCCCCCACCTTCTGGAAGTTCTGTGCTTGTAACTTCCTGCAATCTGTCACTCTCTTTGACTCTGCCTTTTCCCTTTGCTTGCTGTCATCCACTATCTTTCTGCCTTACTGGTCCATTCTCCTGCCTTTTTTTCAAGAAAGACTCAAAAAGATTTCCTGCAGCCGAAGTCGGACTTGCTGGGCCCAACTATTTCTTAGTTAGGCGCATAACGGCAGCATGACGCATCTGCGCTCGAAATTGACAGGCAACTGAGCGATCGAAGAAGAAGAATCCCTCCTCTAGGACCCTCTATGCCCTAAGCAAAGGGGTCCGTGGTACCTCTTGTCTTGCTAGACCATTGGGAGCCCTGCAGCTATGTTTTGGCTCACTCGTTTCAATGAAGTGAGTCTATGCTCTCATGCTTGTTCGGTTTTCCGGGTGTCTGTATGGATGTCTGTGTGTCTGTCTGTGGTAACTTTTAACGTTGGCTTTTTCTCGGGATGTAAGGGGCGCTCAATGCTCAAACTTTGAATATATATAGATGTTTATGCAAGCTTTCAAGAAGCATCATTTGCATAACAAAAGTAGACGATGACCTTTAACATGTCATTTTTGTCCTGGTTATATCTTTCACGGTTTGGCACTTATGATCCCCAAATTTGGCATGTTGGTGTATTAGCCTAAGGTGATATGGTATCTAGGTTGAGTTTTACTCTATTGACCTTAACCTTGACCTTTGACCTTGAACATCGTCAATGATTTGTTTTAGCCATGTCTTTTAGATTCTAGCAGATCCAGTCCCCAAATTTGGCAAGCAGGTAGACTAGCTTAAGAACATAAGGAGTGCTAATTATTGTTGACCTCAGAGACCATGATAACCTTGACCTTTGACCTTGAATTTCTGTGTCAAATATCACATGAAGCGCTGTACAGATTCGCTTAAAATTTGTAGGGTGGTATATCACATCAAGCCGATGAGTCCAGTGTAGAAACTTGCCCTTTCTGAACAATTTGGCATTTAGATCTATAGCCGACATTTAGATCTATGTCCAAAAATGCAGTGAGTGAGCCATGAAGGCAGACCTGCCTACCCATACGATTTTTCCGTATTTTGTACATGATTTTGAGCCCCAGTACTGCAGTACGGTAAATGGAAAATTAATACGGCAAAAATTTGAACTTAAGCCAAAGGTCTTCTAAGATCGGTCAAAATCGAGTGTTTTTCGTCATTTCGCATGGCGGTTTAATGTTCTGTAATGTTCCGTTTTGGGGTCTCCTTGCAAAATACGGAATTTTGAGAAAAAGTACGGAATTTTATTTCGTGGAGTACCTAAAAAAAAGAAATTGGGGGTAGGCAGGTCTGTGAAGGCTTTGCCTCATGTTTTCTTGTAAAACGATGTTGCTGGTACATTGTCGCTAATATTTCCAAACATTGTTTTCTTGTTGTTTTTTCCTTCGTGGCTTCTCTGCCTTGTTAATACAGTGGAACCTCCCTTATAAGACCTTCAAAAATAATCCAAAATGAGGTCTTATAAGGCAGGGGTCTTATAAGGGAGGTAATTTTAATACAAAGAAATGCAATGTCTCAGCTAAGTAGGTCTTATGTGGGAGGGAGTCTTATAATGGGAGGTCTTATAAGGGAGGATCCACTGTATCGCTGGTATTTCCAAATATTCTCTTTGTTTTGTTGTTGTTTTCTTCTCAATAACTTGTGTTCCCCTCTGGTTGCTGCAGCTGGAGTGTGATGTGCTGCTGGTGTGCGTCGGGCGTCGCCCCTTCACCGAGAACCTGGGGCTGGACACTGTGGGCCTACAGCTGGACAACAAGGGACGGGTGCAGGTCAACTCACGATTCCAGACCGCCGTACCTAGGTCAGTACTGTACTGCCATGACAGGGGAGAGAGAGTAAAGGAGGGAGAGATAGAGATTGATAGCAGCTGGACAACTGGGGACCGTGTGTAGGTCAACTCTTCATTCCAGACCACCTTTGCTTCAGTCACAAAGAGAGGGAGGAAGAAAAAGATACGGATACGGATTTTTAATCAAAAGGCCAAGGCCCCATATGAGAGGGAGAGAAAGAGATAGTGAGAGAGAGTGAAAGAAAGAAGGAAAAGGGTGGAGAGATGATGGAAGCTAGACTACAGGGGACGTGTGTAGGTCAACTCCCGATTCCAGACAGCTGTACCTAGGTCAGTGAGAAACAGAGGGAGAGTCTCTGTGTATGTGTGTGTGTGGAGACCAAAAAAAACCACAGAGATACAGAGGGAAAGTTTGAGAGACAGGCCGATTTGATGGCAGCTGGACAACAGGGGGCAGGTTGCTGGTCAACTCTTTATTCCAGACTGCTGTGCCTTAGGAAGGTAGGGAGAGGGGGGGGGAGAAAAGGAGGGAGAGATAGAGATTGATAGCAGCTGGACAACAGGGGGCAGGTTGCTGGTCAACTCTTTATTCCAGACTGCTGTGCCTTAGGAAGGTAGGGAGAGAGGGGGGGGGGGGGGAGAAAAGGAGGGAGAGATAGAGATTGATAGCAGCTGGACAACAGGGGGCAGGTTGCTGGTCAACTCTTTATTCCAGACTGCTGTGCCTTAGGAAGGTAGGGAGAGGGGGGGGGGAGAAAAGGAGGGAGAGATAGAGATTGATAGCAGCTGGACAACAGGGGGCAGGTTGCTGGTCAACTCTTTATTCCAGACTGCTGTGCCTTAGGAAGGTAGGGAGAGGGGGGGGGGGGAGAAAAGGAGGGAGAGATAGAGATTGATATCAGCTGGACAACAGGGGGCAGGTTGCTGGTCAACTCTTTATTCCAGACTGCTGTGCCTTAGGAAGGTAGGGAGAGGGGGGGGGGAGAAAAGGAGGGAGAGATAGAGATTGATATCAGCTGGACAACAGGGGGCAGGTTGCTGGTCAACTCTTTATTCCAGACTGCTGTGCCTTAGGAAGGTAGGGAGAGGGGGGGGGGAGAAAAGGAGGGAGAGATAGAGATTGATATCAGCTGGACAACAGGGGGCAGGTTGCTGGTCAACTCTTTATTCCAGACTGCTGTGCCTTAGGAAGGTAGGGAGAGGGGGGGGGGGGGAGAAAAGGAGGGAGAGATAGAGATTGATATCAGCTGGACAACAGGGGGCAGGTTGCTGGTCAACTCTTTATTCCAGACTGCTGTGCCTTAGGAAGGTAGGGAGAGGGGAGGGGAGAAAAGGAGGGAGAGATAGAGATTGATAGCAGCTGGACAACAGCAGATTCCAGATCGCCGTGCCTAAGTCAGTGAGAGAGACAGACAGAAAGAGAGAGAAATGGCTAACTGGTGAACAGCCGGGGCAGGTTGCGGCTCAACTCACGATTCCAGACCGCCATTCCTAGATGATGACATCAGTGAGAGAAGTAGACATAGAGAGACAGATAGACAGACAGAAATACGGACAGTGAGGGGGAGGGGGAGGGGGAGAGACGTGGAGAAGAGAGGTTTGATTGAGTGATTGATCATTAGAGGGAAACGGTTAGGGAGACTACCTAAAAGGGAAATTGGGGGTGGGGTGGGGCAGATTAAGAATGGGTTAGAGTTTTTTCTCTTTTTTTACCTCCCCCCCCCAAGTCATTGTTAATTTTGCAATTGAGGTAACAAACTGTAATGCATTTTGTGAACTGACTTGTGTGTTGACAGTATTTACGCCATTGGGGACGTGATTCCCGGTCCTATGCTGGCCCACAAAGCGGAGGATGAAGGTAGCGCAGTCAGTCAGCCTTTTTCAATTTGCAATTGTCGCAAAAGTCCCATAATAACCCAAGAATCATGAAAAATCTCCCTTGATATTCATCGGTTGGTCTGACGTAAGGACATAAAATGAAATTTTCTCCTCTTGTTTCCATTTTATTAATTATTATAAATTATGAAGTATTGTTTAGATGTTTGCTTTTGTTTTGATCTTTGCCTTGAACTTGGGGGAGTACAGTTTAACGTGGCTCCGCCCTCTTGTTTAGATTTTAATCGAATGTGTATGTGCTACGCCCAAATCCGTGAAATTGCCTATTTCATGAAATGGGCAAAATGAAGACTTAATTCTTACTTCACAGTTCTTTTTTTTTTAAATGGCCAGTTGCAAATTAGATGTATGTTTTTACTTGCCAATGTTTTAAATTTATTAACAAAAAATTAAAAAGTGTTTTTATCCCTTTTTAATACGTGGTAAGATTTAACGTGGTGACAGCCCTGACATGTCCTTGGTTGTCGACGGGGCTATAATCTTAATCTTAAAGTTGTAAATTGTCCGTTTCGTGGATTGGTCAAACCATTTTCGTGAAACGGGCATTTTCACGGATTCGGCGTAACGTAGGGATTGCTTTGCGCGGCGTGTGTCAGGGATCATCTGCGTGGAGGGCATGACTGGAGGGGCAGTGCACATTGACTACAACTGTGTGCCGTCTGTCATCTACACCCACCCTGAGGTGGCCTGGGTGGGGAAATCGGAGGAACAGCTTAAGGAAGAGGTGAGCTACGCTACCTTGCTATTCTTTAGCAAAATGAACAAAGGTATCGTAATTGTCGGACTATAACTGGTCTGGGAAAATATGGTACAGTGGAATCTCCCTTTTAAGACCTCCCATTATAAGACTCCCTCCCACACAAGACCTACTTCTCCGAGACATTGCCATTCTTTGTAAGTATTGAAATTACCTCCCTTAAGACCCCTCCCTTAGAAGACCTCATTTTGGATGATTTTTGAAGGTCTTAAAAGAATTAGTTTCACAAAAGAAATCAAGTACATGGAACCTCCCTTATAAGACCTCCCATTATAAGACTCCCTCCCACACAAGACCTACTTCTCCGAGACATTGCCATTCTTTGTAAGTATTGAAATTACCTCCCTTATAAGACCTCATTTTGGATGATTTTTGAAGGTCTTAAAAGAATTAGTTTCACAAAAGAAATCAAGTATATGGAACCTCCCTTATAAGACCTCCCATTATAAGACTCCCACACAAGACTTACTTCTCCGAGACATTGCCATTCTTTGCAAGTATTGAAATTACCTCCCTTATAAGACCCCTCCCTTAGAAGACCTTATTTTGGATGATTTTTGAAGGTCTTATAAGAAGTTTCACAAAGGAAATCAAGTACATGGAACCTCCCTTATAAGACCTTCAAAAATCATCCAAAATGAGGTCTTATAAGGGAGGTTCCATGTACTTGATTTCTTTTGTGAAACTATTTCTAAGCTGAAAATTTGTTTTATTGTTACCAAAAAAAAGAAAGTCTGAGGGTGGTGCAGACCATGTAGTGTGTACTTATTCTTTTACTTCTGCGTTCCCAGGCCATAATGGGTAAGGTACGTATGTTTCCTGTTTTTACCGGTCTCCCCGCTGCGTACAGCTGACACATTCCGATTTCGGAGGAGCTCAAAGAAGAAAAATTATTTGGAAGATTTTTTTGAAAAAAAGGCAGGAGAATGGGGCCAATAAGTCAGAAAGATAGTAGATGATAGAAAGCAAAGGGAAAAGGCAGAGTCAAATAGAATGGCAGATTAGAGGGAAGTTTCAAGCACAGAACTTCCAGAAGGTGGGGGAACTGTTTTTACGAAAGACTCCCTGGTATCCCCACGGGGAGGACCAGTAGTGTGTGGGGGTAATTGTTTGTGGTTTATTGGTTGAAAAGCAAAGTTTTTAGTGAAATTGTACAAAGAAAAAAAGTGAAGTGAATGAATCGTGCTGTCCTGCTGATGCTGAATCTTGCTATATTTTAAATGTGTGTGTGTGTGTGTGTGTGTGCATGTGTGTGTGCGCATGTGTGTCTGTCTGTGTGTGTGTGTGTGTGCATATGTGTGTCTATGTGTGTGTCTATGTGTGTGTCTATGTATGTGTGTGTGTCTGTGCATGTGTGTCAAATGTGTGTGTGTCTATGTGGTGTGTGTGTCTATGTGTGTGTGTGTGTCTCTATGTGGTGTGTGTGTGTGTCTCAGGGTGTGGAGTACAAGGTGGGTACGTTCCCCCTGCTGGCCAACAGCCGGGCCAAGTGCAACAACGACACAGACGGCATGGTCAAGGTCCTGGGGGACAAGAAAACAGACCGCTTGCTGGGGGCCCACATTGTGGCGTCTGTGAGTCTCCTATTTGTACTGGGTTCGCAGTCTTTGAAAGTCGCCTATTTCTACTGGGTTCGCAGTCTTTGAAGGTCTCCTATTTCTACTGGGTTCGCAGTCTTTGAAGGTCGCCTATTTCTACTGGGTTCGCAGTCTTTGAAGGTCTCCTATTTCTACTGGGTTCGCAGTCTTTGAAGGTCTCCTATTTCTACTGGGTTCGCAGTCTTTGAAGGTCTCCTATTTCTACTGGGTTCGCAGTCTTTGAAGGTCTCCTATTTCTACTGGGTTCGCAGTCTTTGAAGGTCTCCTATTTCTCCTGGGTTCACAGTCTTTGAAGGTCTCCTATTTCTACTGGGTTCGCAGTCTTTGAAGGTCTCCTATTTCTCCTGGGTTCGCAGTCTTTGAAGGTCTCCTATTTCTACTGGGTTCACAGTCTTTGAAGGTCTCCTATTTCTACTGGGTTCACAGTCTTTGAAGGTCTCCTATTTCTACTGGGTTCACAGTCTTTGAAGGTCTCCTATTTCTACTGGGTTCGCAGTCTTTGAAGGTCTCCTATTTCTCCTGGGTTCACAGTCTTTGAAGGTCTCCTATTTCTCCTGGGTTCACAGTCTTTGAAGGTCTCCTATTTCTACTGGGTTCACAGTCTTTGAAGGTCTCCTATTTCTACTGGGTTCACAGTCTTTGAAGGTCTCCTATTTCTCCTGGGTTCACAGTCTTTGAAGGTCTCCTATTTCTACTGGGTTCACAGTCTTTGAAGGTCTCCTATTTCTACTGGGTTCGCAGTCTTTGAAGGTCTCCTATTTCTCCTGGGTTCACAGTCTTTGAAGGTCTCCTATTTCTACTGGGTTCACAGTCTTTGAAGGTCTCCTATTTCTCCTGGGTTCACAGTCTTTGAAGGTCTCCTATTTCTACTGGGTTCACAGTCTTTGAAGGTCTCCTATTTCTACTGGGTTCACAGTCTTTGAAGGTCTCCTATTTCTACTGGGTTCACAGTCTTTGAAGGTCTCCTATTTCTACTGGGTTCACAGTCTTTGAAGGTCTCCTATTTCTACTGGGTTCACAGTCTTTGAAGGTCTCCTATTTCTCCTGGGTTCACAGTCTTTGAAGGTCTCCTATTTCTACTGGGTTCACAGTCTTTGAAGGTCTCCTATTTCTACTGGGTTCACAGTCTTTGAAGGTCTCCTATTTCTACTGGGTTCACAGTCTTTGAAGGTCTCCTATTTCTACTGGGTTCACAGTCTTTGAAGGTCTCCTATTTCTCCTGGGTTCACAGTCTTTGAAGGTCTCCTATTTCTACTGGGTTCACAGTCTTTGAAGGTCTCCTATTTCTACTGGGTTCGCAGTCTTTGAAGGTCTCCTATTTCTACTGGGTTCACAGTCTTTGAAGGTCTCCTATTTCTACTGGGTTCACAGTCTTTGAAGGTCTCCTATTTCTACTGGGTTCGCAGTCTTTGAAGGTCTCCTATTTCTACTGGGTTCACAGTCTTTGAAGGTCTCCTATTTCTACTGGGTTCACAGTCTTTGAAGGTCTCCTATTTCTACTGGGTTCACAGTCTTTGAAGGTCTCCTATTTCTACTGGGTTCACAGTCTTTGAAGGTCTCCTATTTCTACTGGGTTCACAGTCTTTGAAGGTCTCCTATTTCTACTGGGTTCACAGTCTTTGAAGGTCTCCTATTTCTACTGGGTTCACAGTCTTTGAAGGTCTCCTATTTCTACTGGGTTCACAGTCTTTGAAGGTCTCCTATTTCTACTGGGTTCGCAGTCTTTGAAGGTCTCCTATTTCTACTGGGTTCACAGTCTTTGAAGGTCTCCTATTTCTACTGGGTTCACAGTCTTTGAAGGTCTCCTATTTCTACTGGGTTCACAGTCTTTGAAGGTCTCCTATTTCTACTGGGTTCGCAGTCTTTGAAGGTCTCCTATTTCTACTGGGTTCACAGTCTTTGAAGGTCTCCTATTTCTACTGGGTTCACAGTCTTTGAAGGTCTCCTATTTCTACTGGGTTCACAGTCTTTGAAGGTCTCCTATTTCTACTGGGTTCGCAGTCTTTGAAGGTCTCCTATTTCTACTGGGTTCACAGTCTTTGAAGGTCTCCTATTTCTACTGGGTTCGCAGTCTTTGAAGGTCTCCTATTTCTACTGGGTTCACAGTCTTTGAAGGTCTCCTATTTCTACTGGGTTCGCAGTCTTTGAAGGTCTCCTATTTCTACTGGGTTCGCAGTCTTTGAAGGTCTCCTATTTCTACTGGGTTCACAGTCTTTGAAGGTCTTTGAAAGTCTTTGAGAAATGGAGTGCCATTTTCAAGTCTTGGAAAATTGGTTTTGGTCTGAAAATCATTTATCGTTCTCAGCATTAATCATCCTATCTGGATTAATCAAAAACATAGGCACTTTTCCTAGTATTATAGCACCTCCAGGATCGCCCCACTGTATTTAGTTATTTAATGTCCCACATGTGCCTGTTCCTGGTCGGAGGACGTTAAACGGACTTTCTTCTCTTCTGGAAATCATGAAATTGTTTTTGAAAAAGTTATTGATGCCTAAAAGCAAAAATCATTGATGGCGTAAACATTTTTTGTTTGAATCCAGACTTGATAAAGAAGCAGTTTAATTTGACTTATTTTCCATTGTGTAGCAGACGTCCTCGATTTGTCGAGAATTACTTCCCTTCACTATCTCCAGCAGGTCTTTTGGCTACACCAGTGCAACTTGAATGATCATGTAGTAGTAGTAGTAGTAATTAGGGCTAGAAGTGGGCCCTTTTACGCCCTTTCTCGTTTGTGACTTTGATTTGTTTCAAGGTGGCTTGCTTTCCAAAAATATGGAATGGATTTTTTCTTTTTTTATTCATCAAAAGCAATCGTCGAAGCAAT
Organism: Phymorhynchus buccinoides; assembly: GCA_017654935.2. Taxonomy (NCBI): domain Eukaryota; kingdom Metazoa; phylum Mollusca; class Gastropoda; order Neogastropoda; family Raphitomidae; genus Phymorhynchus; species Phymorhynchus buccinoides. The sequence goes on along the minus strand of CM065696.1, from coordinate 45,750,281 downwards.
TGTCATCATTGCATGTCGTGAGAGGTCTTTGAAAATAGGATAAAAGGTCTTTGAAAGTTTGTGAATTTTGATTGGGAAAATCTGTATGAACCCTGTAAATCTATATGTGATGGTGCATAGGAAAAACCAACATAAACATTGAGCAAAAGCCAAAAATAGTCAACAACCCCCAAAATATAAATTTTCTATTTAGGGCAATTTTACGTCTATTTTTATGTAGTCTACCAGTATCCACAACATGAAAGACAATTTTGAATGATTTCTTTGTTTATTTGATTGTTTGGGTTTTTTTAAAATAAAAAATCAAGTCAATAGAAAGAAAGAGGCAAAATTCTGTCTTCTATGTTTGATTTCTGCAAATGATCTATCTCGAATGCCAAACTTCAAATAATTGTAAAATAAAAAGTATACAAGATAACTCAGTTCGATTTTCTGTGTATTATCCAGGAATCTTTGCTCCGTTATGAAAAATTAAAATCTGAATTTATTGCCACTGGGTATAACGTGTGTTAAGTGCATGGGCACACACTGGGGTGGGGTGGGGGGGGGGGGGGGGGGACCTCGGTTTATCGTCTCATCCGAAAGACTCCATGTTCAGACCGTAAGGCCTGGTGCAGAGTGAGAGGAAAAATCCCCTGTACCCAGGTTCGAACTCGGGTTTATTGTGCACGAGGCAAACGCGTTACCACTGTGCCACTCGACACCTGTGTATGATGTTTGTGTTCTCCTCAGGTGGCTGGGGAGCTGATCAACGAAGCGGCCTTGGCCCTGGAATACGGAGCTTCATGCGAGGACGTGGCCCGCGTTTGTCACGCCCACCCTGTCAGTAATAATAATAAAAATAATAATAATTACCATTTCTAGCGCCTGATCTTAAAAAAAAGCCCCAAACGCTTACAATAAACAATGAATAAATAAATAAGCCCAGCAAGCAATAGAAATAAATGTTAAAAAATATATTACAGACACACACGCATGTACACACTAAACACACAATCAATATGAAATCAAAAATCAAAATAAATTTTATTATCTCCCAAGGATAAATCAGGTGCCAGAGTTTATTTTAATATTTTATTTTTGGGCTTTTCTACATACTATGTCATGGTCTTTATTGTGTTGATTGTTTTTTCGCTGCCAAAAGAATTTCCTGTAAAATGAACATAAAAAATATTGATTGATTGATTGATTGATTGAGAATAACACATCGACATTCAGCATGCATGAATATAAGCACATTTTGACTTGAGCAAAGTCACGCGAGTATAAAAAAAACATGCATGAAATGTATACAGACATAGAGATTTAGCATGCGTGAGTATAATGTACATATTTTAAGGTTACACATAAAACACTCTTAAAAATACACATGACATGCGGATACACACAAGTCTAAGGATAAGCATGCACAGTTTCTTTTAACACGATGAACACACAGACTCTCAGTGCATGCGCGCGCGCACACACACACACACACAAGCCAAGGCGCACACCCCACACCCACCCACCCAAATATTAACGCAAAAATTCCGATTTTGTTGCTCTATTTTCTTACCATGTTATCAGTCACATCATAAGGCGCAGGAGTCTCAGTCTGGGGGGAAAAAAGGATTGCAGACCTGCCTACCCATATGATTTTTCCGTATTTTGTACATGATTTTGAGCCCCAGTACTGCAGTACGGTTAATGGAAAATTAATACGGCAAAATTTTGAACTTAAGGTCTTCTAGGATCGGTCAAAATCGAGTGTTTTTCGTCATTTCGCATGGCGGTTTAATGTACTGTAATGTTCCGTTTTGGGGTCTCCTTGCAAAATACAGAATTTTTAGAAAAAGTACGGAATTTTATTTTTCGTGGAGTACCTAAAAAAGAAATTGGGGGTAGGCAGGTCTGGTATATTGCCTTATGGTCCGTAAAATACAGTCATATTTTTGTAAAGAGAATGAGTTAGCTTAATTTTTTGTTTGCGCTTGAAGGTAATCTGGGTTATAAAGTACCATATTTTTCGGGACTTTACTGGTTTCATACTGCCTCCAGGCACTGCCTCCAGTATTGTTCCCACCATATTTGTATTTACAAATGTCCCATATGTGTCTGATTCAGACCAAGAGGACGTAGAACTCCATTTTCTCTCTATAAGGCGCACCTGAGTATGAGCTGCACACACACACACACACTCACAAAATTGTACACAAAAATCAGATTTTGCTGTAATACTTTCTTACTAAATTACTGGTCATATTATATTTATAAAGCGCAGGGTTCTCAGTCTGGGGGAGAACAAAAAGTATCGCCTTGTAGTCCATGAGATATGGTAGACGGATATGATTTCAATCCCTGTTGACGTTTCTTAATAAAGAACAATCAATTTGTTGGACTTTTTGTGTGCTCATTCGATAAAAGAGATTAAAGAATATACATTACATGTACAGTGGAACCTCCCTTATAAGACCTCCAAAATGAGGTCTTATAGGGAGAGGTCTTGTAAGGGAGGTGATTTTAATACTTACAAAGAAGGGCAATGTCTCTGAGAAGTAGGTCTTATAAGGGAGGGAGTCTTATAATGAGGTCTCATAAGGGAGGTTCCACTGTATTTTCAATGCATGTTGATCCTTTCTGTTCACACAGACGGTGGCGGAGGCTTTCAGAGAAGCCAACATTTCAGCATCATTCGGCAAGCCCATCAACTTCTGAACATCATCGGGTGCAGCACAATTGTACTTCACCCACCCCCACCTCTAGTGCTAACAACAGCTTTCATCGGAAACATCTTCATCAGCTGCAGAGGACAGGAACAATCGTAGGATCCTGGAGAAATGAATGAATGCCGTTGTTTTTTGGAATGGGCCCAGACAAGTGAAAGCAGGCAGTTTTGTGTTTTTTTAGGTATCTATTTAATTAGCACTATGGTGTGCTTAGTTCATGGTGGCCACTTAGGTTATGGCTTGAACATTTCATATTGATCTGCTTGTTAAAAAGAAATTGGGGGGGGGAAGAAAAGATTGTTAACTCCTTGACTGCCAGAGAAAATTAAAGAAAACATCGTTGGTCAAACCATGTCATGAAAAAGACAACTGATAAAGCCAATCTGGAAAAAATGGTCTGGGGATATAGATCTCTTGCTTGTGCAAGAGCGAAAGCCAGCATATCAGGGTTACTCCTCTTCATCTGATGACATCATCAGTGATGTCATCAGGCACCTACGTAATACCTTGGTGGCAGTCAAGGGGATAAAGGATTTTTTTTAAATTAAAAAAAATTGTTGGCACCGTTCCACTGGCCTTAGGGGTTTAATAGTTAATGCATTAGTTAATGCTTTTGTAAAATAATGAACATAATAATGTTCTGAAATTTAAAATATGAAAGAATAAATGGCACAACCAGTGAGGGCCGGCAATTGAGAAAGTATCCAAAAATTGGATAAGAATAGTTATGAATGATAAATCTCAATTATTTGCTGGCACCATTCCACTGGCCTTAAGGATTTAAAAGTTAATGCATTAGAAATGCAGAATACTTGAATTTTATAAAAACTTTTGTATCCAAATGAACATCTTTATCAAAACCAGTTGCTTTGAATCTTGACTTGTGTTCTGTAAAGATTGTGCTGATTTTAGTTTTTCCTCTCAATGGGAGAGGGGGGGGGGGCAGATCCTGCTTGGGACAGCTGTTTCGGACCTTAGGGTCCATCCTTAGTCAAGCCTGGAAGCTGCTATCAATCTGCAGTGGGTCTGTTCACTTATGAAAGACGATCTCTCATAATAGAGAGGTTTCATCTTTGCATTTAAGTGAAATGCCCCCTCAAAAAAACCAAAGCAGCACTTGATTCAAATAGAAATATTAAAAAAATATTTGGTAAAATAATGAACATGATAATGTTCAGAAATTTAAAATATGAAAGAATAAAAGGCACGACCAATGAGGACCGGCAATTGAGATAGTATCCAAAAATTGGTTAAAATTAGTTATGAATGATAAATCTCAATAATTTGTTGGCACTGTTCCACTGGCCTTGTATATGAATGCCATTCATTCTCTAATGTATCCATTTCGTAGCGATGTATGGTGAGGATACGTGAGCCAGTCTGTCAGAAATGTTTGTACGAATGGTGAGTGAAAAGCGCACTGAGTCGCTTAGCAAGATTATGCGCTATGTAAGCAATTTTTTTTTTTGAAATTTATTATTAATTATTATTATTATATATACTGGGGGTTAGGAGTGGTGTGAGGAAAGGATGCTGGTAGATTTTATCTTGAGCTACATAATTATTCTGCATCATGATTGCTGTTGTGTTACATACAGCAATGAACGTTTCAAATTGATCTGATTGTTAAAAAGAAATTGGGAGAGAAAAAAATGGTAAAAGGGTTAGAAAAAAAAATACCGAGGGTTAGAAGTGGTGTAAGGAAACGATCCTGGTAGGTTTTATTTTGGGCTACATATTCCGCTTCGTGATTGATGTTATGTTACGTAATAATTGTACTACTGCTTGGCAACGGTGGGGTGGGGGGGGGCTGCAATGCGTTGGAAACTTAAAAGTAATTAATATACTTTAGGTGGAAGTTTACGAAAGAAGGGCAAAAGGGTGGTTGGCAAATCGTTTACGAGATGATGTTTCCGTCCTTTGATGTGAACACTTAAGGAGAAAAAAAATGATATGAGATTAAAATGGTGTCTGATTCAGCGCTCGTTCATGACCGAAACGTATACTGTAAGCAGAGTTAACTGGTACTCGGTCATTAGGGAATCATTCTTTAAGAGGAACGGATCATCGCGAACAGTATATTAATATAAAGATGTGTACCGTATTTTTCGGATCATTAGGCGCTGCTGTGTATAAGGCGAATAGGGCAATTCTAAAGAAAAATCTGAAAGAAAATAAAGTAAAAGGCGCCCTCGTTTATAAGGCACCTCACAAAAGAAAGTCTAACTTTGAAGCCCGTACGCGTCCTGTAAATGCTTACCGACCACCATTACTGCTGTCATAAATGAGAGTTGGCTCCCCTTTCAAATAATCAAACTTCCGTTTGAGCTGCTTCCTGTTGTTGTGTTTGGACAATTCTTCACGAAAACTGATAGAATTATGACATTTTAAGCTCTACAACGATGCTTTTTACATCCAATAAAGGGTTATGTCATCTGTTAGACGGCATCTCGGACGTTAATAGGGATTTTGAAGCAATTTAACGTGAGTATTCGTCGTATCCGCGACTCTTGACCACTTTCGATGTCTGACTCACAGTAGACTGTACTGAGCACGGCAATCGTTGCCTCTCTTCTCACGATTTTACTCACTAATAGGGCGCCCTCGTTTATAGGTCGAAATTGGAGAAAAAAATATCGCCTTATAACCCGAAAATTATGGTAAACCTTTTCTTTTTTATATTTTAAAGCGTTTGACCACTTCTTATTGTTAACGTCATGATTGTTCTCATCCTCATCATCACAGTGGTTGGTTGTTATTGTCAGTGGTTGTTGCTGTTAGAAATTGTGTTCATTATGAGAGGTTTGTGTGAGAATGAATCAGCTGTATTTTTGTATTTTGGGGGGGGGGGGGGGGGGGGGGGGGGGGTAGGGGGGGTGTTGATCAGAAGCAAGTTGTGTTTGACTTTTTTTTTTAAATTTCCTTAAAACAAGGTGAACAGATTTTTTTAAAAGTGGAACGATATTCAGACTTGATCTGATCCTTTTTTGTTCATTGTTTTTCGTCTCTTAGAAGAAAAAGAAACAAATTTATTTTGAAATCAGGCCTCTGCATTCTAGAGGATGTTTACTGTGTCACAAATTCACTATTTTTTCCCAACTCCCATCTATGTAGGAACTAATAATCCTGCCTATTTTTAGTACACACACACGACAATATTTTTAAGTCATTATTTTACCGAGTTTATTTAATTCCCTTGTCTGAGTATTCATGTTGTTGTTGTTGAGAACTTATTTATCTTTTGATGTACAGAGAAGCACTTGCGTTGAAAAAGAAAAAATATTGATTTATTTTTATTGTTGTTTATGTTGGGCTTTTTGTTTGTTTGCTTGTTTATTATACAGGTCGATAATTTATAATTATTCTCGGTAGCAAAGAAAATGAAGTGTGATTCTGCTGGTATAAATGGTAGAGGATATCCTTGGTGGGTTTGTTTGTGCAAATATAATGGTTCCTTCAACCGCCCACACAGACTGTGCATGTCTTAACCATAGAAAGAATGTTTTTAGCAAGTTTTGTGGAACGCAACACAATAGACAATTTTCTGGGGAAAATACTAGGGGAGAGCACTTAGAGTAGTTTACCTCCATTACTCGGTCAAATACCATAGCAACAATGGCGTCGAAGCTTGAAACCGCAGGATGCGTGTCAGCGACTTGCAAACATTTTTTTAGAAAAATGAGGGGTGGCCAGTGGCCTCAAACTTACAAAATGTGATGTAAAAATATAAATGACTTCAATTTTAAAATGACGCACGGTGTTCTAAGTGCTGTATGTCTGCTCAAACACACGAGGCGAGAGCTGGGTATCTATCTGATGGTAGAGTAACTTCCCCTATTTGACCGATTGAATTAGGCAAGATCACTCCCACACACCATGAAATTACTCCACTTAATTATTTCCGAACAATTCCTATTACAGACAACTGATTGAGTTAACGTTTTGAAAGTTTGGATAAAGGCTTACCGACACCCAAAGTACACATGAATTTTATATTTTGTCATTTTCTTCAGACACATCAAGCAGACTCAACTACAAATAAAAAGTGTGCTGAATGATGCAAAACCGAATGGAATCATAAACTCTGAATTTATTGGAAGTCACATCCTCCGATGTCAGAGTGTGGCTGCCCACATAATCAAGACGGTCACACACGTAATGTTCTCATCCCTAGCTGGTGCATTTGTGCCATAGTGTTCAAGTGCTTCGGCTGTTGGGATGATCCCTGGAGTTTTTAAGCCAGGGTTCGACAACATTGGAAGTCACAAACACATAAATCCAGTGAACGTGATCAAGCCAATACAGACAAACCCCTATTTTACGACCCTCTGTTAAGCGACCACCTCTCATTTGAGACCGGATTTGTTGGCACAGATACATTTTACTATGTAAACGACCTCTCTTAAACGACTTCCTCTAAAACGCGACTTATGACCGCCATTTTGTTGGTTTTTACGACCGTTGCTGTCGTCTGCATAGACTTCGAGCAAAGGGAAACAACCACGGTCAAGGGCCTGAAAGCGGAGTCGCTTCCCTTGTTGTAGAAAAGATGGCGGAGAGCATAGGAAAAGCACGAAAACCACTGACTTTGAAAAAGAAAACCAATGACTTTGGACGAGAGTGGAGGTGATTAACAGAAGTCGGCGAAGTGAAACTGTAATACATCGATTGCACAATCCTATGGAGTTGGAAAGACCCCAATCCAGTTTTAATATGTCGTATGTGTGCATGAAGAAGAGAGTATATACATGAACTGTGCTGAACGTTTTCTTTCTACGGCTGCCAGTGAAAACCTCCGTCATACGACCCCTCCAATTTACGACCGATTTTTCCGGACATTTTGGAAGTCTTAAAATAGAGGTTTGTCTGTAGCTTATAATTTGCACACAAAAAGCATGTCGCCATTCGCTTGTGTTTCGTCTGCTTCTATGAAGTCTCGTTTAGAGACGAAGGAGCTGGGACGTCATCGTCGGACAAGTTCCTAAAGTTAAAAAGCCTGTCTCTTTGTCTTTTTTTTATATTTCCTAGCTGGTCTAAGGATTTTTGATATCGCAAAAGTCACGTTCCGTGAGACTGATGGCCAGTTGATCCCTCAGGCATCAGAATTGTCAGGGGATTTCAGAGGATTAAGAATTTCTGACAGAGAATAGGTTTCTCCTGTCAGAGGTTTTACCTTTTTATTGAGCGTTATTCTTTGTGTTAACCTTTACCGGATCATGCTTTTGACTACACAGACACGATGGCGGGGGCCTACTCAGCAAAGAGCAAATTCCTAAAGGGATGAGAGGTGTTTATCCCTGTCCGGATGGCGCGGGTCTCCCACGACCCCTACTTGTCAAAGAGTCACCATGTGTTTATCCCTGTCCGGATGGCGGGAGTCTCCCACGACCCCTACTCAATGCACTGCTCTTTAAATTTAACACACTTAATACTATCCCGACGGCAGCTGTGCCAGAGAAACACTTCCCCTCCGACGGCACCCACAGCTGGCGCCTGTTCCCTGTAGACGGCAGATTTTAGCACATTTCTGATTTTTTTTTTGATAGCTAAACAAATGCTAACAATAAAGTGTTTGGCATCAACAGAAAGAGCAAACACTGAACTGAACGGTTATGTTAGAAATAAATAATTACCTGGTACTGTCTGGTCGTGCTTATCTCTGGACAACAGGGGGCGGGTGGCATGTCAACTCTTTATTCCAGACTGCTGAGCCTTAGGAAGGGAGAGAAAGAGAGAGAGAGGGGGGGTGAGAGAAAAGGAGGGAGAGATAGAAATTGATATCAGCTGGACAACAGGGGGCAGGTTGCTGGTCAACTCTTTATTCCAGACTGCTGTGCCTTAGGAAGGTAGGGAGAGGGGGGGGGGGGAGAAAAGGAGGGAGAGATAGAGATTGATATCAGCTGAGTATAAAAAATAATGTTCCGTTTTTATAACACCAAACAAAAGGTAAAACGGGCAAAAAATGTTGATGCTTATTTTTGTAGTCTTCTCTATAATTATTTATACCTTTTCACGTCATCCTATAACAGGAACGGATTATAGGGGGTTTCCTGGTCGCATGGAACCCCCCCCCCCCAAGACCCCCTCCCTCCCCGCCCCACAATCTCTCTCTGTCTCTCGATCTCACACACACACACGCGCACACACACACACACACACAACACTTACTATATCGTTCATCAATGACCAAATGTTCGTAATTGTAAAGTGCTTTGAAATCCGCTGGAAACCCCCATTATGTACAGCATGATCTGCGGTAGCAGGCCAACCCTCTTTGGTTTATGTACAAAGGATGCCCACTTCCTGCGTTTGGAATGTCTCTGGCACTCAGCACCCTAGGGATCTGATAACGGTTCTCCAATTACAGCGTGCATTCCATCACGTCCCACCAACCGCCAGCCGCCAAACTAAGAGCCAGTACAAAGTCAACATGACCCTACGTGTTACTGTGGTGTTAGTTTCTCCTAGAGCGATCATGGAAAACGCAGATGTGTCGGACAATAGTGCCGACCCGTCTACAACTTCGGGAATTCCCGTCGGACAATAGTGCCGACCCGTCCTCTGGGAATAGCACAACCGTCGGCACTATTGTCCGACACGTCGTCTAAAGGTTAAAGCCATTTACGTTTTTGACAAAGTCATGAAATTTCATGAAGATTGCTTTAAATAGTTTTAGTGATATAACATGTTTTGTGTGTCAAGAAAAGCATAAGCAATGGAAAAGTAACAAGGTGTTGGCGGCCGGTTTCAAAGCCTTTTCCCTTTGCTTTCTGTCATCTGCTATCTTTCTGCCTTACCGGTCCATTCTCCTGCCTTTTTTCAAAAAGATTTCCTCCTTCCCCAAAGTCTGACATGCTGGGCCAAGCTATTTCTTAGTTAGGCGCATAGCGGCAGCATGGCTCATCTGCGCTCATAATTGACGGGAAACTGTTTGAGCGATCGAAGAAGAAGAAGAAGAAGACAACAGACGATCCTATCCCCCATCACCACTGCAGCCTCTGTCGGTGTCAGACTCTCCCAACACCAGCACCAGCACCACCACCGCGTCGAACCGCCGGAGGAGCCGGAGCAGAAGAGCCCAGCGTCTGGCCCAGGCTGGTCCAGAAACTGGCCCGGTCCCGGGGGTCCCCCTCCTCCCCGGGCCAGACGATGCCCGGGGCGGCCTGCAGCAGGGTGACAACGTGGGCATCCACCAGGTCCTCCTGCAGCCGCTCCAGGAGGAGGACGTGGAGGGGGATCCGGCGGTGGACCAGCCCGTACTTCTGGGCCACGAAGAGCTCGAAGCGGCACCAGTCACTCCTGAGGAAGGCGTTGGAGAGGACGAGCAGCACGTGGCGCGATTCCTCCATGCACTCCACCACGTTCTGGGAGATGTAGCGCCCGGGGATAAAGTCCCGCTCGTGGATGCACAGCGGCAGGCGGCTGTTCCTCTCCAAGGCGGGCAGCACCTGAAGAAGAAAAGGACGAGTTCTTCCTCGTTGGAAAACAAAGTACTGGTCAAACCCTGCCTCGATCTCCCCTCCGTGGGGATACCGGGGTGTGTCTTCCATACAAATAGTTCCCCCCACCTTCTGAAAGTTCTGTGCTTGTAACTTCCTCTAATCTGTCTCTCCTCGACTCTTGCCTTTTTCCTTGCTTTGTTTCATCTATCATCTTCCTGACTTTTTGGCCCATTCTTCTGCCTTTTTTTTCCACTCAAAAATCTTCGATATAGTTTTCTCCTTTGAGCTCCTCCGAAATCGGAATGTGTCGGCTGCATGCAGTGAGGAGACTGGTGAAGACTGGAAAACGGACACATACTGACAAACGGACACGGATTGTGGCCTTATGGCCCGGGAACGCAGAAGAAGAAGAAGACCCCTGCCTAACGGGCACCACAGTATCGCGGACAATTTCACTGTCTCTTCACTTCTTATTTGTTACCCGGTACTAAAAGTGTCTGGTATATAGACGATTTTCGGAAGAAAAAAACTAGGGGAGAGCACTTCGTGAAAATTAGAGTTGTTTACCTCCATTGCTCAGTTAAATACCAATGCAACAATGGCGTCGAAGCTTGAAGCCGCAGGATGCGAGTCAGCAAATTGCAAACATTTGTTTAAAAAAATTAGGGGGGCCACAAACTGATAAAATAATATAAATTACATCAATTTTAGAATGACGCAGTGTTTTAAGTGCTGTACCTCTGTTCAAACGCGCGAGGCGAGAGCTGGGGATCTACCTGATGGTAAGTCCCTGTTTGACCGATTGAATTAGGCAATTCCCACACACCATGAAGTTACTCCCCTTAATTATTTCCGAACAATTCCTCTTTTGGTAGGGTGGTCGCAATGCGTACTGAGGTTCAACTATAACAGTGTTGATTTAAGTTTGATATCAGACAGAGTGGTCAGAATCGGTGCGCAAAATAATGTCTAGATTTTTGTAGGGGGCTCATTTGGATATAAAAGGGGTCTACACAGCTCTTCCTCGTTAGAAAACAGGAAAGTAGCCAGCGTTGATTTAAGTTTGATATCAGGGTGATCAGAATCGGCGCGCAAACTGATGATCTTTTTTCCCCTATAGAACCCAAGAAAATTGTGCGATGTGTGTACTCTCTCTCTCTCTCTCTCTCTCTCTCTCTCTCTCTCTCTCTCTCTCTCTCTCTCCGTCTTTCTCTCTCTCTCTCTCTCTCTCTCTCTCTCTCTCTCTCTCTCTCTCTCTCTCTCTCTCTCTCTGAAGACTGTAAGTCATTGTCAATAAAAGTTGTCATTTGTCATGTAAATTTCTCTCTCTCTCTCTCTCTCTCTCTCTCTCTCTCTCTCTCTCTCTCTCTCTCTCTCTCTCTCTCTCTCTCTCTCTCTCTCTCTCTCTCTCTCTCTCTCAAATTATCTTGCTTTTTTCATGAACAGATTGTAGATGATGGTTTTTCCCTTGCGTAAATTTTTTCAGTTTGAATCTATTTACTTCTTTACTTTATTTCTTTTATTTTCGTATTTGATGCTGACCCTACCCCGCTGTTCCCTTTGACGCGGGCAGATGGCCCGGCTCAGTAAACCATTATTCATTGCCGGCTCTCTCTCTCTCTCTCTCTCTCTCTCTCTCTCTCTCCTGATTCTTTGTCCATGGTCACTCCCTACAGTGTGTTTCTCTCTCTGGTTGATTTAACGTCTAATTAGGTGTAGAATTTCTACGCTTACAGTGTGTTCAATTACTAGTCGTATATAAACAAGCGCGAAATTGCAATAGTTTGTGGCACGCGGTCTATTTTTACCACTCCAATCATGAGTCACCTCCCCTGGCTTTTCAATAATTTTAATCTGTAAACCAGAATGTTATCTCTGCACCATTTCGTAACTTTTTATATCTTTTGGAAAACATTTAAAACTATGTATCCTACTTATACTCATCGAAAGAAGCACCGCATACTCGTCGTGTCTGTAGTAGTGTCTGTATTACGTATGTTTATTATTTTGTACGCTTTAAAATACATCATTTTAAAGAGCAGCCTCAATTGAAGTGCAGCCTCGATTTGAAGTGTGACAATTTTGGACCGACCGACCGACAGACAGACCGACCGACCGACAAACTGAGTTATAGGTTTGTGGCTTGAGCCACAAACAAAAAGTTGGCCATCACCACAGAAGAAGAAGAAGTAGAACACTGTGACAGACCTTGTTGATGACGAAGTGGCTGTCCTCTTTGCAGTAGGACACGAAGGCTTTGAAGCGAGGTCTGCACACAGGCTGCCCGCGAGGAGGGTGACCCCTCGTGCCCCTACCTCCTCCTCCTCCTCCGGCACCACTCGGGGGTCTCCTGTGTGCGCGGTTCAACCGCACGTGCATCACGTACAGCCAGAACCTCACCTGCCACCGGTACCTGAAGGACAGAAGGAGAGAAAGACTAAAAGGAGGAACCTTTATTAGAATACCACACTCTTGTCCCAGACAACAAAAACAAAACAAAAATTTATTTTTTTAAATAAAATAAAAACCAATCGCTCAATCTGTACCCATATTGACGCAGGAGCATTAACCCTTTCACCGCCAAAGTCGCATTTTTAGCACCACAGTGACTTAACGCCTATGTCACTAAAAGGCATCAAATTGGGGTCTATTATCTGAAGACCCTATATTGTCTTAGTTTTGGGAAGTAAGGATAGACCTTATTGTATATAGGCTATGTCACAGAAGAATCCCCAATATTGCAGATGGATTTTGTTCTCTACCCAGGTAAATTTATTGTTAATGTTTGGCTGAAATATGGCTGGCGGTGAAAGGGTTAAAAATAAAAGCGACAAAAATGTGCGGTAGTATGACACCTAGTCTCTAATTCCGCACACCAAAGGCCCAAATGCCACATTATAATAATAGTATGTGTATTCTTCAAATATGTTTTCCACATTTTATTTTACCTACTGATAAATCCCACTAGGCCTACAAAGTACCCACAAGTACAAAGTACTTTATACAGTACGGTCTGTACATTTATGAGCGAACTGATGCATATATTCACATTGTGCGTGTGCAGGCATGCCAGGTATGTGTGTGTGTGCGTGCTCAAATTGGTGAGGTGTATTTGATTAAATGGCTAATGTTAAGATCAGCTCCCTCCGCTGTTCCAGGGTGAAGTTGGCCAATCAGCTCCCTTCGATTGACCTTTTCCATTAAGCTGATTGGCCAACTTCACTCCTGAACAGCGGAGGGAGATGATCTTAACATTTGCCGATTAAATAGGTGACGTGTATTTTTGTCTTTTACTTTCCGAGAGAGAGAGACGAGAGGTATGCAACTAACTACCGGGTAACTATACCGTAAACCAACAAAAACGGCGAAACTTTACTTGTAAAGCAGCGCGTAGATGAGGAGGCAGAAGATGAAGAGGAGCGACAGGACGAGGATGAAGAACTCCTGGCGGAAGGTCAGCAGACAGTTGTGCTCGCTCAGCGGGACACGCTCCAGACTGACGTTGGACAAGGAGTCCGGGGCCGCGCACCGGTACCATCCCCCCACCAGCAGGCCTGACCCGATGGGACACACAAAGTCAGCCACAGTTCGAAACCTCCGAAGTCGGAGTGTGGCTGCTCACGTGGCGGGGTCATCAAAAACGGTCACACACGTAATGTTCTCATCCTTAGCTGTTGCATTTGTACCATTGTGTTCAAGTGCTTCGGCTCTTGTGATGATCCCTGGAGTCTTTAAGCCAGGGTACGACAACCAACCAATCCACAGTTCAAGAAAGCCCTAACATAATACAGTGGAACCTCCCTTATAAGACCTTCAAAAATCATCTAAAATTAGGTCTTCAGGCATGAGATTGAGAAATTGTGATTTAGGCTGAAAAGCATCCGAAAAAGGCTGAAAAAAGGATGAAGCCACCTAAAACTGGAGCCTTTTAGTATGGCATTCCAAACGTCAAACAATTATTTGCTCGATTTTTAGTGGTAAAATGAGGCATTTTCCTCATTCTGTGCACACAATTCATTCTGTGGTGCACAGAATTCATTCTGTAGCACACACAATTCATTCTGTAGGACAGATTTCATTCTGTAGGACAGAATTCATTATGTGGCACACACAATTCATTCTGTAGGACAGAATTCATTCTGTAGGACAGAATTCATTCTGTAGGACAGAATTCATTCTGTGGCACACACAATTCATTCTGTAGGACAGAATTCATTCTGTGCACAAAATTTATTCTGTGGGATACACATTTCATTTTGTGCGCAGAATGAATTCTGTGTCCCACAGAATAAATTTTGTGCACAGAATGAATTCTGTTATCCCACAGAATGAATTCTGTCCGACAGAATAAATTATGTCCTATAGAATGAATTCTGTCCTATAGAATGAATTCTGTCCTACAGAATGAATTGTGTGCACCACAGAATGAATTATGTGCACAGAATGAGGAAAGTGCCTCATTTTACCACTAAAAATCGTGCAAATAATTGTTTGACGTTTGGAATGCCATATTTTAGTACTCTAAGCCTTAAAAACAGCATTAAAAGTGGAATTGATACATTCAGTTCATTTTTATTCACTTATAAGAGGTACTTCTATACTCATTTGGTCTCTTTTTTTTTATATCAAAAATGAAATCTGAGGCCACCAAAAAGCCTGAAATCAGCCTAAAGGCTGAAAAATCTCATGCCTGGTCTTCTAAGGGAGGTAATTTTAATACTTACTAACAAGGGCAATGTCTCAGAAAAGTAGGTCTTATATGGGAGGGAGTCTTATAATGGGAGGTCTTATAAAAGAGGTTCCACTGTAATAATAATGGATATTTGTTGCACTCTTTCTCCAAACAGCTCAGAGCGCTTACAAAGACAACAATAACAATAGTATATATATATATTAAATACATATCCGATACTTCACACGTGCATGTAACATGGTACAAAACTATAACTATCGGTTGCGACGAATGGTGGTTGTTTTTTGGTAACAGCCTCAAGGTCAAATATCAAGGTCAAGGAGCTTTTTCTTCTGCGTTCTCGGGCCATAAGGCCACAATGAGTACGTACGTGTCCATTTTCCAGTTTTCACGGGTGTCCTAGCTGCGTACAGCCGACACATTCCGATTTCGGAGGAGCTCAAAGGAGGAAACTGGAAGATTTTTTTTGGGGGAAAAAGGCAGGAGAATGGACCCAAAAGTCAGTAAATAACACAAAGTAAGGAAAAAGGCAGAGTCAAAGAGAGATACAGATTAGAGGAAGCTACAAGCACAGAACCGGCTTCCAGAAGGTGGGGGAATTATTTGTACGGAAGACCCCCCGTATCCCCATGGGGGGCAAGAAGCTTCAAATGTCACCCACAACATTGCCTATATATTGTGCTGATCCAGAATATATAAGGTTATGTGGATGTACGGCCAATGCTGTTCAAACTATAGCCACAGCTAAGAGAGACTATTTCAAAAGTCTAGGTCAAGGTCGTGAATGTGAACATTACTTCGCACCATACATGAACTTGACCCAGTCTACCAACGTACACAAATTTTAAGCCTGTATAAATGGAAAATGTGAATGATATGGCTAAGACAACAATTTCACACCTCCAAGGCCTACGTCTTTGACCTTGACCTTTACCTTCATCGGTACCCTATATTCAGACTTACCAATGCACCTATGTACGAAGTTTGAACATTGTAAGTCCAACGATGTGAAAGATATGTCCACAAGAAGAAATTTAGATTTTTTTTTAGGTTAAACTGAAAGGTCAAGGTCAACAGTTACATTCTTTTTACAGAACCATCTCTACGCCAAACGTCAAGGTCAAACTTCAAGGTCAAGGTCTGCACGGTCATGAATATCGAAAGGAACTTTCCTTTCTAAATAGCCTACCCCTCTACGAAATTTCAGTGATTAAAATCCGTACAGTAAGATAATCGACACACACACACACTTGTCACAATACAGTGGAACCTCCCATATAAGACCTTCAAAAAATCATCCAAAATGAGGTCTTATAATGGAAGGGTCTTATAAGAGAAGGTAATTTTAATACTTACAAAGAAGGGCAATAGAGAAGTAGGTCTTATGTGGGAGGGAGTCTTATATATAATGGGAGGTCTTATAAGGGAGGTTCCACTGTACTTCTTAGACGCATCTGCGCTCATATGACAGGCGATTGTCTGAGCGATCTGGGGCAGTGGGTGGATGCCTCGTGCCTCCATGCGGGGAGCTGGACGACTGGGAGGTCTTATAAGGGAGGTTCCACTGTACTTCTTAGACGCATCTGCGCTCATATGACAGGCGATTGTCTGAGCGATCTGGGGCAGTGGGTGGATGCCTCATGCCTCCATGCAGGGAGCTGGACGACTGGGAGGTCTTATAAGGGAGGTTCCACTGTACTTCTTAGACGCATCTGCGCTCATATGACAGGCGATTGTCTGAGCGATCTGGGGCAGTGGGTGGATGCCTCGTGCCTCCATGCGGGGAGCTGGACGACTGGGAGGTCTTATAAGGGAGGTTCCACTGTACTTCTTAGACGCATCTGCGCTCATATGACAGGCGATTGTCTGAGCGATCTGGGGCAGTGGGTGGATGCCTCGTGCCTCCATGCGGGGAGCTGGACGACTGGGAGGTCTTATAAGGGAGGTTCCACTGCACACGTCCTCAGACAGTTATAATGTGGCAGGTTTAACTGAGGCGTGGTTACCGCACCACCTATCTATTTTGTTAAAAACTCAGGATTTTACTGGTGTTGCACTGCCTCCGGGCATTGCAGCCAGTATTGTTCCCACCATCTTTGTATTTACAAATGTCCCATATGTGTCTATGACCGAGAGGACGTAAAACACTATTTTTCTTCTACTTACAAAGAAGTAGGTCTTATATGGGAGGGAGTCTTATATATAATGGGAGGTCTTATACGGGAGGTTCCACTGCATGTACACGTCCTCTGGCCGGGGTAAAAAATCAATTTGGGACATTTACCTATTTGATCAGAGCCGTTGTTCGGCAGAGACGTCAGCAAGATGGGGTGGTGGGGTGATGGTGGTGGTGGGGGTAGTAGTAGGCGGGTGGTGGTGGTGGTGTCGTTGTGGGGGGGCTCCCGGTGAGCCATGTACAGCAGCAGAAAGGGCAGTAGGTCGCACGTGCAGGAGAAGGGGTTGGAGGCCAGGTTGACGTGCACGTACCTGACCACCAGCTTCCACAGTACGCCTTCTCTGGGAGTGGCGATGTAGTTGTTGCTGCTCACACAACCAGGACACGATTAACACAGAGAACGAAGACCCCTTCAGAAGAGGTATAACTTTAGGAAGATGATTAAGATGTAATTTCAGAAGATGCGATAACTTCCTGATTCCCTATTCTAGCATTGACGGTCTTTTCTTTGATCTGTCTGAAGAAACAATGCTGGCAAAACAGCATTATCTGTTCTTGAGATAATTATAATGAAATAAGCGGCAGATAGCGAGATTTCGGAAACTCCAACTCAAGCGTCGTCACTATAAAGCTTAAAGGTTTCGTTTTCCGAATGCAAGTGATTGGAAGCAGAAGACTGGACGAAGGAGTGGACGAGAGAGTGAAGGGGTGTGAAAGAGAGAGGGAGAGAGAGAGAGAGAGGGGGGGGGGGGCTGGTAAAAGAAGAAAGAAAGAACTGAAGAAATAAAGACACACACCCAAAAAGTGGCATATATAGTCTATCGCCGCCCGCATGCAATACAGACGTAAGTCGAATGACGTCACTTCACATGAGGAATGGAAAACTCAATATTTTGGTCATTTCAGGCCACATAACGTCATTTTTTGTTCCTTTAGCGTCACCATCGGTGTTTTATCTTTGCAAATTGTTGTTTTACAGCTTTGTTAGATGGTGCAGCTTGTCTAGATCAACTGGTAAGTCCAACACATCAAAGATGACCAATTTTGAGTTACGTCTCTTTTGCATGCGGACGGTATCTAAAAAATGTCCCCATTATAGGTGTCTGTACCATACCATATTGAAACTGGAAGAAATGTCCCATGTGTCCTAATTAAAGGGACTGATCGAGAGGAAGTACCCTTTCATCGCCACTGTCGCCTCTTGGCACCACAATGATCTGACACCCATGTCACTAAATAAGGCATCAAATGAGGGTCTGGTATCCAGTGACCTTATGTTCTTAATTTTGGGAGGATGGATGGAAGTTCAGTTTAACGTCGCGTATCGGCTTTCGCCATGTACGACGGGCTGAACAAACCAACCAGGGTATAAACAAAAATTTATGTTCCTGAATCACTGTCTTAGCCAAAAGGCCGAGAAGCGATCAGAATGTTGGGAGGTAAGGGCAGACCCTATTTTATGCATGTTACAGAGGAATCCTCAATATTGCAGACAGGATCTTTTCTCTACCCATTTCATGAAATGAGCAGTTTCATGGATTGGGCGTAACATATACTCGTATATATGAGACCACACTGTAGTTTCTCTGAACGAAATAATCTTTAAAAAATTGACTTTTGACTTTGAAATGAATAAGGGGAAGGAACTTCTCATAATTAACTCCCCTTTTACCCAAAGTTATTCCCCTTGGCACCTATTCAGCTAACTACTTTCACTTTGCTACGCAAATAGGTGGAAGGAACTTCTCATAATTACCTCCCTTTCTACCAAAGCTATGGCACCTATTCGCCTAGTAGCAACTACTTTCACTTTGCTAGGCGAATAGGTGCCATAAATAACTTTAGTAAAAAGGGAGTTAGTTATGAGAAGTTCCTTCCCCTTATTCATTTCACTACATCCTCTCTCTTAGCCTCACTATTTCATATTCACTTTTGCCACTCTAAAAAATTCGGGACTTTCCTGGAGTTGCACTGTCTCCGGGCATTGCCTCCAGGATCGTTCCCACCATCTTTATATCTACTAATGTCCCATATGTGTCTGTTTCAGACTGGAGGATGTTAA
Organism: Phymorhynchus buccinoides; assembly: GCA_017654935.2. Taxonomy (NCBI): domain Eukaryota; kingdom Metazoa; phylum Mollusca; class Gastropoda; order Neogastropoda; family Raphitomidae; genus Phymorhynchus; species Phymorhynchus buccinoides. The sequence goes on along the minus strand of CM065696.1, from coordinate 45,731,203 downwards.
ACGGATTTTCACTTTTAGAGCTTTACTTATATGCGATGAAATATTCATCTGTATCGTTAAAAAATCGGGACTTTCCTGGAGCTGCACTGCCTCCGGGCATTGCCTCCAGGATCGTTCCCACCATCTTTACATCTACTAATGTCCCATATGTGTCTGTTTCAGACCGGAGGACGTTAAACGGATTTTCATTCATTCATATTCGCTTTTGACTTTGACGTTGCTGACCTGAGGTCGAGGTACTTGAGGTGGTGCAATTTGTCGAAGGCTCGCTCTGGGACCTGGTGCAGGAGGTTACCGCGGAAGTTGAGGTGCTCCAGGGAGGTGAACTCCCTCTGGACCACCGCGGGAATGTAGTCCAGGCCCACGTCCATGATCAACAGCTTCTTGACGGTCCTCAGCGGACTCAGGAAAGTGTTGGTGGTGTTCTTTGTAGCGTAGCTGGAATTAGAGAAAGGAAAGGAAAAAAAGCTGCATGCGAAAGTGAAGGAGCAAAATACATGTATTACAGTGGAAAGGTGTCGTCCCTACTGTGCGAAGACTCGAGTCTTTCGGATGAGACGATAAACCGAGGTCCTGTGTGCCCATGCACTTAGCATACGTTAAACCCAGTGGCAACGAAAAAGTTGTCATTTGGTCAAAATTTACCCACCCCCACCCTTTCCTTCCTCATCAGTCACACACAAATCGCATGCACACAAAAAAAAAAAAAAAAATGGATGGTGCGCCTCTGGCTACGACGCGTTCTCCTGGTGGGAGCAACCCGAATTTCACAGAGACGCCTCTGTGACTATAAAGTACCTAATACCTACTGCGCGAAGATCCCACTGCGCGCATTCCAACTAACGGGCACCTCAGTATCGTGGACACCGCAGTAATCTGGACAGTTTTACTCAGTGTTTTGTCTTTATGTTGTTGTTGTTGTAGTCTTACCCTGGCTAAAATGACTCCAGGGATCATCCCGACAACGGAAGCACTTGAACACTATGGTACAAGTGCATCAGCCACGGTCGAGAACATTACGTGTGTGACTTTTTGATTACCCCACCACCACGTGGTCAGCCATACTCCCGTCTGTGTGTGTGTGTGTGTGTGTCTTTGGTCTTGATCGTGATGAGACACACTTACAATATCAATAATTTTATGGTATGAAAATTTAAAAGAAAGACCCCCCCACCACACACCACCACCACCACCACCCCACACTCCTGTGGGGATACCGGGAGTCTTTTGTACAAATAGTTCCCCCACCTTCTGGAAGTTCTGAGCTTGTAACTTCCTCTAATCTGCCACTCTCTTTGACTCTACCTTTTCCCTTTGCTTACTGTCATCCCAACCCAAACCCTGGTGAGTTTCCCAATTCTACCATTTTTGTCCCTTACTGTCATCTACTATTTTTCTGTCTTACTGGTCCATTTTCCCACCTTTTTTTCTGGAAATTCTTAAAAAAAAGATTGTCAGCAGGCCAAAACGGACATGTTGGGCCTATTTCTTAGGCATATAACGGCAGCATGACGCATCTGTCATCAGGAAACTGTCAGAGCGATGAAGAAGAAGCACAGTTAAGTGGGGGGGGGGGGGGGTCTTCACGTAATCGGGGGGACAAAAATTGTGCTGGCATGTCGTAGATGGTCTTTAGACAGCTGCACAAAGGTCTGTCAAAAATCACTTGACTGCCCCATATGGCGGATTCGCTTCCATTGCTTTGATGCCTCGAGGAGGCCTATAATGTGTTGTGTGCAGTGCCATGAAAAAGGCGAGGGATTTATTCTTCTCCTTCATCGTCGATCACTCAGACAGTCACATGAGCGCAGGTGCGTCACACTGCCGTTATGCGCCTGACTAAAGAAATAGTTAGGCTCAGCATGTCCGCCTTCGGCGCCATAAAACTTTGTAAGAGTTTCCAGAACAAAGGCAGGAGAATAGACCAGTTAAGGCAGAAAAGATAGTAGATGACAGTAACCAAGTAAGCAAAAACAAAAGACAGATCTGACGGATAAGAGGAAGTTTACAAGCACAGAACTTCCAGAAGGCATGGGAGAGGTGTATTTATTTGTAAGAGAGACTCAGATATCCCCATGGGGAGGGAGGCTCCACCCTATAAGCTACAAACCTGAAGACGTAAGAAAGACTCAGATATCCCCATGGGGAGGGAGGCTCCACCCTATAAACTACAAACCTGAAGACGTTGTAAGAAAGACTCAGATATCCCCACGGGGAGGGAGGCTCCACCCTATAAGCTACAAACCTGAAGACGTTGTAAGAAAGACTCAGATATCCCCATGGGGAGGGAGGCTCCACCCTATAAGACTCTACAAACCTGAAGACGTTGTAAGAAAGACTCGGATATCCCCATGGGGAGGGAGGCTCCACCCTATAAGCTACAAACCTGAAGACGTTGTAAGAAAGACTCAGATATCCCCATGGGGAGGGAGGCTCCACCCTATAAGCTACAAACCTGAAGACGTTGTAAGAAAGACTCGGATATCCCCATGGGGAGGGAGGCTCCACCCTATAAGCTACAAACCTGAAGACGTTGTAAGAAAGACTCGGATATCCCCATGGGGAGGGAGGCTCCACCCTATAAGCTACAAACCTGAAGACGTTGTAAGAAAGTCCTTCCACCCTATAACGGCTCACAAACACCTGTTAAGACGTTGTATTAGAAAGACTCAGATATCCCCACGGGGAGGGAGGCTCCACCCTATAAGCTACAAACCTGAAGACGTTGTAAGAAAGACTCAGATATCCCCATGGGGAGGGAGGCTCCACCCTATAAGCTACAAACCTGAAGACGTTGTAAGAAAGACTCAGATATCCCCACGGGGAGGGAGGCTCCACCCTATAAGCTACAAACCTGAAGATGGGGAGGGAGGCTCCACCCTATTGAAGTAAGAAAGACTCGGATATCCCCACGGGGAGGGAGGCTCCACCCTATAAGCTACAAACCTGAAGACGTTGTAAGAAAGACTCAGATATCCCCACGGGGAGGGAGGCTCCACCCTATAAGCTACAAACCTGAAGACGTAAGAAAGACTCAGATATCCCCATGGGGAGGGAGGCTCCACCCTATAAACTACAAACCTGAAGACGTAAGAATGACTCAGATATCCCCACGGGGAGGGAGGCTCCACCCTATAAACTACAAACCTGAAGACGTAAGAATGACTCAGATATCCCCACGGAGAGGGAGGCTCCACCCTATAAGCTACAAACCTGAAGACGTTGTAAGAAAGACTCGGATATCCCCATGGGGAGGGAGGCTCCACCCTATAAGCTACAAACCTGAAGACGTTGTAAGAAAGACTCAGATATCCCCATGGGGAGGGAGGCTCCACCCTATAAGCTACAAACCTGAAGACGTTGTAAGAAAGACTCAGATATCCCCATGGGGAGGGAGGCTCCACCCTATAAACTACAAACCTGAAGACGTTGTAAGAAAGACTCGGATATCCCCATCCCCACGGGGAGGGAGGCTCCACCCTATAAGCTACAAACCTGAAGACGTAAGAATGACTCAGATATCCCCACGGGGAGGGAGGCTCCACCCTATAAGCTACAAACCTGAAGACGTTGTAAGAAAGACTCAGATATCCCCACGGGGAGGGAGGCTCCACCCTATAAGCTACAAACCTGAAGACGTTGTAAGAAAGACTCAGATATCCCCATGGGGAGGGAGGCTCCACCCTATAAGCTACAAACCTGAAGACGTTGTAAGAAAGACTCGGATATCCCCACGGGGAGGGAGGCTCCACCCTATAAGCTACAAACCTGAAGACGTTGTAAGAAAGACTCAGATATCCCCACGGGGAGGGAGGCTCCACCCTATAAACTACAAACCTGAAGACGTTGT
>CM065696.1:45712353-45722353 GCA_017654935.2 Phymorhynchus buccinoides | reverse complement strand
AGCAAGATGTGCCACCCCCCCTACCTATCTCGGTTAATTCTATTTTTCCGTTATTGCCTTTCTTACCATACATAAAGCTGTATTTTAGGAACATTTTTAGCTAATAACCTTTTTGGAATACTAACCCTAACCCTAACCCTAGCCCTAACCCTAACCCTACCCCCCACCGTATAAGACGGAAAAACGCAACGAACCACAACTGTGACAAATCGCGGTGTACTGCAGTACATAGTGGGGGGTAGGGTTAGGTTTAGGGGTAGGGTTAGGGTTAGGGTTAGTATTCCAAAAAGGTAATTAGCTAAAAATGTTCCTAAAATACAGCTTTATGTATGGTAAGAAAGGCAAAAACGGAAAAAATACAATTAACCGAGAAATGCATGGGGGGGCAAGCAAGAGACGGGGACACCGTGTCACTGACGTAGAGACGGGAACGTGTCGTTAATGGCGCTCACTGATCCTTTCTCCAGATTAATTTCATTTCGGAATAGAATACTGAACCATGCAGAAAGTACAACCCCCCCCCCCCTCCCCCCCCCCCCCCCCCACACACACACACACACACACTCCTTCATAACATCGACTGAACAAAGTCCACAGCTGTCACGCTTTAAGCGGTCCCAGCGTAAACGTGAGTATTATGTTGAAATATTAAGTAGTCATGAGTCAATACTGTATAGAAGACCTGCTACTAGGTCAAGTATAATATAATAATAATAACTCTGGACATTTTATAAAGCGCTCTACTGCCTTTGCATGGAGCTCAGAGCGCTGTACATTAACATTGAGCTAAACACTACAAACAATGAGTAATGGCTACACGTACACACAAGAAAAATAAAATAAAATAAACAAAGCATTGTACATAAACACTGATTATATATGAAAAGACAGAAACACAGATCATAATAGATATAAAGAACAAAATAGGTTTACATTATTTACAATGAGGAGGGAAAGAAAAAATAATACGACGAACACGAGCGCACAGAGCGCACATGGTATAAATACTGACTACATTATGTATAAGCAAAATCAATTCTGATCGCTTCTCGGCCTTTTGGCTAAGACAGTGATTCAGGAACATAAATTTTTGTTTATACCCTGGTTGGTTTGTTCAGCCTGTCGTACATGGCGAAAGCCGATACGCGACGTTAAACTGAACTTCCATCCCGTATAAGCAAAAACCCCAAAGTAAATACAACATCAGAGGGGAAGTATTGTTTTTATTTTGATCTTGATGGTTTTTTGCTCCTTCTGTTGCCTACGTTTTGCTCCTTTTGCTATATTTGCTGTTTGCTGTTTAATTGTTTGTCTGTGTTGATAAAGGCGTATTCGCCGAAATATCCAGTAGTTTTGTTTTGTCTCTTGAGAATAAAATAACGTCACTTTGCACTTGTCGTGTAGTTGTTTGTTTGTTGTATGTTCCAGTGACGTTGCAGTCTGTTTCAGTTTTATTATTTTTAAATACAACAAGTGCAACGCCAAGTGGCTGCAAAGTCCCCTCGCAGCATCGCCGAGCTACTCCGAAATCGGAATGTGTCGGCTGTACACACAGCAAGGAGACCATTGAGTGAGGGGGTGGGTGTGGAGAATGGAGGAGAGGTAGAGGTAGGGGGTGGGGGGGGGGGGCTGCGTCTCAAAGACAGACATGCGAAAAGTGCGGTGAGGGTGTGGGGTGCGGAGAATGGAGAAGACGGACCCGTGATTTGAGCGCGCGCGCGATCATGCGCACAGAAAAATTCATGTCCTGGAACAGGCGAAGCTGCAGATATCAAAAGAAAACGTACTTACATACAAACGCATCAAAACAGCACGTAACTGAATAGTTTTTTATATATAGCCTTGGGGTTCGGACCCGTGATTTGAGCGTGCGCGATCATGCGCACACGAGCGCACAGAAAAATTCATGACAACTATGTTATAGACCATTCATCAATAGGAAATGTTGTGAAAAAACTGCATTGAAATACATGCAAAACTTCGCGAGATATTAGCGATTATGTGTTTTGGGGTTTGAACCCCGTAACTGGCGCGACCTTGACCTTAATGTAAACCTAAATACATCAGTGGATAGCTTGCATCTTGGCAAACTAATATACCAAATTTGATGATAATAGACTGAATAGTTTTTGCGAAAAACGGACGAATAGCCGGACGGACAGACGGACGGACGGAGGCACGCCGGACGGACCAGACAGAAACAATAGTTCCCGAACCTTCGGCTCGGGGACTAAGCACGCCGGACGGACCAGACAGAAACAATAGTTCCCGAACCTTCGGCTCGGGGACTAAAAATCATTATAGGTGTAGAGGACAAAATACATTGCTTTCAAAGTCAAAGACACACACACACACACACACACACACACATACGATCGAAATGCACCTCCCTCCCAAGGGGTGTTTGGAAAGGGACAAAAATGTCTGACGTCACAATAGTACCATAGATAAGAGAGAGAGAGAGAGAGAGAGAGAGAGAGAGACGCAACGCAACGCAACGCAAATATTTTATAGCTCTTCTGCCAAGGAAGTGCATTGCATGGTACTGAAAGTACTTCTAAATTAATGGCGACAAAACAACGGAAAGTTACGATACCCTAGAGAGAGAGAGAGAGAGAGAGAGAGAGAGACTGATACAAGCGCCTATACAACATGTCCGACCAACGCTACGTCGGAAAATGCCACGTGAGAGAAAGAGACAGAAAGAAGCATTCACCCATGATGCAAAATGCCAGACCAACGCGACGTCGAACCCTCGAAAACTCAACTTGTGGCGGTACTGTATTGTTAGAAATTCAGGACTTTATTGGTGTTGCACTGCCTCTGGGCATTGCCTCCAATATTGTTCCCACCATCTTTGTATTTACAAATGTCCCATATGTGTCTGTTCCAGACCGAGAGGACGTAAAACACCATTTTTCGACGTCGAACCAATGCCGCGTCGGACAATTTTTTGGAAAATGTGTGGGAGTGTTGCCACGTCGGACCAACGCCACGTCTGAACTTTAAGCGTCGGACTATCGAGATGACAGAGAGAGAGAGAGAGAGAGAGAGAGAGAGAGAGAGAGAGAGAGAGAGAGAGAGAGAGAGAGAGGGAGAGAGATGGAGAGAGATGGAGAGAGAGACAGAGAGAGAGAGAGAGACCGTGCCACAGAGAAAGAGAGATGGAGAGAGACGGAGAGAGAGAGAGAGAGAGAGAGAGAGAGAGAGAGAGAGAGAGAGAGAGAGAGAGAGAACGTGACACAGAGAAAGAGAGATGGAGACAGACGGAGAGAGAGAGAGAGAGAGAGAGAGAGAGAGAGAGAGAGAGAGAGAGAGAGAGAGATATGGAGAGAGAGAGGGGGGGGGGGGGAGACAAACAGAGAGAGACACAGAGAAATAGATAGAGAGAGACACAGAGAAATAGATAGAGAGAGACACAGAGAAGAATGAAATATGAAATACGAAATACGAATGTTTCATTGAGGGTAAAAAGGATAATCTACAATAGCTTCTTTGCACCTGACCCTCTCACACCATGCATCAGGCCAAGAAAATTGACATAAAAACAATCAGGTCAAGAAAATGAAACAAAAATTGGCACATGAAATAATTGACAGATAATCAAATTGGGACATTAATACAGATATACAGAGAGACATAAAAGATTTACAAGAATCTTGGCATAAGTTGATGTTTGTAGTAAAACTCATTAACATAACTGATGAACAAGATTGTCCATTATGTACTTGTGATAAGATTCTGCGAAAGGAAGATACGCTAGTTTTATTTTTGAAATTATCAGGGATGTCGTTCCACAGTTTACCACCTGAATATGTAAGGGATGCTTTATATAGATCTGTTCTGGGGCGGGGCATTATTAATTTGGTTTTGCTTCGAATTGCATGGACTTTAAATTTAGTAATACATGTATAGAGAAAGATGGAGAGACAGAGACAGAGAGAGAGGGGGGGGGGGGGGGGGGGAGAGAGACAGAGACAGAGAGAGAGAGGGGGGGAGAGAGAGACAGACAGACAGAGAGAGAGTATTTGATAGGAAAAAAATACAGCTGTACTTGTGAAAAGAAAAAACTCTCACCTCATATCAACCGCTTGCAGTTGACCAAGGTACTGAAAGAGGTTCTGCTGGATCATCTTCAAAGGGTTCCCGGTCAATCCCAGAAAGATCAGATTGTTCAGACAAAGGAACTGGTATTGTTTAGGGTTGATGATGGCGTTGGTGGCCAGTAACAAATGGGTCAGATTGGGCACCACGGTCCTGTTTACAGGTTTGCAAAAATGGGGCACGTAAACTAAGGAGTTGTTGTCAAAGTTCAGAAGCTTCATGTTAGGCAGCTGAAACTCTTTGCAGTGGCTGTGATTTTGACTCTTCCTGCTGATGCAGGAGAATTCCTCGATTGTCTCGTCAAAAGATAACGTATCTTCGCTTGAATCGTCATCTTCTTCTTCTTCATTGCCGTAGTGTAGCAGATCAAAGCTTCTGGTGGAACAGCAGTAAATGTTCTGTACTAAATGAGACGCGAGGGAAAACTTGCAAAGCTTCGGCAGTCGACTGCGATCCACATCGCTGAGATAAAACCTCGTTTTCCGACCACCATCCACAAAAAGTTGGGTCAAATTTGGAAGACGTAGATTACGAATGAGCCAAGTGATGCCGACCTCTGTACGTTTGGCCTCATCAAATTCTGTGTAATTCAGATCAAGAACGCGAAGAGTGTGTACACGATTAACAGCTTCCGTTAAGTTCTGTGGGTTGAGTTTGTTATCAAACCGATTGTAGGCAAGCTCAAAACGCTCAAGATATTTCAGATTGTCCAAGGAATCATTAAAAACAGTAGATAGGTTATTTCTGCTCAGAATCAACCATTTGAGATGAGTGACATTTTCCAAAACATGCTTATCCAAAACGGTCAGGTTGTTCGAAGTGAAGTTGAGGTACAAGATGGTTTTCTTGTAGTCGACGCTGAAGTCTGGAATAGCAGTGAGATTGGCGCAGCAGACTGCGGAATGGTTGCTACAGAAACACGCCGAGCTGTTGTGGGGCGTCCTTTGTCCACCGCAAGGTACCCAGGTCTTCTCAGCTGCGTGTCTGCTGACTGGGCAGTGCCCACCATACGGCGACCCTCGGTCTGGGTTCAGCTTTTCGCAGCGAGAGCCAAAGAATGGACTGCAGCGAAGTTGGTTGATCTCACAGTCATCTTCTGGGACGGATTCATCGTCGTTGGTAAGTTCCCAGTGGTCCGAATTTCTGTTCGACAGATCTGTTTGTCTCTGATCTTTCAGGCTGTCTCGTATGATGAGATTTTCTGAGGCCCTGTCTGTTGTTGGGACATTAGGTGAATGTACACTATCACTGGCACTTTTTCTATCCGTAGGCTTATGAGATGAATTGCTAAAGTACACAACAGAACTCGTATCTGATGGATTTTGTTCTTTTCCAGCCAAAACGTTTATCAAAGCTTTCTCTTTGCTGCTTCCACCACTTGAACCCTTTTCCTTCAGCACGTGTTTTCTTTCCTTTGAAAAAGTAAGGGTTTCATTGAATTTCTTTGGCAAAGACGTTGCTGTATCAACAAGATGTTTATTTGTTCTTTTTGGAAAGGAATTTCCTGGTGTACTACCATCTTTAGAGGTGTCCGGCCCTTCAGTGAATTTACTGTTTCCACTTTCTTCTTTTCCTCTTTTTACTGCCGCTTCACCAAACAAATGTCGTTTATGTTCTACACCTCCACCGTTTACCTCTGAAAAAGTTTCCTTTTCAGCTTCGAAATTATTATTATCAGCACCTTTTGAACTGGGCTGACTGTTGTCACTGACATCGTTGGGTCGAATAGTTGAAGGTCGACAAGTGACCAAAACCAACAGGCACAAAATGAGGAAAACGTGTAAAATCCTCATTGTGTTAATGCTCAACGTAAGCCTCCTTTCATGATGAACCATACCAATGAATAATGTTAATTCCTAAATTGACGCGACAGCAAAGAGTTGCAAGCTACTAGGCCTACTAAAACTCCTTCACTGGAAGTTCGCATTGCCGCAGTCTAGTCAGGGATGTTATGTCATCTGGCTCAATATGTTTGCTAAAATGGATTTTTTGGTTTTGGTGTATTGGTTAGCTATAGTAGGGTACCCCATACCTAAAAGAACATAGAGTTCGAGTTTTCCCAGCCCTCTACCCCCTTTGGGGGAGGGGGGTGAATCTGGCCTATAAAGCCCCTATATCGAGCAGAGTAATATTGTCCCTAAGGACTTTCTGCCATGAGGACGTAAAACCTCCACTCAACCAGAGTCCAGTTCAATCCTTTCTGTAAATTCACATACTGTTTGCAACAGGTTGACCAAATTTAGGTTTTGAATGATTCTGAGTGGGTTTTTTATGTCTTCTTGTTGTTCAGTAGTTAGTAATGCAAGGAAACTCTACAGAGAGCTGGACAAAAGAGGGTCTTCACACACACACACACACACACACACACACACACACACACACATACACACACATACAGGATGTAAAAAAGCTTTATCAAGCTTATTCTTTTATCGTCAATAAAGATCATTTTGACTTGACTTGACTTGACTTGACTTGACTTGACTTGACTTGACTTGACACACACACACACACACACACACACACACACACACACACACACACACACACACACACACACCCCGACCAGGCTTGTACCTTGAACTCCTTACACTCTGTAAAGGCCTGCACATGCCCAGATCAGGAGTCTTCTTACTGTTCAGTAATTGAAATAATATAATTTGGGCGACATTTTCGACTGATTTTAAGAAATGGAGTCTAGTTAACATGCTGTTTGTGAAAGCGACAAGAGGTACAATGTTATCATTGTTAGCTTTTGTTTGTTTATTTTAACAGACTTATAAGCCTACAATTAATTTAAGATTAAATCGAATTGAAGGGAGGGGGAAGGGAAGGGGCTCGACGGTCCTTATGACGCAGTCCCTGCTCAATCAATATAATTATCCACAGTGTGTTTTCTGAATGATTCCAGCCCTTTTGAAGAGATTCTTCCAAAGCAGATAATTGTTTTTAAACGTTTTCACGTGTAATTAAAACATCATTCAGTAGGAAACCGTAAGATTTATTTCATTTTACAAAAAAAGAGAGAAATACATTGAACAATACAAATTGTCAATTTGAGGATTCATAAGAAACGGACTTTTAATTATTTCGCGATGCTTAGTACAGCTCGTACACCAACATACATATCTAACTATCCATCCAACAGGTAACACAAAGCAAGAATCCAAAACAAAGGTATTAATCCTTTGTCAATGCTACACGCCTCACATTTTCATGGTTAATTGCATGTGAGGATACTTTAAAGTTCATGTTTCCTGCCAGAACTTTTCTCATATTCACTATGTTCGTTCTTCAAAAACGACAAAGGAGAATTTTCAAACAAAAGAGCTGTCATAAATGTTGCATTAAACTTCTCATATAAGTTGTCACAGTATTATGGCCCTACTCATATTGTCATGGAAGACACCAAGCCCCAATCAGAAGGCGCAGGGACTCATACCATGACCACAGCATACAACATAGGACATCTTTGTTGAAGCAAAGGCCTCATAACCTGTCAAAAACGGCAACGAAAACAAAGACCATCTCAGACCTGCAGCAGGCCGTCATAAAATATTAGGCCTAGTGTCTATTATGCTTGGCTTTAGTAAATGTCCAGTTATTTTGACAGACATCTGGAAGAATCAACCAATGACAAAACTGGAAAGAAGAGAGGAAGAACTCATTCATTCAGCATCCATGACCAAAGGGGTCTTACCAACATTATGCTTACACAGGGTTTACTGAAACACTAGCTTTTCCAGGAAGAATGCATTTGCGCTGATCATCACATAGAATATTAAAATCAAGCAGCGTAGTTTTGAGAAAAAACGACTGCCATGAAGAGGCTGAGACTGCTCATCAAGTCTTGTTTTCAACAGGTGTCAGAAGATTCTTCGTTTCAATCATTTATCTTGAGCTGACTGTGGTTCCATCATCAAAATGTCCTATCGTATGTCTCTGTCAGTCAAGGACTGGAGACATGTCTCAGTACCAAGGTAACAGGGTGAAATGAGATGCATCAGTAAAACCAAAACGTTTTGCCAGGTGGCCATGTGAACAGATCTTTCAAGTGTTTTCTAACACTAAAGCCCTGACGTGATGAGCAATGAAGGTTTCATCCTCTTCATGGAGTGGTTTTCTTCAAAGTTGGACCGTTTGGTTTTATAATCACTATGAAAGGGCTTCAGCAATCGATGAGTAAGTATGATGCTAGTACGACGCCGTTTGTTCATGGGTGCTGATAGCATGTTCCTGAGAAACACAACAAGCTTCCTCTGTGGATGATTATGTAGCTGTTGGTGAGGTAATTGTCATCTCGAGTTTTATTCTTAAGCAATTCGTCCAGAGATAGGATAACTTGACCTTCATCGTAACCAGAATCACATAGTCTACTTTTAATTTTTTTCTTATGAAAGCCTGTTGCAGATCTGAGACTGTATTTACCTCATGCTCTGAAGCCATGGCATCAACAATTAGAGTCTATACAAAATGTTGCGGTCATGGTATGAGACCTAATATCATGCGAACGGGACTTACGCGTTTTCAATATTAAATAATGTATTGTAATCAACTTTTAGCAATTTGTATGATAAATGTATGGCCTCTTGTAAATGGTAGCCGACGTTCCCTTTTGTCCTTTTATTATCAAAGACCATTATCATGAACATGAAGAATGTTCTGGCAGGAAATATGGACAATGAAACATTCACACATGCTGTTAAACACACAAAGGGCAGGATGAAAACAAGCTTTCTCATCTTATTCTTTAACCCCCAATAAAGATGATTTTGACTTGACTTGACGACAAAAATACAACTTGAATGTCTGGGAAATTAATAGTAGCTTAGTGCTTTGGGGGTTTCAGACTTGATTTTACATTTTTGATGAATGAAAACGAGTGTTAATTTGATGCAGTAGCTGTGTTAGACATCACAAATTGATAGTGCCTGTTCCTTGAGAACCCTTCGGGCTGACCTTTTGTACAGTTAAAAGTTGTGCTTTATTGTAACATAAGTGACATTTGTTTCACAGACAAATTCAGTTGGAAATATTTACAACCAAATCTACACCATGGAAAAATGTCTATTAAAAGGTTGATGTCATTGAGAAAGCACAATTTACAGGACTGTTGATATTATTGATTCTGCAGGGACACCGTCACAAGGACACCCCATCCTCCCAACTCGCTTTAGAATTATAATATTTAGATTGATATGATAGTATTGGGCCATGTAATTCTATTCAAATAAAACAAAAGCAATCAAATATTCATTTAGCAATGGTATTGTATCATCTTTTTTTCTTGGTACATTTGTCAGGTTAAAGTTGCTTACAAACCCATTGAATAGGTTCTAAAATAGTACAAATCGTCCAAACTAAGTTTCTGAACAATTAGTATATATCATAATATTACACCCAGAACCATGAAAACATAAACATTGACCAACTTATTGCACAAAATATGCAGGAGTATGGAACAAGTAAAATTGATTCTGTCCGGTATAAGGTTTTCAAAGGCCAGATTTCTCCCCTCTCCCAAAGAGGGCAGGGGGCTTGGAAAATTTGAACCCTATGTTGTTGTTGTTTTTAGGTTTGGGGTACCATAACCAATGCAACAAAACCGAAAAATCCTTTTTAGTAAACATATTGAGAGAAACCATATTTTCACTACATAACAACCTGCACTAATCGCTTGACATGGTGGTGGTGGGGTGGTCTGCGTGCCTGCACCGAACTATTATAGACCACAGCACAGACATAGAACTCGCTTTAGCCCTGTGACTATCAGCCAGATTACAACGACTCTGGTCTTCTCACGTTATCTAACCCCCACCCCCACCCCCACTCACCCACCCCGAAAACAACAACACTTCCTCAATTCCTGGACCGCTGCAAATTTCCCAAACTAGAA
>CM065696.1:45702353-45704853 GCA_017654935.2 Phymorhynchus buccinoides | reverse complement strand
ATAAAGATTTTAGGCGATGCCTATTCTTACAATCTGTCCTATATTTTTTTTAAAAACTATATTTCAGAATTCGTTGTGAAATGGAGCACAAGGTTCTGTCTTCTGCTGCTCCTTTGGATGGGCTTATCGTTTTGTAAGTGAATAACAGATTTATTTGTCCTGTGAGTTAGAAACATAGACAATGAAATATAATAATAATAATAATAAAAATAAATCTTCTATAGCGCTATTCTCCTGACACAGCAGGACTCACCACGTAACGATTTACATGGGGGAAAAAAGAAGTAAGGTTACCCCACGCACACAAAAGATATTCAAAATACATGTACTTAAAATTAGTTAGAATTTTTTTCTCCACTTTATCGCACTCACACAACTCACATTTAAAATACCTACATACAACACAAAATATTTATAAGGTTGACTGACAGTGGATGGACAGACAGAAATGAACAGATATTTTCTGAAAAGATGCGTCTTCAGGCTAGTTTAGCGCGTTATTATTATTATTATTATTATTATTATAAAGCATTATTATTGTCCTTGTAAAGACGATTATTGACACCATATCCCCCCCCCCCCCCCTCCCTCCCCACTCACTACCTTAAGATTTCTCCCACTTAAACTACGGTAATTTTATTATATTCTATGCACTATGCACTATGCACACAAATTCATTTATAGAGAACGTTATGTCTCAAAGCTATTCTGCAAATTAACCTAATCGCAGTGAATAGGCCTATATGCTAACTACTACAATAATGGTAACATATCGAAGCACAGACAACCAAACATCACATAGACAATAAACAATCAGAACCTTCATAAGCAGGATAGACCATATCATCAATTTTGAGGCCAATTTTACACCAAGAAGCTTTTTTATATATACTAGTACTGGCAAATCCCAGAACCGGTAACGCCTAGTACCGGTACCGCCAAGAACCGGTAATGATGAGTAGCGGTTTCGCCGGGTCCGCAAAATATTATGTTATTAGAGAGAGAGAGAGAGAGAGAGACAGACAGACAGACAGGAAGAGAGAGACAGACAGACAGAGAGACACATAGACATACAGAGACATGAGACACGTACAGAGAGAGAGACAGACAGACAAAGGCAGAGAGAGAGAGAGAGAGAGAGAGAGAAACAGCGACTCTCGCGCCCCCCCCTCCCCCCTCCTCTCCTCCTCTGAGAGAGAGAAACAGCGACGCTCGCGCCCCCCCCCTCCCCTCCTCCCCTCCCCCTCCCCTCCCCCCCCCCCTCCCCCCCTTGACAATGACAATGATGTTGAAACTGAATGAAAAGAATTCATTCATGAGTTCGGATTTGTTAACATTTTGCATTCTTAATGTGAGTCTTTCTGTGTTATTGAAGCTAATTATCATAATTATTCATCAGACCATATTTAATATGAGATGTAAGAGGTTAAAATTGTTCTTGGTTTCGCGTGCGCGCGCGCGTGTGTGTGTGTGTGCGTGCGTGCGTGCGTGCGTGCGTGCGTGTGCGCGCGCGTTTTTATTTTCCAGATTTTATCTCGGCGAAGCGGTTAAGCTGGTGTGTGGACAATCGATGTAAGTTTAGAATTTTCAATAGTACAAAAAAGCTTTCAGTTTATTCCCGTGATATTGATTGTTCTTATATCTCTTTACTTTTAAAACATGTTCATAGACTGAACTCTCTATAGTGTACTATCTCTCCATCACACTAAAACGACATCCCTATTCTGGGTAGAGCAAAATAAATAGAGCCTTTACAATAAATAGTATGCGCGCGTGTGTGTGTGTGTGCGCGTGCGTGCATGCATGGGTGTATGTGTGTGTGTCCGCGTGCGCATGTTTATCAAATAAAGATAGTGGACAGTAGGTCGATTTGTGAAATGCGGAGTATCCTTATTTATTTTTTATCAGTCTGTTTTTTTTAATACAAGTTATTAGTTTTTTTTAGCAATAAGTTCCAAATTAAGTCAATGGACCAACTGAAGATAGCCGGTTTTGACTCTAAAGGCCATCGACATGGTTCCCACTACTCAAGAGTTCAGGGACAGATCGTTACGTATCTAAACATATCAAGTTCAGGGACATCCCGCTATCGCTACGTATCGATAACACTACCAAGATAAATCAGTACGGCTTTCACTACGTATCGATAACACTACTGGGCTAAATCACTACAGCAACTTTATCACATCCCGCTATCGCAACGTATCGATAACACTAGGTTAGGGACATCCCGCTATCGCTACGGATAACACTACTAAGATAAATCAGTACGGCTTTCACTATGTATCGATAACACTACTGGGCTAAATCACTACAGCAACTTTAGGTTAGAGGGGACATCCCGCTATCGCTACGTATCGATAACACTACCAAGATAAATCAGTACGGCTTTCACTACGTATCGATAACACTACTGGGCTAAATCACTACAGCAACTTTAGGTTAGAGGGGACATCCCGCTATCGCTACGTATCGATAACACTACCAAGATAATCAAGAT
>CM065696.1:45672353-45692353 GCA_017654935.2 Phymorhynchus buccinoides | reverse complement strand
CAATGCGTTATATTATTAGGCTAATGTTTAGTAGTTTGGAATGTTTTGTTTGGCATGTTGAGTTATTTTTCGAGTTGCTTTCGTATTACTTTACATTCTGAGGACAGGATGAAAAAAAGCTGTCAAGCTTACTCCTTTATCCTCAATAAAGATCAGTTTTTTGACTTGACTTGACTTGACACACACTGATGTACGTATGTAAAATGTGTACACCAGGTGATGAAATCCAATGAAATCTGTTTATGGGGGGGGGGGGGGTATATTATGGCCTAGGCCAGCCAGTTTATACCAGGGGTATATATAGAGCCAGGGGTGCTGATCTGCATCTTAGCCAAAATCTGTTTATGCACGAGATTCAGGTGATGAATTTCAATGAATGTGTTTATGCACGACTTATAGGTGATGAATTTCAGGTGATGAAATCCAATGTGTTTATGCACGAGCCTTATAGGTGATGAATTTCAATGAATGTGTTTATGCACGAGTTTCAGGTGATGAAATCCAATGAAATCTGTTTATGCACGAGCCTTATAGGTGATGAATTTCAATGAATGTGTTTATGCACGAGTTTCAGGTGATGAAATCCAATGAAATCTGTTTATGCACGAGCCTTATAGGTGATGAATTTCAATGAATGTGTTTATGCACGAGTTTCAGGTGATGAAATCCAATGAAATCTGTTTATGCACGAGCCTTATAGGTGATGAATTTCAATGAATGTGTTTATGCACGAGTTTCAGGTGATGAAATCCAATGAAATCTGTTTATGCACGAGCCTTATAGGTGATGAATTTCAATGAATGTGTTTATGCACGAGTTTCAGGTGATGAAATCCAATGAAATCTGTTTATGCACGAGATTCAGGTGATGAATTTCAATGAATGTGTTTATGCACGAGTTTCAGGTGATGAAATCCAATGAAATCTGTTTATACATGAGCCTTATAGGTAATGAAATCCGATGAAATCTGTTTATGCGCGAGATTCAGGTGTTGAATTTCAATGAATGTGTTTATGCACGAGCCTTATAGGTGATGGATTTCAAGAAATCTTTATGCACGAGATTCAGGTGATGAATTTCAATGAATGTGTTTATTATGCATGAGATTCAGGTGATGAATTTCAATTATTATGTTTTTGGATGAGATTCAGGTGATGAATTTCAAAGAACGTGTATATGCACTAGAGTCAGGTGATGAATTTCAATGAATGTGTTAATGCAAGAGATTCAGGTGTTGAATTCCAACGAAATCTGTTTACGCACGAGATTCAGGTGATGGATTGCAACGAAATCCGTGTTTACGCACGAGATCCAAGTGATGGATTGCAATGAAATCTGTTTATGCACGAGATTTTCAGGTGATGAATTTGAATGAACTTATGATAGTTCACGAGCCTGTCGAAACATTTTGATGAACATGCTTATGAACGAGCCTTATATAGGTGATGAATTTCAATCAAATCTGTTTACGCCCGAGATTCAGGTGATGAGAATCCATCAACGAAATCGGTTCTGTCTTGGTTTTTTTTGTTTTGTTTAAAAAAAAATGAAGATCAGAGTTTTGACTGCTTTCCTACTTCCCGCAGGGAGGAGCAGATTTAGGGAATCTGAGGCTGTTTGTTTCTCTTTTAAAAAAATTAATGTATATGGACATGGTTTATGCATGCATTAACTTAGTGGCCCTAGTCAGATTGGTCTCATATTCTCTCTCTCGCGTTCTTTCCACTTGTATACCCACATTTCTTTCTTGCTTTGTTTCTTCCCGGTCATCTTTTATTGCGCATGATCTAGGCTTCCGTTCTCGTGCTGCTTGAACAGACAAAGTTTTTCGTTTGGTGCTGGCTTGGTTTGTGGCTACTAGGGGCGCGTTCAGATGAGCGGGGGTGGCTCGCAGCTGCAGGAAAACGGTAATTATTTCCTTGGTCAGGCTCTGTCTATGTTGTTATTGACTAGTATCTGTACTTGCTGCTCACCTCATAATGTGTAGTTTCTCAAAACTCAGATGTGCAGAAGATAGGCAAGTACGTGTACGCCCGCTTCGGCGCCCATCTGTTCGGGGACTACAACCGGGTGAGCATCCGCACCAGCTACGGCCGGCTGAAACAGCAGAGCTGGGACTTTGCCTTGACCAAGACACAACAGGCGTTCAGAGGAGGGCAGGACCGCTTCATGGAACCCTGCCTGGAGGCCCTGCGCATTGAAGGTATTGTGCCCCCCGTGGGGATACCGGGGGGGTCTTTTGTATGAATAGTTCCCCCACCTTCTGGAAGTTCTCTGCTTGTAGCTTCCTCTAATCTGTCACTCTCTTTGACTCTGCCTTTTCCCTTTGCTTACTGTCATCTACTTATCTTTCTGCCTTACCGGTCCATTCTCCTGCCTTTTTTTCACGAAACGTTTTCAAAAACATTTCCTCCTCCAGCCGAAGTCGGACTTGCTGGGCCTAACTATTTCTTAGTTAGGCGCATAACAGCAGCATGATGCATCTACGCTCATAATTGACAGGAAACTGTCTGAGCGATCAAAGAAGAAGAAGAAGGTATTGTGGTTGACTGTGCCGGTCGGGGTTTGTCCCTGTAGCCGGATTGGCCTGACTGGAGCCACGAACCTGCTGGGGAGATTTGTATTTTTAGTTCCTTCTTTTCAGTTGCTTTTTTTGTGCTCAGCGTTACTATTCGGATTGACTAATATATCGGGGTAGTGGGTGGATGCCTCGTGTCTCCATAAGGGGAGCTGCATGGATGCCCCCGCCTCCCCTCCACGAGTCTCTCTCCCTGTGAGGATACCAGGGAGTCTTTCGTACAAGTTTGAAGTAGTTTCCCCACCTTCTGGAAGTTCTGTGCTTGTAACTTCCTCTCACCTGTCACTCTATTTGACTCTGCCTTTTTCCTTTGCTTTTTGTCATCTACTATCTTTCTGACTTACCGGCCCATTCTAGGATCTTCTGCCTTAAGAAAAAAAAATCTTCCAAATAGTGTTCTCCTTTGAGGTCCTCTGAAGTTGGAATATGTTGGCTGCATGCAGCGGGGAGACCAGTGGAAGCTGAAAACCAGACATGTACGAGTTTAACCCATTAACTGTAGCCTGGGAACGCAGAAAGAGAAGAAGAGTACTATCCAAATGCCGCCTCAATCGTTATTCCGCACTCTTCTCTCGTTATTTGCAGACATTTTCTGGCTAAGGGGATTTTATTCATTTTTCATTCTACCCCTTTTTACTTGTCTCGTACCCTCCGAAGTCGGAGTGTGGCTGCCCATGTGGCGGGGTAATCAAAAACGGTCGCACACGTAATGTTCTCATCCCCAGCTTTGTGCCATAGTGTTCAAGTGCTTAGGCTGTTGGGATGATCCCTGGAGTCTTTAAGCCAGGGTAAGACAACCGTGAACAACTTACCTCGTTTTAACCCCCTTTTTTTTTATTCCTGTTTACCCGGCCAGACAGAATCTGTGACCGGGTATTGTTTTAGGGTCTGTGTGTCGCTCTGTCTGTCTGTGTATCAATTTTCTCACCAAAAAACTACTGGGTGTATTTTGATAAAAATTGGCAGAGATGTAAACATTTTTATTTAGGAAGATTCCTTTTGATGTTCATGATCTTGCTAATTGGTATTGATGTTTTTTTATGATTTAAAAAAATCCGTCCGGTTCCAATAATCTAAAAAAGTAAGCCCACCTGGTGGATTTTAATCAAACTTGGGGGTAGGGACATAGACATAGACATAGACACCCCATTAGCAAGTGGTCATTTAAAGTTTCATGATGCTGCTGATCTTTGTTGATTTTTAACAAAAAATGTGTTTACCTGTACCCCTGCGCTCTAAGTAAACCCTTCTTTAAGGGGCAGCTACACTGCATGCAATCCGTATAGTAGAGTAGAATGTTGCTGCAGAAAAAGTAAAGCAACTCACCCCTAACCTAACCTAACTCACCCTAACCTATCTTGCTTTGAAAAGGTACCGGGCGGTTTCCGCAAGACGCCATGCCAATAGACCACTGCATGTTCCACGCCTTTAAGCTGTCCTACCCCCCAGCAGTGCACCAGTCTGAGTTTGTTTTTTAGAGTAGAATGTTGCTGCAGAAAAATTAAAGCAACTCACCCCTATAACCTATCTTGCTTTGAAAAGGTACCAGGCGGTTTCCGCAAGACGCTGTGCCGATAGACCACTGTGCGTTCCACGCCTTTAAGCTGTCCTACCCCCCAGCAGTGCACCAGTCTGAGTTTGTTTTTTAGAGTAGAATGTTGCTGCAGAAAAATTAAAGCAACTCACCTGCACCCCTATAACCTATCTTGCTTTGAAAAGGTACCGGGCGGTTTCCGCAAGACGCCGTGCCGATAGACCACTGCGCTTTCCACGCCTTTAAACTGTCCTACCCCCAGCAGTGCACCAGTCTGAGTTTCTTTTTAGAGTAGAATGTTGCTGCAGAAAAATTAAAGCAACTCACCCCTATAACCTATCTTGCTTTGAAAAGGTGCCGGGCGGTTTCCGCTAGATGCCGTGCCGATAGACCACTTCATGTTCCACGCCTTTAAACTGTCCTACCCCCCAGCAGTGCACCAGTCTGAGTTTGTTTTTTAAAGTAGAATGTTGCTGCAGAAAAACTAAAGCAACTCACCTGCACCCTAACCTATCTTGCTTTGAAAAGGTACCGGGCGGTTTCCGCAAGACGCCGTGCCGATAGACCACTGCATGTTCCACGCCTTTAAGCTGTCCTACCCTCAGCAGTGCACCAGTCTCAGATTCCAGGGCGAGTGGAAGAGGGGCCAGACGGTCACCCTCTCCAAGTGGACAGTGTCCCTGATCATGGACCTGTTCACGGACAAGTGTGTGGACATCGGGGCTGCCCACACCTACGAAGGTGTGTGGAGGAGAATCCGTATAGGCATAAGCGTATACAGTGGAACCTCCCTTATAAGACCTCCAATTATAAGACTTCCTCCCACATAAGACCTACCTCTCTGAGACATTGCTCTACTTTGTAAGTATTAAAATTACTTTTGAAGGTCTCATAAGGGAGGTTTCACTGTATTCCAAAACAAATGCTGTATCTCTTTTGAATGTTGTACACAAGTCCAGTTGGCTTGTTTTTGTTATAATTGTTGTTTGTTGCAATTTTTGTTCACCGGGAAGATCCAGTCTTTAAGAACACTGTCCATAAGAGGCAGCGCCCAATTGGACGTCAAACTCACCATCAAGCAATTTTGTATTTTAATTTTTTTATTTTGGATATTTTCCCTTCTTCAAACGTAGTTCATATTTAGTACTCACTACCTCCCTAGTGCATACATCGTGCATACACGCACTCACACACCATACATACGCACGCACGCATGCACACACACTTGCACACGCACACGCGAGCGCGTGCACACACACACACACACACACACACACAGTGATGCACACACATACTTACTCAGACACACATACTTACACACACACATACTTACACACATTCACACACTCATACACAAACACAGGCGTGCACGCGCACACTTCCAGTATCAGGGTTGCAATTATTTTGCCAATCTAAAGGCTCTAGCGATAAAAAAGAGCTTCGATGGAGAGCTGGACAACAAAGGGTCTTCAGAAAAGACACACACCCCACTCCCCTTAAAGGGACAACTACTGATCCCAGGGATCGGGTGTAAACTGCTAGCCTAGTCGCTGCGAAATTCTGACTCACAGTGGCTCGAGCAACAGGGAAAAAAGAACGGTTGAACCGTCTCTCTCGCCAGCAGCGAGGGGAATGATGCCGCCCGCCTCGCGTGAACGCTTTAAATATGTCGGCTCTTGGTTTAACAAAGTGTATCGGTCCTAAATTCCTTACACTCTATAAGGAGGCCCGGGCTGCACCCAAATCATGACTCGGTGCGACTCTGTTGTCACCATTTAAACAACAACAACAACAACAATAACAACAATAATAAACCATGGTAACAACAATAACAACAACAACAGCAAACCGTAGTTGCAGCAGAGGAATCATGCAAGCATGACCCGGTGCCATCTGAAACGCTTTATTAAAAGTGTGCAAGAAGTTCAAGGCGACAACACTTGTTTTGGTTGAAAAGTGGTTCTTCTTTGAAGATTTGACTCTCTGCTTTCCAGCTCGCCCTAGAGTGTCTTCACACCATAGTTTGTTTGTTGTCAAAACGGGAACATTTGGAATCTGGAAACATTCGGAATTTTGAGATTAGGAGAATTCGGAATGTTCCCGAGATTGGTACGCCTCTTGTCAACCTCTTTATCTGTTTCTCTGTCTGTCTGTCTGTCTCTCTCTGTCCCCTCTCTCTCTGTCTGTCTCTCTCTCTCCCCTTTCTCTCTTTCTTTGTCTGTCTTTCTTGATATTTAAAAACAAATTATCTCTCTTTGTGTGTCTGTCACTCTCTCTGTCTGTCTGTCTCTCTCCCCCCCCCCCCCATCTCTCTGTCTCTCTCCCATTTCTCTCTTTGTCTTTCTTTATGTCTTTAAAAAAAAAAAATGTCTGTTTGTGTGTCTGTCACTCTGTCTGTCTGTCACTGTCTGTCTGTCTGTCTGTCTGTCTGTCTCTCTCTCTCTGTCTCTCTGTCTCTCTCTCTCTCTCTCTCTCTCTCTCTCTCTCTCTCTCTCTCTCTCTCTCTCTCTCTCTCTCTCTCTCTTGGCGAAAATTCGGAGTTCTGAATGTTCCCGCTACACTGTTATGTTTGGCAGTGGTCAGCGAGTTCAGTGACCGCCACATCAAAATCTCTCCCCGGCAGCTGCGCGGCGGGCTGAACCGGCTGTGCAATGACTTTCTCTTCACGGGAACCTTCGGCACGGAAGGCGACATGAATGATTACGGGCCCTTCGACCTCAAGATTTGCGTGAGTGATATCAACAGTCGATGGCTTGGAGTCAAAACGGACATTGACGTATTAGTGGATTTATTACAAAAACTAATAACTTGTATCAAATAATGACTGCAGAAATCTAAAAAAGGGGGGGTTTGCTTTTTATATTTCAGCAGTCTTTTTTTAAAAAAAACAAGTTATTAGTTTTCGTAATAAGTTCAATAATATGTCAATGGACTAGTCCGTTTTGACTCCAAGCCATCAAATTTTTACTCTTCTTTTTTTTTTTTTTTGCTGTCCCATCTTCTGGGCCGTACACTGGCGTTGCTCCCACACCGCTCATTCCGAGTCCCAATTCACAGCCACACCCCGGCTTGTTCAGGTCGCAGAATCCGGGGGACCAGCAGTCCAAGGGGATCGAATCTATGTTAGGCCGTCAGGAGGCAACCAACCGAGGAGACACTGCACTGCTGCTGAGTCACTTCGGTGGAGTTCAGTGGAGCCTGTTCAGGACACTACCTACTAAGCCCCCTACTGACGACACTATTCTTTTAGTCGCGGAGCCAGCGTGAGTGAGGTCCTCCCAAGAGGAACATTTAGTTCATCTATATTTTCAGAAGTTTTTTCAAGCCAGCTTTAGTTTACCGTAAATAACTTTTCGTAAATAATATTCAAGAATATTATTGTAGTATGTGTGTGAATTAGTTTTATTCAGTTACAATTGCTAGAATTTCACCCATGGGCAATGTTATTGATGTTTGCGAATTCGCAAAACTAAGTGAATTATTTAAGAACGTTTTCTACTAAATATGTTTCAACGAAAAAAAAAGTTTTTACAATTAATCTGATGAAAGAAATATGTTTGAAATACTATGCAGAACATACAATCAAAATATTCAAAGGAGATGTTTTTTAGATATTTTTAATCTAAGATTTCCAGATTCAGTCTTTTAACTAAATACTCAAACTTGTGTGCGACGGAACAGCTGTGTTTAAGGCAACCAAACGAAATTTTGTGTTGCAACTTTCTTTTAAACCGCTAATGGTCTAAATATACATTGCTATTTTTTACTCTTTCCCCTGGACAACACAGTCATACTCTCGTAGTCACAATCGGATCAAAGTCAAAGTTACTTTATTGATGGGAATTGTCCGCCAAACAATAAATTTCTGCCAAAATGACATGGATTTTCTGCTAAAAAAAAGTCTGTCCACCGAAAAAACAACCAAAACCCACTACATTTAGCCCTTCTAATGCTGTTTTAGGGCTTAAATGGCAAAAGAAGCTTCAGCATTACCTCCCGGACCCCTACTAGGGGCCTTCTGAGGCCCCCAGACCCCTGCTTTTCAGCTTAAAAAAACACATTTCCAATTCCCATGCTAAATAAATAATCTCAACAAGAGAAATGACATTGTGGTCTCATGATACAACAAGGGCAACAGAAAACAAAGTATCATTTGAACGAAACAAAAGGAACAGAGAACAAAAATCAAGGTATACAGAAAAATAATAATAAAAGCAAAGTTCAACTTACCAATAAGCAACAACCTTCTTCATACTCAACAAATGTACCGCCCCCCCCCCCCCCTTTCCCATCCTCTTCACATCCCCAACCATTCTCCCCAATCCACTTCAATCCGCCCCCTCCCACATTGGTACAAAGCATGAACAAAATTAGGTAATGCACAGAGCCAGTATACTTTTGAGTTTTCCCCATTCCCCACAGCACGCTCCTTCATACATCATTCGCTCTTTACACCCAACCGCACTCTTCCTCACCCCTCCCCCCTCCTGTTACTACGATATATCTCTCCTTTCTTACACACAGAGTGTAGAGTGGCACAGAGGTAACGCGTTCGCCTTCTGTCAAGTAAACCTGAGTTCGAACCTGTGTACAGGGGATTTTTCCTCTCACTTTGCACTAGGCCTTACCGGTCTGAACGTGGAGTCTTTCAGATGAGACGATAAACCGAGGCTCCGTGTGCCCATGCACTTAGCACATGTTAATCCCAGTGGCAACGAAAAAGATGTCATTTGGTCACAATTTACCCTGCCCTTCCTTCCTCATCAGTCACACAAAAAAATCCCATGCAAAAAAAAAAAGAGAAGTGGGTGGCGCGCCTCTGGCTGCGACGCGCTCCAAAGACTCTAAAAGGGTAAGATGGAGTTATCGTTAGTGGGATAGTTATCCAAAGTATAACTGACATAAAAAGATAACTCTTTCAGGTTTGAAAAAAAGAGTTAATGTAACCACGGATTCTATATTTAGGCTCAATGTGTAGTGTCCAATGATGTAACCTAAATGTGTCACGTTTAAAAGGGACATAACCAGTGTTTCTGTCCTCACTACTCATATAGGGAAAAGGGAACGGATGTTAGTCTTTCTTTTCAGTGTCTTTGCGCGCTCTCCAGGTGGGAGCAAACCGAATTTCACAGAGATGCCTTTGTGACTATAAAGTACCTAAAAATACCTATAAACAAATTCAAAAAATGCAGCAAACAGCATCTCAAACCTCTTACTTCTTAACAGAGTCTGTTGAGTGCCTCGCATCGTATGCAGTGTAGCGGGCCCCTTATGTAGTAGTATAGTAGTGATAGGGACAGGCATCATGGCCTAGGCCTCGCGGCCTATCAAACGTCCCATCATTGGTACAATCTTTATGTATGGTGTCTGATTTGCATACATCACTAATGTATAAGCAATTGCATAGCATCAATCAAAGTAAAAAAAAAATCTTTATATTTTGGAATTTCATCCAAAAGGTTCTTGAAATTGTTAATATGTAAATTTAATGTTAGTAGGCAGCTTATTCCAGTGATTAGCGACTAGGTGCGAAAATGAAAACTTCCTTCTATTAGTCCTGCTGTATTGAATATAAATTTTACCTTCAGAATTTCTTGTGTGAGTGCAATGAGAAACAGCAAAAAGTGATGCAACTGGAGTGTTAACTGGGCCATTGAAAATTGTATTCACCTGAATGAGATCCCCTCTTAAACGCCTTCCTTTAAAGGTGGACCCTGACGGATGGGTTTTTGCCAGAAGCACGTCGAGATCGCCAGAAAGACAGCCTTTTCAAGGATCGGAACACTCACTTTGCTCTGGTTTCCTAGAAATTAAACCGTCAAAACGTCGATTCCTCCTTGGCGGAGATGCCGGAGAGAGTAGCCATTTTGGATGGGGTGGGTGGGGGCCAAACCCATTGTGGTTGAAGATTTTTCTTTTTTATAATGCAGTTAAAAAAAAAATGAAGCTATCTCCGTTGTTGTGAGCAAAACTCCTTTAGATAAACTGCATAAAATTAAAAAAAAGATAAATAAAAAGGCCTGTATTGCGAAAAATCCGGGCAAACAATTTGGTCGCCATTACAAAAGAGATGGCACAGGTCTTCTCTTTCAGTTGAATAATTTGACTTCCAGCACCTCCGCCAAGGATGAATAGCAGATTTGACGGTTTGATTTCTAGGAAACCAGAGCAAAGTGAGAATTGCGATCTCTGTAAAGGGTGTTTTCATGGTGATCTCGATGTGTTTCGTACAAAGACTCATCCGTCAGGGTGCCCCTTTAAGGGGGTGGGTTTGGCCAGATCATATCTACCACGGTTGTCGTCGTCGTCCACAGGGCTATCTCCTGGTGGACCCTAAGCCGTGCATCCAGATAGTGCCCATGGCGGACGAGCTGGAGCTCACCCACCTGCCCTTGGGCGAGCTGTTCACCTTGGACGCCAGCAGGACCATCGAGGAGGGGCAGCCCCGAGCCAAGTACGACAGTGCGTCTTTATCTATCTTAGCTTGTTGCTTAAAGATACGCGTGCCATTCGGTAGTGGGGTGGATGGATGCCTCGTTATTTGCGCGTGTGTGTGTGTGTGTGCCAGCCTGCGCATTTCTGTCTATTATGTCTGTAAAGTCACAAGTCACACAATTTATTGTCCGAGAAAAGTGGTGCGCCTCTATTCGCCTACGCGCGTTTTGCCTACTCTCGTTTCATCGACTAACTGAGAAGTAGTCTCGTTTCGCCTAAATATTGTTCGAAACAAATTGTTGACACACCACCCACTAAACAGGACCATATACTGTATACTGGAAGCAATGTTTAATAATTAAGGACATCGTCATGGCAACGATGATTATGCATTCATCTTGCATTGACTTTTTAAATTGTCCTCAAAGGTCAAGTAACTGTTAATCTGTGCAATTGCATGGCCTCATTTTGAAGATTTAAAAAAAAAAAAAAATTTCTATTGCCAGCAATGTTGAGAGAGAGAGAGAGAGAGAGAGAGAGAGAGAGAGAGAGAGAGAGAGAGAGAGAGAGAGAGAGAGAGAGACAGTCAGACAGACAGACAGACAGACAGACTCACAAACTTCGTTCTAATTGCAGTGCGCTCTTGGTTTAATTATAAAAAAGTAAGTTCAGCAGGAAACAGAGAAAAAAAGTCCAGATTTATAACTATCTGATGTGCTGGCAGATGCATAATACTAAGGATGGGGTGGGCGAAACGAGACAGTGTGGGCGAAACGACACAGCCGACACAATAGATGCAAATGAAGCGGCAGATTACGTATATCAAATAGTGGGCGAGTGTGTGCGCGTGTCAGTGAGAATGTGTTTTCTGTGTGTTTGATGAAATGTGTGTGGGTCTGTGTGTATGTATGTCTCTTTGCAAGAACGCATTCACTCGCGTGCGTGCACGTACGTGCGTGTGTGTCTGTTGTGTGTGTGTGTCTGTCTGCGTGTGTGGACGTCTGTGGATGCGCTTTGTGCTCTATGAAAAGCGCTATGTAAGTGTCCGTTGTTTATTATTATTATTATTATTATTATTATTATTAAAATACAAAAGTTTGAAAGATTGATTTGGCATTCATCTTGGTTTTGAATTTTCATGAAAGCCCGTTTTTCTTGAAACAGATATGAATGGTCCTGCATTCTCATCTCTACAGGCAAAGCTTGCAACATCACATTTCGTAAGTACACAATCCATGGCTTGTTTTTCTTTTCTAGCGTTCAAAAAATTGAGAAAGAGTATCTTTTGGTGTCTTCTCGATAGTTCAACGTTTAAGCCTCTGACGTGGCATTGGTCTGTATTGTTAACAATTCGGGACTTTATTGGTGTTGCACTACCTCCGGGCATTGCCTCCAGGATCGTTCCCACCATATTTATATCTACTAATGTCCCATATGTGTCTGTTCCAGACCGGAGGACGTTAAACAGATTTTCAATTTTCTTTGCGACACATTTTAAGATTTTTTCTTCTACGTGGCATTGGTCCGACGTACGATGATGCTAAGCCCAGTGGCAATGAAAAAGTTGTTATATGGTCGAAATTTACCCCCCCTCTTTCCTTCCTCATCGGTCACACAAAAATCGCATGCAACCCCCCACCCCCCCGAAACCCCCCCCCCCCCACCTCAACAACAATCGGTGGCTCGCCTCTGGCTGCGATGCGCTCTCCAGGTGGGAGCAACCCGAATTTCACAGAGACGCCTCTGTGACTACAAGTACCTAATACTTAATAATACTAATACCTAATAATACCATTTCTAGCTCAGCCCACCAGAATAGTAGCTGCCCCACTTCTGCTATCTGGTGGATATAGTGTTGTCGATGTTTTTG
Organism: Phymorhynchus buccinoides; assembly: GCA_017654935.2. Lineage (NCBI taxonomy): Eukaryota > Metazoa > Mollusca > Gastropoda > Neogastropoda > Raphitomidae > Phymorhynchus > Phymorhynchus buccinoides. The sequence goes on along the minus strand of CM065696.1, from coordinate 45,679,936 downwards.
GAATGACAGACTGGCATGCATTTTCGGATTGACAGACTGGCATGCATTTTCGGATTGACAGACTGGCATGCATTTTCGGATTGACAGACTGGCATGCATTTTCGGATTGACAGAATGGCATGTATTTTCGGAATGACAGACTGGCATGTATTTTCGGAATGACAGACTGACATGTATTTTGGGAATGACAGACTGGCATGTATTTTGGGAATGACAGACTGGCATGTATTTTGGGAATGACAGACTGGCATGTATTTTGAGAATGACAGACTGGCATGTATTTTCGGAATGACAGACTGGCATGTATTTTGGGAATGACAGACTGGCATGTATTTTGAGAATGACAGACTGGCATGTATTTTCGGAATGACAGACTGGCATGTATTTTGGGAATGACAGACTGACATGTATTTTGGGAATGACAGACTGCATGTATTTTGGGAATGACGGACTGGCATGCATTTTCGGAATGACAGAATGGCATGCATTTTCGGAATGACAGACTGGCATGTATTTTCGGAATGACAGACTGGCATGTATTTTCGGAATGACAGACTGGCATGTATTTTCGGAATGACAGAATGGCATGCATTTTCGGAATGACAGACTGGCATGTATTTTGAGAATGACAGACTGGCATGTATTTTGGGAATGACAGACTGGCATGTATTTTGGGAATGACAGACTGGCATGTATTTTGGAATGACGGACTGGCAGGTATTTTTGGAATGCCGGACTGGCATGTATTTTGGAATGACGGACTGGTATGTATTTTGGGAATGACGGACTGGCAGGTATTTTGGAATGACGGACTGGCAGGTATTTTGGAATGACGGACTGGCAGGTATTTTGAGAATGAAGGACTGGCAGGTATTTTGGAATGACGGACTGGCATGTATTTTCAGAATGACGGACTGGCAGGTATTTTCACATATTGTGGGCGATTACCTGTCGCCGCTTCACGGCTTTCCTCACCTGCTACCGCTGTAAAGAAATTCTAGCCCAGCTCACCAGAATAGTATCTGCCCTTTTTGCTATTATTGTGGAAGCACCGTTGGACACCACTGACACACACACACACAGACACATACACACAAACACAGACACACAGACGCAAGCATGCACGCACGCACATGCACACACACACAACAACAACAACAACAACAACAACAACAACATACAGTATTTATATGGCGCTGAATCTTGATAGAAATCAAATCAAAGCGCACACACACGTTAGCATTCAAAGCGCATTCAAACACAAACGCAATACAAGTTTTACAACGCGAACACACACAGATAACATAAATGGAATATAGCAGAAACAGACCTAATGGCAAGAGAGAGAAGATAAAGAGAGAGGAGCTTTAATGATGGGGGAACAGGTGGGTTTTGAGGTTAGCTTTGAAAGCAGAGAGAGTCGGTCGCTGACACACACAGACACACACATACGCACACACACACACACACACACAGAGTGACACACACACACACACACACACACACACACATACGCACACACACACACACACACACAGAGTGACACACACACAGACACACACACACACACACACACACACACAGACAGACAGACAGACACACACACACAAAGACAGACAGACAGACACGCACACACACACACGTACACACACACACACACACACACACGTACACACATGCACAGAGTGACACACACACAGACAGACAGGCACACACATGTACACACACACACACACACACATTTATTTTCTATACTAAGGGGAAAAACTCTTGCTGTAAAACTGACCAGTACCAGTACCAGTTAGTTCCCTTGGTGTCTATTATATATACAGTGGAGAATTGATAACTCAAAATAACTCAAAACCACTGGTAACTCAAAATAATTTTTGGAACTAACTGGTACTGGTACTCAGCCACCTTTCTTGCTTTGTGTCCATCCAGCGGAGGAGCCGGGGATGAGCAGACACCAAGGGAACTAACTGGTACTAGTACTCTACCACTTTCTTTTTGCTGTCCCATCTTCTGGGCCATACAGTACTCTACCACCTTTCTTGCTTTGTGTCATCCATCCAGCGGAGGAGCCGGTGATGAGCTTCATGGCCCTGCACACTCTCGTGGGGGAGAGGCTGCGGCTGACGCTGACGGTGACCCACTACTTCCACCACAGCGGAACACCCATCCAGGCCAGCCAGTCCCGCCTCCTGAGGGTCGTCGACGTCCACAACCTCCTGGTGCATATCAGGTGTGTGTGTGTGTGTGTGGCGTCCGGTAGAAAGCGTGCACTGCTATAAAGCGCGCAGAAATAACGCTATAAAACGCGCAGTTTGATGCCATAAAGCGCACACGGATTTAGCTACTTGGAATACAGTACACGCTATAAAACGCGCACTTGCACTTGGGCCTGATGTTCCATGAATAGCGCAGGTTTCAATCTTCTTCTTTTTTCTGTGAGTATTATGCAGTCGTCATTGCTGCTGTTACGTTTATAGCAATTCTTATTTTAAATAAATAGGAGTGATAAATGTTCAAATTCAAAGACAGGGCGCACGCTTTCCACACATTCGAAGTGCGCGTTTTATGGCATTAAGCAACCTGAAATTGCGCGCTAACTGAGAGTGCGCGTTTTATAGCAATTGCAAAGTACGCGCTAACCGGACGCAGCCGTGTGTGTGTGTGTGTGTGTGTCAGGGCTGGAGGGGTGGGGGAGGGAGGGTGGTGGTGGTGGGTGGGGTATATAATATGTGTGTGTGTGTCAGGGATGGAGAGGTGGGCATGGGGGAGGGAGGGGGATATATAATATATGTGTGTGTGTGTATTTAGCAGTCTTGTAGACAGCAGTCTTGCGATAGATCGAGCTCAGTCAGCGGACAGTCTCCTTCCTCCGAAAGTACATCCTGGATGTATGTGTGTGTGTCTGTGTCTGTGTGTGGTGTGTGTGTGTGGTGTGTGTGTCTGTGTGTGTGTTTGCGTATGTGTGTGTGTTTTCATCCCCCCACCCCCTTCTTTCTCTCTCTTAATGTCTTTACCCCCACCCCTTTATTAGCATTTCCCTTTCTCTTTTATCGTTTTGGCATTTTCTTTTCGTTTTGATTTCAACGATGCTTTTGTCTGTCGCATGTGTTTTGTAAAGTTAAAGGAAACGCGCATTTTGGAGAAAAACACACAAAAACACAAAACAACTTTGCAAATCTAAAAAATATCAAAATGGTAGCTAAATATTTAAAAGTTTATTAACAATTTTGTGGGCTACATTTTCTTTCTCTTTTTTTGGGGGGTGGAGGGGGTGTTACCCTATATCACGGCATTCTACGTGGGCGTTGGGGTGTGGTTTGTCTTCTATGATTATTTTGTTTTTGTGTGATGATTATTACTCTCTCTCTCTCTCTCTCTCTCTCTCTCTCTCTCTCTCTCTCTCTCTCTCTCTCTCTTCCTCTTCCCCTCCACCCCCCTTACCCCCCTACCCCCCTCCACTCCCAACTACTCAGATGCCTGACCAACTGCCACCCCCGCGCCGTGTCGGTTCACCCGGTGGTGCTGAGGGTGGTTTGCGAGTACCAGTGTCAGAACCCCAAGCAGCTGCTCTACCACTGGAAACTCTACAACGTCACCGGCCCCCCTGGAACCAAGAAACTCATTTGTGAGTCAGGCTTCTTCCTTCTTCTTTCTTCTTCTTTCTTCTTCTTTCTTGAATGTAGACCCCTAGTCTGTGAGCACCAGTGTCAGAACTCCAAGCAGCTGCTCTACAACTGGAAACTCTACTACGTCACAGGGCCTCTGGGAACCAAGAAACTCGTTTGTGACTCAGGCTTCTTCCTTCTTCTTTCTTCTTCTTTCTTCTTTCTTCTTCTTTCTTCTTCCTTCTTCTTTCTTCTTCAATGTAGACCCCTAGTCTGCGAGCACCAGTGTCAGAACCCCAAGCAGCTGCTCTACAAATGGAAACTCTAAAACATCACCGGCCCCCCTGGAACCAAGAAATTCATGTGTGAGTCAGGCTTCTTCCTTTCTTCTTTCTACTTCTTCAATGTAGACCCCTAGTCTGTGAGCACCAGTGCCAGAACCTCAAGCAGCTGCTCTACAACTGGAAACTCTACAACGTCACTGGCCCCCCTGGAACCAAGAAACTCATGTGTGAGTCAGGCTTCTTCCTTCTTCCTTCTTCTTTCTTCTTCAATGTAGACCCCTAGTCTGCGAGCACCAGTGCCAGAACCCCAAGCAGCTGCTCTACAACTGGAAACTCTTAAACATCACCGGCCCCCCTGGAACCAAGAAACTCATATGTGAGTCAGGCTTCTTCCTTCTTTTTGAATGTAGACTCTCAGTCTTCCTCACCTGTCCACAGCAAGTTGCCAGAAAAAAAGAAGGGCAGTCTTTCAGTGGATTCCGGCACCTCTGTAGAATTCCAGGAAACGAGCAGGCGGACGTCCTTTGCAAAAAGAGGGATCGAGAGGAGAGCCAATCCACAACAGTGTCAGCTTCCACAAAAAGAAGACAATACAGTGGAACCTCCCTTATAAGACCTTGAAGAATCACCCAAAATGAGGTCTTATAAGGGAGGGGTCTATAAGGGAGTGGTCTTATAAGGGAGGTAATGTTAATACTTACAAAGAAGGGCAATGTCTCAGAGAAGTAGGTCTTATATGGGAGGGAGTCTTATAATGGGATGTCTTATAAGGGAGGTTCCACTGTAATTAAGGCTTTAACGAGGCCACCGGTGCAGAAGGACGATTACCATCAACTGTCCCGGGAGCATCAAGTAGTTCTGGTGCGACAGCGCACCGGCCACAACAGGCTCAGCAACCACATGCATCGGAAGACGAAACTGGCACCATCACCAGTCTGTGCCTGTGGTCTGGAAGACCAGACAACAGAACATGTCCTGCAGAGATGTCCCCTTCACAAGGAGGCAAGAGACGAAGCTGGCACCATCACCAGTCTGTCCCTGTGGTCTGGAAGACCAGACAACAGAACATGTCCTGCAGAGATGTCCCCTTCACAAGGAGGCAAGAGACGAAGCTGGCACCATCACCAGTCTGTCCCTGTGGTCTGGAAGACCAGACAACAGAACATGTCCTGCAGAGATGTCCCCTTCACAAGGAGGCAAGAGACGAAGCTGGCACCATCACCAGTCTGTCCCTGTGGTCTGGAAGACCAGACAACACAACATGTCCTGCAGAGATGTCCCCTTCACAAGGAGGCAGGAGATGAAGCTGGCACCATCACCAGTCTGTCCCTGTGGTCTGGAAGACCAGACAACAGAACATGTCCTGCAGAGATGTCCCCTTCACAAGGAGGCAAGAGATGAAGCTGGCACCATCACCAGTCTGTCCCTGTGGTCTGGAAGACCAGACAACAGAACATGTCCCTCCAGAGATGTCCCCTTCACAAGGAGGCAGGAGATGAAGCTGGCACCATCACCAGTCTGTCCCTGCGGTCTGGAAGACCAGACAACAGAACATGTCCCTCCAGAGATGTCCCCTTCACAAGGAGGCAGGAGATGAAGCTGGCACCATCACCAGTCTGTCCCTGTGGTGTGGAAGACCAGACAACAGAACATGTCCTCAGCAGAGATGTCCCCTTCACAAGGAGGCAAGAGATGAAGTGTGGCCCATCAGCACATCGCTGTCCACCAGGCTCTCTGGGTCCAAGGAAGAGCTGGAGAAAACGGCTCTATTATTTTGTCAGCAGGGCTTCTTTGGTTGTGTAGCAGGCGTACACCAGAAGCAGAGGAAGACGGGCCCTCCTGGAATCAAGAACCAAGAGTCACTAAGGCTTCCTTCGTCTGTCTTCAGAGAGGTAAAGGTGCAAAGAAGCTATTGTAGCTTATCCTTTTTACCCTCAATAAAACATTCGTATTCTGTCTTCTTCTTTCTTCTTGAATGTAGACTCCCAAGTCTTCTGGCATTTAATACAAATTAACGGGCCGTTACACTGCATACAATTCGATCCCAATGCGATCCGACTGTGACATTGGTGAGGCGTGATTCTCGTGAAATTCTACTGTCTACATGAATCTGATGAAATCCTACTAGTTTTGTTCACTATACTTGTAACAAAATTGGAACATGTCGGCTGAATGCAGCAGGGAGACCACTAGTGAAAACTGAAAACCTGACACATACGTACCTCATCCGTTATGGCCATATGGTCTGGGAACGCCGATGATGATGATGATAATGATGATGATGATGATGATGATGATGATGTTGATGATGATAATGATGATGATGATGTTGATGATGATGATGATGATGATGATGATGATGATGATGATGATGATGATGTTGATGATGATAATGATGATGATGATGATGATGATGATGATGATGATGATGATGATGATGATGATGATATTTTGTGTTATGTTGTATCAGTTGGTAGCTGGCTGAGGCATATAGTCTGGAATGCAGATGATGATGATGATAGTGATGATGATGATGATGATGATGATATTTCGTGTTATGTTGTATCAGTTGGTAGCTGGCTGAGGCATATAGTCTGGATTGCAGATGATGATGATGATAGTGATGATGATGATGATGATGATGATATTTCGTGTTATGTTGTATCAGTTGGTAGCTGGCTGAGGCATATAGTCTGGGAATGCAGATGATGATGATGATGACGCTGATGATGATGATGATGGTGATGATGATGATGAAGCTAATGATGGTGATGATGATGATGGTGGTGATGATGATGATAATGATGATGATGATGATGATGATGACGATAATGATGATGACGATGAAGAAGATGATGATAGTGATGATGGCGATAATGATGATGATGATAATTATGATGATAATAAAGATGATGATGGTGATAATGATGATAATGATGATGATGACACCAACGATGATGATAATGATGATGATGATGATGACGACGACGACGATGATGATGATAATGATAAACAACATGTATGATATTTCGTGGTATGTTGATCAGTTGGCAGCTGGCTGAAGCAGCTGGTAGACAATGGAGTGATGAATAAAATGGTGTTCAGGACCTCTGGAGCTGATGGTGATGATGACGATGATGATGACGACAATGATGGTGATGATGACGACGACGACGATGATGATGATGATGATAAGCAACATATTATATGATATTTCGTGTGATGTTGATCAGTTGGCAGCTGGCTGAATCAGCTGGTAGACAATGGAGAGATGAATAAAATGGTGTTCAGGACCTCTGGAGCTGGCAACATTTTCCTCGAGACGGTGTTTGTCGTCTGTGTCACAGGTAAAATGTGTGTGTGTACGTGTGCTTGTGTGTGTGTGCGTGCGTGTGGGCATGCGCTCACCTGTGTGTGGGGGGGGGGGGGGGGGGAGGAAGACAGGGCACAAGACAAGTCTACCGCTCGGCAACATTCTTGAATTTTATTTTATAGCTTAGTTTATGTGTGGTCAGAACTCTTCGGGGCTCTGTATCTAACATCGTTTCAAATCCATTCAAGAACTATTTCCTCCTCAAAGAAAAAACACCCCTCTGAGTTTGCAAGATTAAAGGGATTTTCTGCAGCAGAGAAATCCTGCTGCACTATGTTAGTTTGCTTCTTTGCTGGGGCCCCCCCCCCC
>CM065696.1:45649853-45664853 GCA_017654935.2 Phymorhynchus buccinoides | reverse complement strand
GTGTAAGTGTGTGTGTGCAGCTGTATGTGTGTGTGTCCGTGCAACCTAGTATGTAACTATGATGTATTGAATGAGAGATGAAGAATGAGTCTGTGTCTATGTGTGTTATGTGTGTGTGCATGCCTGCATGTGTACGCGCACTCGTGTGTGCGTGTTGTGTGTCACTGTGTGTGTGTGTGGGGTGTCTGTGTCTATGTCTGTGTGTGTGTGCTGCTTTGTGCATGTGTTGTTGCTGGTTTGTGTCATTCTTAGTACTATTTTTGTTGTCTGCTTATTGTTGAACACTTGGTTGTAAAGCGCTTTGGACTCAATTGAGGAAAAGCACTATATCAATGTACTGTTATTGTTATTATTATTAGTAGTATTACTATCACCACAATCTGGTGAGTCCAGTAAAGAAATCGTACCCTCTCTGACTTTCACCCTTGACCTTGGCCTTTGAGTTTGTTTTGAAAGTGAACAATATGGCATTTAGATCAATCTCCAAAAACACAAAAGCGAGTGAGCCTTGAAGGCTTTGCCTCTTGCTTGTTGTTGTTGTTCCCAGGAGCGCTGAACGTGGCAGGTCTGGTGGCCGGTGTGATGAACGGGGGTGGGGGGAAGCACATCCCGGGTCTCAGCAAAGAAAAACGAATGAAGGTAAGAGGAAGAACGATAAAAACATAGAGTTTAATCATTATACCCCCCTGTGGGGATACCGGGGGTCTTTTGTACAAATAGTTCCCCCACCTTCTGGAAGTTCTGTGCTTGTAACATCCTCTAATCTGTCACTCTCTTTGATTCTGCCTTTTCCCTTTGCTTACTGTCATCTACTATCTTTCTGCCTTACCGGTCCATCCATTCTCCTGCCTTTTTTTCAAGAAACACTTTCAAAAACATTTCCTCCTGCCGAAGTCGGACTTGCTGGGCCTAACTATTCCTTAGTTAGGCGCATAACGGCGGCATGACGCATCTGCGCTCATAATTGACAGGAAACTGTCTGAGCGATCGAAGAAGAAGAAGAAGAAGAAGAAGAAGAAGAATTATACAGTAGATTGAAATAGTGAGGAGATAGTGAAATAAATAAGGGGGAAGAAACTCTCCATTAATTAACTCCCTCCACCAAATTTGTTTTCGACACCACCGCCTAGCACAGCATGAGCATGAGCAACAGCCAAACGAAAAGGAAAGGATGATGTTTGGGTTTGCTTCCGTGTGGCTGTTGCTCGTGCTGTGCTAGGCGGTGGCGTCAAAAACAAATTTGGTGTAAAGAGAGTTTTCCTGGTGATCTCGACGAGTTTCTTGGCAAAAACTCATCCGTCAGGTTGCCCCTTTAATAATAAAAAAAAGGCTGTTGGAAGTAAATAAGTATGCTTCTGTTTGTTCTTTTTCTCTTTTCCTCATACCAGTGCAGAGTGGCACAGAGGTAACACGTTCGCCTCATGTCAAGTAAACCCGAGTTCGAACCTGGGTACAGGGTATTTTTCTTTCACTTTACACTAGGCCTTACGGTCTGAACGGTCTTTCTTTCGGATGAGACGTTAAACCGAGGTCCCGTGTGCCCATGCACTTAGCACATGTTAATCCCAGTGGCAACGAAAAAGTTGTCATTTAGTCAAAATTTACCCACCCCCCCCCCTTTCCTTCCTCATCAGTCACCAAAAAAAATAACATGCAAAAAACAAAAAACAAACCGTGGGTGGCGCGCCTCCAGGTGGGAGCAACCCGAATTTCACAGAGACGCCTCTGTGACTATAAAGTACCTAATACCTAATAATGCCATATATTACCATGTTGCAGATACAGCGGACAGTGATGGCTTTCTTGCTGCCATTCGCCAACAGCGAAAGGAACACCGTGCTGCAGATGACCCCCATCGTGGAAGCCCTGACCCGTCCACAGGGACGCGAGGTCATGTCCACTGAGATGGAGGTCAGTACCGTTTGAGATACCGGGGGGGTCTTTGTATAAATAGTTCTCCCACCTTCTGGAAGTTCTGTGCTTGTAACTTCCTCTAATCTGTCACTCTCTTTGACTCTGCCTTTTCCCTTTGTTTACTGTCATGTAGCCTACTATGTTTTTGCCTTTCCCGGTCCATTCTCTGCCTTTTTTTTCTTTCTAGAAACGCTTTCTAAAAGATTTCCTCCTCCAACTGAAGCCGGATTTGCTGGGCCTAACTATTTCTTAGTTAGGCGCATAACGGCAGCATGATGCATCTGCGCTCATAATCGACAGGAAACTGAGTGATCGAAGAAGAAGAAGTCCGGTCGTTACGGAGAAAGCAAAGCGTCTCAATCTTAATATCAAGATCTAAAGGCACGTGCACATATATTTTATTTTTATTTTTATTGTCTGGTATTTGGTACTTTATTGTCAACATCTCTGTGAAATTCGGGTTGCTCCCACCTGGAGGCGTGCCACCCATTTTTTAATATTTAATTTGCATGTGACTTTTGTGTGACTGATGAGGAAGGAAAGGGGGGAGGTAAATTTTGACCAAATTGCAACTTTTTCGTTGTCACTGGGTTTAACATTGCTAAGTGCATGGGCACACGGGCAACCCAGTGACCGGTTTAGGCCAGATTGAAGACACAGAGGTAAGAAGTTCCGGCCGGTATTGGCCCAAATGGCCAGAATAAATAGAAGGGGGTTGTGCAACTTTTTTTAATTCTTGAGCATTCCACCACCCCGCCATTATTTTTTCCTTGTTTTTGTTTCCTTTTCTTTATTTTTGTTTTTGCGGTCCTGTTTTTTTTCTCGTTTTTTTTCCTCTCTTTTTTCACACTCACATTTTAGTTTATGTGCACTATTAGGCCAAAAATGGACATTTCCAAAGAACGTTTAGTCATTTTTGTATTAACACAAAGATGTTTGGGTTTCTGTGTGACCTAGTATATGGTGTACTGACGCACTCATCCCGTGTATATGCGTGCGTATTGAGTGCATAGTATGCAGGGTAAATGTGAGTGCAGATAAACAATACCACATATATCATTTTTTTAAACCCCACCAAACGTCCCTTTACAAAAACTAAATAAAAGAACATAACGAAATTGAACAAAGGGGGAAAACTCTTTCTAATTAACTCCCCTCCACCAAAGTTGATTACGATATCAATCAAGTAAAAGAAGGTTATTTTGCTGTCCCATCTTCTGGGCCATACAGTGGCGTTGCTCCCAAGTCGCTCATTGCGAACTGGCCAACTCGCAGCCACACCCCGGCTCGTTCAAGTCGCAGAATCCCAAACCAGTGGTCCAAAGGGGGTAAAGAAGGAGTGTTAATTCTAGGTTCTTTTGATAGGCTTATTTTCTCGTTAATGATCTACGCTGTATCATCATTCTGTTGTTGTCTTCATGTTCAGGAGACGGGGGCCCTGGTGTTGTTGCCTCTGACGGAGGGTCTGTCCCACATCGCTGTGACTGACTACAGGAGTGCACACAGACTGGCCAAGTAAGGAAGGGAGAGAGACGTGGAGAGAGAGAGAGAGAGAAAGAGAAAGAGAGAGTGAGACAGGCAGACAGACAGAGAGACGGAGGGTCTGTCCCACATCGCTGTCACTGACTACAGGAGTGCCGGCACACTGGAGAGAGAGAGAGAGAGAGAGAGAGAGAGAGAGAGAGAGAGAGAGAGAGAGAGACTAGAGACAGAGAGAGAGAGAGAGAGAGAGAGAAAGAGTGAGACAAGCAGACAGACAGAGAGACGGAGGGTCTGTCCCATATCACTGTCACTGACTACAGGAGTGCCGGCACACTAGAGAGAGAGAGACGAGAGAGAGAGAGAGAGAGAGAGAGAGAGAGAGAGAGAGAGAGAGAGACTGAGAGAGAGTGAGACAGGCAGACAGACAGAGAGAGGGAGAGACAGACAGACAGTCAGACAGAGAGAGAGAGAGAGAGAGAGACAGACAGACAGAGAGAGGGAGAGAGAGAGGGAGAGAGAGAGGGAGAGAGAGAGAGAGAGAGAGTGTGTCTCAAGAGCTTGGCATGTTAGTGAATTTAGGTCCTGCCAACGTTGAAGGTAATGACGTTAATAATAATGAGGATGAAGATTTGAGTGATTATTATGCCTATTCTGAGACTGATGTGCTCAGTTCAGAACTGCTGCTGGTGATGATGTTGATGCTGCTGCTGATGTTGTTGTCGTTGTTGATGGTGATGATGATGATAACATCCACAGCACATGAATTCCTCACATTCTGACTGCTTTTAGTTTTACCCAGAGAGCTATTTGTTTCAAGTTATACCCTTTCATATAAGCAACGTTTCTTTCCGGTGATTGTTGCTAGGGTCGGGGAAAGACCTTACAAGTGATAACAGCAAACAACAGAAGGGATAACAAATATGGATTGGTGTCCACTGGTGATGAGTTCTAAAAATAGGCATGAACTAAAAAATAGTTGGACCAGGGTGCTGTGGATGATGACGATGATGCTGTTGATGCTGCTGCTGATGATGATGTTGATGATGAGATGATGATGATGCTGTTGATGATGACGATGATGCTGTTGATGATGATGATGATGTTGATGCTGCTGCTGATGATGATGTTGATGATGATGATGCTGTTGTTGGTGATGATGATGTTGATGATGACAACTACTACGATATTTAAGACTTCGACAATGATGATGATGATCCACATCTGTATTGTTAAAAATTCGGGACTTTCCTGGTGTTGCACTGCCTCCGGGCATTGCCTCCAGGATCATTCCCACCATCTTTATATCTACTAATGTCCCATATGTGTCTGCTCCGGACCGGAGGACGTTAAGCAGAATTTAATCCATGAAGATGATGATAATGTTGACAATGATGATCATGTTGACTATGATGATAATGTTGACTATGATGATAATGTTGATGATAATAATGTTGACAGTGATGATAATGTTGATGCTGATGATAATGTTGACAATGGTGATCATGTTGACGATGATGATAATATGTTGATAATATGTTGATGATAATGTTGATGATGTTGATGATGATAATGTTGACAATGATGATAATGTTAATGATAATGTTGACAATGATGATAATGTTGATGATGATGATAATGTTGACGATGATGATAATGTTGACTATGATGATAATGTTGACATTGATGATAATGTTGACAATGATGATCATGTTGACAATGATGATAATGTTGACAATGATGATCATGTTGACAATGAGGATAATATGTTGATAATGTTGACTATGATAATGTTGACAATGATGATAATGTTGATGATGATAATGTTGATGATGATGATAATGTTGATGATGATGATGTTGACAATGATAATGTTGACAATGATGATAATGTTGATGATGATCATGTTGACAATGATAATGTTGACAATGATGATAATGTTGACAATGACAATGTTGACAATGATAATGTTGACAATGATGATGATGTTGATGATGATGATAATGTTGACAATGATGATAATGTTGATGATGATGATGTTGACAATGATAATGTTGACAATGATGATAATGTTGATGATGATAATGTTGACAATGATAATGTTGACAATGATAATGTTGACAATGATGATAATGTTGATGATGATGTTGATGATGATAATGTTGACAATGATGATAATGTTGACAATGATGAATGTTGATGATGATGATGTTGACAATGATAATGTTGACAATGATAATGTTGACAATGATGATAATGTTGACGATGATTATAATGTTGACAATAATGATAATGTTGACAATGATGATAATATTGTTGATGATGATGACGACCATGAAAACTAATACTTCGACAATGATGGTGATCATGATGGCACTGATGGTGGTACGTAATATTTATAATTTTGGCAATGATGATGACGAAGAAGATGACGATGACGATGATGACGATGAAGATGACAAATATGTTTCAGACTGCAGTACAGCCTACTGGACAGGATCAGCGAACGTAACGTTCTCCGTCAAGAGAACGCCCTTTTAGAAAACGTGTCGCAGCAAGCCAAAGAACATGTACGTCCGCAGACAAAAATTAACCTAAGAGTACTTCTTCTTCTTCTTCTTCTGCGTTCCCAGGCCATAATGGACATAATTGATAAGGTACGTATAATATGTCCGGTTTTCAGTTTTCACTGGTCTCCCCGCTGCGTACAGCCGACACGTTCCGATTTCGGAGGAGCTCAAAGGACAACAAATATTTGAAAGAGTTTCAAAAAAGGCAGGAGAATGGGCCAATAAGTCAGAAAAATAGTAGATGATAGAAAGCAAAGGGAAAAGGCAGAGTCAAAGAGGGTGACAGATTAGATGAAGTCAGAAGCACGGAACTTCCAGAAGGTGGGCCCCCCGGTATCCCCACGGGGATATCTAGAGTACCAATTAAAGGGGGTACGCATGTACCCAACCAACGCGCAGATCCGTTAGTACTTTATGCATATTTAATATTACTCCACATTCTCTGCATCATGAAAAGTGCAGTTTCGTTTATCCATTTATGCAGAAGAAGAAGAAAGAAGAAATTTTGGTGTTTTATGTCCTCTCGACCCGGGTAGGCACATATGGGACATGTGTATTAGTAGGGTATGTAACTGAGGAAAAAACATTTACAGGACAAACGTGGACAACATACATAATAGGGGGTACAGATATTCTCTAATAGCTAACAAGTTAAGAATTTCCTTTTGTTATGATTGGGAACCGAAGTTCGTGTTAAGAAGAATCTATACATTTATGCAGAAGTGAATGAATTTTGGTGTTTTACGTCCTCTCGACCCGGGTAGGCACATATGGGACATTTTTATGCAGAAGTGAGAGAGAGAAAAATAGAGATTTAACGCCTTCTGGGTCAAAAGACCATTTGGGGCATTTAAAATTATAAAGATCCTAGAAAAGAGGTGGATTTTTAATTGATAAGATATAGTTTGAGAGGATAAGTTATTTGTTTTAACAGAGTTTTTAGAAGTTTTTAATAGCGCACAAGTTTAGAGTATAAAATTTATGTTTGTGATAAAATATTTTATTTGTAAAAGATATTTAGCTGTTTGCTTTTAAGTCTGGCAGATTGGAGGAGGTCTGATTAAAAAAACCCAGGGCTACAGTTAAAATACATGCGTTTACGCTCAACTGAGCTTTTTAGTAAAAATTCGTGTTGTGCTCAGGAGGAGCTTTATTATTAAAATTCTTGACAGGCATTTGCCTGTGTATAAATTGTATATAAAGTTAAAATCCGAAAAGGTATGATTAAAAATGATATGTACATTATTATTATGTACACAACTTTTACACACAAACTATTTAGTTGAGTTGTATTTTAAGTATTTAGTCTATTAGGTCTTGTCCCTTAGGACTTAATACAACTAAGGGCTTATTACGAGTTTGGTTTGGTGAAAAGATTTGTTATATTTAAGAGTAAGTTTTATTTAGGTTTGGAGACCAAACTATTAGCTGTTGGTCTTTGAGGTGATCAAATCCAATAATTTTCAATGTTTTTAAAATAGGTTAAAATGTAGTAAAAAGAGTTCGTTAAAAATAACAACATTCGTTTGGTTTAGACCAGACTATTGGCTGTCGGTTTTCCAGGCGGGCAAAACCAGCCTCAATCCAGATCCCTCCGTGACCCAGGGGTCGCAAAGGGACTTGGTGTTGTTGTTGTTTTTAAAAAAAGATGATATGTACATTATTTAGTATGTACATAACTTTTACATAAAAACTGTTTAGTATAATCCCAAACTTACAAAGTTTTAAGATAGATTAAGTTTTATTAAAATAAAGTCAGTTAAAAAGACGAAATTCATTTAGTTTAAAAGTTACAATTAAAATTTTGTTTGGTTTGTTTATGTATGATAAGGTCATGAACTGACCATGGGTAAACCAGTTTTAGTTAGAGTCTTACTATGTTACATACTGTTATTGTTTATAAGTGGGGGAACATACCGCCAGAGGCCTCCATTACTGTGATTAATTACATAGTTTTGTTAGTTCCATCCGATCCCAAGGGGGGGTAGCAACAAAAACTCCCCCGCCCTTGATGTCATGATGGAGTCAGAAAAAGTTTGTTTTTAAGCTTTGAGTTTTGCTTTCATCGACCCCAGTCTGTGCCTTGTTCCCTGTGGCACTATGCAGAAGTAAATAAATCCTATCAATAACTGCTGAGCACCGTACCACAAGAAACCGGTGCTAACGAAATACTGTAATGACAAAGTTGAGTAATTAGAGATTGAACAGAGATTGATATATGCAAGAACATCATATCTAGTTATTATTTATTATTTAAGAAAATTTATATAGCGCTTCACCTTTAAGCCAGTAAGGTTGCTACAGTCAAACCTCTATTTTAAGAAATTGAACAAAGGGAGAAAACTCTTTCTAATTAACTCCCCTCCACCAAAGTTGATTACGATGCCAATAATCTAGCAATGCGTGGATCAGAGCCAAAGTGAGGCAAACAAAGCATCAAAGTCAGGAAAAATCGGTCTGGAGGGGTCTTAAATGGAGGTAGGTTTATACATAAATCGTAGATAATTACAACTGCCCTGCCCCCCCCCCCCCCCCCCCCCAAATCAGTCTTATGTGAGAGGTGGTCTTATAATGGAGGTACATTTTATACATAAATCATAGATAATTACAACTGCCCCCCCCCCCCCCCCCCCCCCCCCCCCCCCCCCCCCCCAAATCAGTCTTAAATGAGAAGAGGTCTCTTTTAACGGAGGTAGGTTTTATACATAAATCATAGATAATTACAAACTGTTCCCCCCCCCCCCCAAATCAGTCTTAAATGAGAGGAGGTCTTAATATGGAGGTAGGTTTTATACATAAATCATAGATAATTACAACTGTCCCCCCCCCCCCCCCCCCCCCCCCCCCCAATCAGTCTTAAATGAGAGGAGGTCTTATAATGGAGATAGGTTTTATGCATAAATCATAGATAATTACAACTGCCCCCCCAAAAAAAAAAAAAAATCGGTCTTAAATGAGAGGAGGTCTTATAATGGAGATAGGTTTTATGCATAAATCATAGATAATTACAACTGCCCCCCCCCCCCCCCCCCCCCCCTCCAAATCCGTCTTAAATGAGAGGAGGTCTTTTAACGGAGGGACTTGTAATAAACTGGAGGGGTCTTATAATGGAGGTAATGGAGATAGGTTTTATGCATAAATTATAGTGAGATACATTACATCCGTGCTAAAAAAAATTGGTCTTAAACTAGAGGAGGTCTTATAATGGAGGGTCTTATAACAGGTTTGACTGTACTATTGTGCAATTCATGAGGCAGGACAGCCTATAATATACACCCAGATGTAAATGTATTTCACATCTATTACTCAAAATAGATATGCAATTTGTGATAAACGTCGCGTCTAATCATTTGAATGATAAACATCATGTCCAATCATTTGAATGTGTGCTTTGTGATGAACATCATGTCTTATCATTTGAATATGTACTTTGTGATGAATGTCATGTCTGATCATTTAAATATGTATTATTAGGTATTAGGTACTTTATTGTCACAGAGGCGTCTCTGTGAAGTTCGGGTTGCTCCCACCTGGAGAGTGCGTCGCAGCCAGAGGCGCACCACCCATTATTTTTCTTTGCATGCCATTTTTGTGTGACTTATGAGGAAGGAAAGGGGGGAGTAAATTTTGATCAAATGACAACTTTTTCATTGCCACTGGGTTTAACGTGTGCTAAGTGCATGGGCACATGGGACCTCATCCGAAAGACTCCATGTGTCAGACCATAAGGCCTAGTGCAAAATGAGAGGAAAAATCCCCTGTATCCAGGTTCGAACTCGGATTTACTTGAGACGAGGCGAACGCGCTACCACTGTGCCACTCTACACTCTATGTAGTGCGTGATGAACGTCATGTCTGATCATTTGAAATGTGTTATTTCTTGACGACCGTCGATCATGCCCAATGACTACGACTGTGTGCAGTTCCTGAAGCGGGCCAGCATGTACGCCCAGATGTACATGAACATCGGCCAGGGCATGGTGGCGTCCTCCATGGACCCGGACACCCCCCAGGTGCAGGAATCCCGCCGATCCAGCATCACCGCCTTCTGGACCCGCCTCAGGCCCAACTCCACCCTCAGCATCGCCAAGCCCCGGAGCAAGAAGCAGGAGTTTGGTTGTGCCATCCACGTGGACGGGGAGTCGCTCAACGTCAGCCCTGGCACCGAACTGGATGTGGTGGTAAGTGTGTGGGTGTGTGTGTGGATGGATAGGTGGAAGGCCCAACTTCATCCTCATCATCTTATCTCCAAACCCCGGAGCAAGAAGTTGGAGTTCGGCAGCGCCGTTCACACGGAGGGGGAATCGCTCAATGTCAGCGCTGGCACCGAACTGGATGTGGTGGTAAGTGGGTGTGCATGTGGGTGTGCATGTGGGTGTGGGTGTGGATGGATAGGTGGAAGGCCCAACTTCATCCTCATCATCTTATGTCCAAGCCCCGGAGCGAGAAGCTGGAGTTTGGTAGTACCATTCATGTGGACGGGTAGTCGCTCAACGTCAGCCCTGGCACAGAACTGGACGTGGTGGTAAGTGTGTGTGTGTGTGTGGATGGATAGATGGAAAGCCCAACTTAAGCCTCATCATCTTATCTCCAAGCCCCGGAGCGAGAAGCTGGAGTTTGGTAATGCCATTCACGTGGACAGGGAGTCGCTCAACATCAGCGCTGGCACTGAAGTGGATGTGGGTGGGTGGGTGGGGGTGGGGCGGTTGGAGTGGGTAGGGGATGTGGGTGGATGGATGGATGGATGGATGGATGGGAGGCCTAACCCAACTGCACCCTCAGAATGGACGGGGATGTTGTGATCAGTGACTGGTGCGAAAACTTGAACTTAGTTCATTTTGGGAGTGGGTGGGATGTTCTCTTGTTCTTCAGATGATGGTGAACAAGAGCAACCTGTGTGTGTGTGTGTGTGTGTGTGTGTGTGTGTGTGTGTGTGTGTGTGCGTGTGCGTGTGTGCGTGCGTACGCATGCGTGCATGTGTGTCTAAGCTTGAACTTAGTCCATTTTGGGGGGGGCGGGGGTGTTCTCGTGTTCCTCAGATGATGGTGAACAAGAGCAACCTGTTTGTATGTGTGTGCGCATGCGTGTGTGCGTGTGTGTCTAAGCTTGAACTTAGCCCATTTTTGGGGGGTAGGCCTAGTTCATTTTCATCTCAGATGACTGTGAATTTTCATTTAGTATTATTTGTCGAGTACATTTCGTAAGCCTCGGCTTGTTGTACGAGTACTCAATTACACATCATTTTGTAGCTGCAAATGTCTGTTAAGTTGTTGTTGCTGACGTACCCTGGCTAAAAGACTCCAGAGATCATCCCAACAGCCGAAGCATTTTGAACACTAGGATACAATTACAATTACATCATGAGAACTTAGAGCATGTGCCCGTTTTGATTACCCGCCACGTGGGCAGCCACACTGATCCGACTTCGGGGAGGGGGTACAAGTGTGTGTTAAAGTAAAAGGTCGTTTCAACCAGATGACGGTGAACGAGAACAACCTGTTCGTGTTCGGCAACAGCACGGAGAGCATCAACATGCCCATGGTCAACATGGAGATCAAGCACCGGGGGTCCTCCAGAACCGTCCACACCTCCAACCTCTCCTCGCCCGCCGACATCTTCATCCAGAGAACCGGTCAGTAAAAAGATGACGAATCTAATACCCCCTCCCCCCCACCCAACACACCCCTCCCCACCCCTGTGGTGGGGATGGATACCAGGGAATCTTTTGTGCAAATAATCCAATTGTTTTCAACCTGAAATCTTCTTCTTTCTTCTTCTTTGATCGTTCAGACAGTTTCCTTGTCAATTATGAGCGCAGATGCGTCATGCTGCCGTTATGCGCCTAACTAAGAAATAGTTAGGGCCCAGCAAGTCCGACTTTCGGGCTGGAGGAAATGGTTTTGAAAGTGTTTCGTGAAAAAATGGCAGGAGAATGGACCGGTAAGGCAGAAAGATAGTAGATGACAGCAAGCAAAGGGAAAAGGCAGAGTCAAAGAGAGTGACAGATTAGAGGAAGTTACAAGCACAGAACTTCCAGAAGGTGGGGGAACTATTTATACAAAAGACGCCCCCGGTATCCCTATGGGGGGATCCTGAAATAGCAAGAAGTACATGAATGCTTTTGCTGTCCACAGTAAATGATTATACGAGTATTATAATATGTTTTACTGTTCTTTATTTGCTGCGTTTACTTTGTTGCCCAACTTTACCCTGCGCTTTTTTGTTTTATACATTTTTGGTGGTAGGGGAAGACGGGGTAAAACGCCCATAGGCGGGTAAGAAGCCCATGCCAATTATCTCATGACATGAAATGAAGCAAATTTCAGTCACATTTTGCCCATGAGACGAGTATTAATGTTTAGCATTCGTCTCATGGGCAAATTTGACTGAAATTTGCTTTATTTCATGAGATAATTGGCATGGGCTTCTTACCCGCCCATGGGCTTTTTACCCCATCTTCCCCTATGTGCTTACCACATCTGTGTCAATGATTCCTTTGATGGTTTTATGACAAATAAAAGAGTTTGAGTTTGAGTTTTTAGCGCCCCCCTCCCCCCCACACACACCTTCTGGAAGTTCTGTGCTTGTAATTTCCTCTAATGTATCACTCTTTTTGACTCTGCCTTTTTCCTTTGCTTTCTGTCATCTACTATAATGAATCAACTCCCCGTGGGGGATACCAGGGAATCCTTTGTGCAAATAGTCCCCCCACCTTCTGTGCTTGTAGCTTCCTCTAATGTATCACTCTTTTTGACTCTGCCTTTTTCCTTTGCTTTCTGTCATCTACTATAATGAATCAACTCCCCGTGGGGGATACCAGGGAATCCTTTGTGCAAATAGTCCCCCCACCTTCTGTGCTTGTAGCTTCCTCTAATGTATCACTCTTTTTGACTCTGCCTTTTTCCTTTGCTTTCTGTCATCTACTATAATGAATCAACTCCCCGTGGGGGATACCAGGGAATCCTTTGTACAAATAGTCCCCCCACCTTCTGTGCTTGTAGCTTCCTCTAATCTATCACTCTTTTTGACTCTGCCTTTTTCCTTTGCTTTCTGTCATCTACTATAATGAATCAACTCCCCGTGGGGGATACCAGGGAATCCTTTGTACAAATAGTCCCCCCACCTTCTGTGCTTGTAGCTTCCTCTAATGTATCACTCTTTTTGACTCTGCCTTTTTCCTTTGCTTTCTGTCATCTACTATAATGAATCAACTCCCCGTGGGGGATACCAGGGAATCCTTTGTGCAAATAGTCCCCCCACCTTCTGTGCTTGTAGCTTCCTCTAATCTATCACTCTCTTCGACTCTGCTGTTTCCCTTTGCTTAAAGACCCAGTGACGCACCACAATTAAGTCCCTTGGTTTTTTCTGGGTTGCTGTGACCCACAAACAAATTTCCCCATATTCAAATTGAGGCTGCTCTTTAAACTGATGTGTCGGTTTCAATTTGGGGCCATTTATATGGGAGTCTGAGACTTGGTCAAAACAAGATTTCTTTCCAGTTATAAGAGGGAAAACACGTGAAACCCGTGATTTTGACACGTGATCGGGTGGATCTTTAACTGTCATCTACTATTTTTCTGCCCTTACTGCTCCATTCTCCTGCCTTTGCTCTCTTTGACTCCGCCTTTTCCCTTTGCTTATTGTCATCGTTTATTTTTCTGCATTACTGGTCTTATATATAGCTTACCGTTGTTTCTGTCATTATTGTTAATTCATATATGGGCCAGAGACCTAATATAACAATTGCAACTTTTTTTCGACTCTGACTTTGACTTTGGTTTTGCTCAGCTTCTTCCGAGCTCCAAGAGGCGTGGGTGTGGGAAAGGATCAACCTGACTGATCCTGCCGATCCTGTCAACAACCTGGGGGCGAAGGATTCGGATCCTAGCTACGTCTTGGCGTCCACAAAGACCCTCGCTGTGCCCGCCTCCCCCACCCATAGCCGTCTGATGAAGCTGAGGCTGTCGAACAGTACCTTCACCATCAAGGTTTCTGTGCGTCTACTGTCTGAGGAGGGAGGGAGAAGGGAATTAGGTGAGGTCGGGTGTGATGAGACAAAAGGGTGTTGTCGATGATAGTCATGGGGTTTCCCCCCCGTGGGGATACCGGGGGGTGTCTTTTTGTAAGCATAGTTCCCCCCACCTTCTGGAAGTTTTGTGCTTGTAGCTTCCTTTAATCTGTCACTCTCTTTGACTCTGCCTTTTCCCTTTGCTTACTGTCGTCTACTATCTTTCTGCCTTACTGGTCCATTCTCCTGCCTTTTTTTCTAACACAGTGGAAGCTCCCTTATAAGACCAAAAAGCAATCCAAAATGATAGGTCTTAAGTTAAATGGGAAGGAGTTGTATAAGGGAGGTAATTTGAATACTTACAAAGAAGGGCAATGTCTAGGAGAAGTAGGTCTTAAGTGGGAGGGAGTCTTATAAGGGAGGGTCCACTGTACATTCTTACAATTAATTTATCCAGCCAAAGACGGATATTGCTGGGCCTAACTAACTATTTCTTCGTTAGGTATAGGCTCAGCATAACGTCGGCATGACTCACCAGCTCTCATAATTGACAGGAAACTGTCTGAGCGATCGATGACGACGACGACGACGACGAAGAAGAAGTAAGTAATGGTGGTGATTGGGGGTGATAATAATGATGATGATAATGGTGGTGATGAAAGCTGAGACTATCCAATGACTGCGATGCCTTCACTATGAAGATTTCTGTGCATCTACAGTCTTCTTCTTCTTCTTCTTCCTGTTGGGAATGTTTATCCTGCCCCGCGCTCACCGGTCTTCATTCAGACCATTAATAGCGCACAGGATGCGTGCTATGTGAATTCGTGTCATCCATCCCACTGGCACACACGGCCTACTCGTCCTCGAATAGTGAGATGGGCTTTAACGTGTGCGCAAGATCTTGTGTATGCATTCGAACACGGGGCCTCAGTTTTTGAAAAGTCTCATCCGAAGAACTGTTTCCCCAACAGACGACAATTACACCTGGGTGGAGTGAGGAAAATAGGTGTAAAGTGCCTTTCGCAAGGA
>CM065696.1:45639853-45642353 GCA_017654935.2 Phymorhynchus buccinoides | reverse complement strand
GATGATGATGATATAATGTTGATGATGATTATGATGTTGATGATGATGAAGATGGTGATGTTCATGTTGTTGTTGTTGATGGTGACGATGATGATGATGATGACAACAATGATCACGACTACGATGATGATGATGATGATGATGATGACGACGACGATGATGATGATGATGATGATGATGATGATGACGATGATGATGATGATGACGATGATGATGATGATGACGACGATGATGAGGATAATGACGATGATGATGACGAAGATAATGACGATGATGATGATGGCATTCCACAGAGTCGGGTGCACCGTCTGGTGGATGCGGAGCAGGCTCTGTTCTCGAAAGGGGCAGAGAACTGGTTCATCCTGACCACTGCAGCCAGTCTGGGCAAAATCAAGTCTGTGGTGGTGTGGCATGACTCTTCGGGCAACAGTCCAGCATGGTAAAAATCACCCACCCCACACCCCATTTTGCCTGGTTTATAAAATGTGAGTCTTTTTTGTGTGCATAGACCTGCGTATGTGAGTGTATGCGTGCGTGAGCATGGTAAAAAAATCACATACCCATTTTGCCTGGTTTATAAGATGTGTGTTTTCTGTAGACCTGCATATGTATGTATGTATGTATGTGTGCATGCGCATGTAAATGATATGCTGTGTTCGTCAGTGTGTGTGCTTGTGTGCGTGCGAGCATCGGTATTGATGTTATTTGGTTAAATGTTTTTTTGTTTTTGTTTGTAAAGCGCCATGAGCAGCTAGCCTGGAATGCGCGCTATATAAGCTTTCTTTCTTCTTCTTCTTATTATATGTGAGTGTATGCGTACGCGAGCATGGTTAATCACACACCCATTTTGCCTGCTTTATAAAATATGTCTCTTGTGTGTATAGACCTGCATATGTAAGCATATGTGTACACGAGCATGGTAAATATCGCACCCCCAATTTGCCTGGGCCTGTATTCACGTTGAGATAGCATGATCCTATAGGACATTGGAAGAGCTTCTAAGTTAGCATCATGCTAAGTCTCATGCTATCTCAACGTGAATACAGGCCCATGTTTATAAAATGTGTAATGAATGAAGGGAAAGAACTCTCCAAATTAACTCTTGGTGGAGAGTTCCTTCCCTTCATTCATTTCGTTGTTTTCTCTCCTAGTCTCACTATTTCCATTTTCTTTTATAAAAAACATTTTTTTGGGTAGACCTGCGTATGTAAGCGTGTGCGTACGCGAGCAGGGTTAATGACACATACATTTTGCTTGGTTTATAAATGTGTGTATTTGTTTTGTATAGACCTGTGTATGCGTGCGTGAGCATGGTAAATTACACACCCATTTTGCCTGGTTTATAAAATGTTTCTTTTTGTGTGTAATGGACCTGCGTATGAGAGCGTATGCATACGCTAGCATGGTAAATTACACACCCATTTTGCCTGGTTTATAAAATGTTTCTTTTTGTGTGTAATGGACCTGCGTATGAGAGCGTATGCATACGCTAGCATGGTAAATTACACACCCATTTTGCCTGGTTTATAAAATGTTTCTTTTTGTGTGTAATGGACCTGCGTATGAGAGCGTATGTATACGTGAGCATGGTAAATCACACACCCATTTTGCCTGGTTTATAAAATGTGTCTTTTTGTGTGTAATGGACCTGCGTATGAGAGCGTATGTATACGTGAGCATGGTAAATCACACACCCATTTTGCCTGGTTTATAAAATGTTTCTTTTTGTGTGTAATGGACCTGCGTATGAGAGCGTATGTATACGTGAGCATGGTAAATCGACACCCATTTTGCCTGGTTTATAAAATGTTTCTTTTTGTGTGTAATGGACCTGCGTATGAGAGCGTATGCATACGCTAGCATGGTAAAAAAAACCACACACCCATTTTGCCTGGGACGGTATTCATGTCGAGATAGCATGAGACTTAGCATGATGCTAACTTAGAAGCTCTTCCAATGTCCTATAGAATTTAATAGGACTTTTGGAAGAGCTTCTAAGTTAGCATCATGCTAAGTCTCCTGCTATCTCGACATGAATACCGTCCCTGGTTTATCAAATGTGTGGAAAAAAAACAAGCAAACACTTGGGTGGTTGTAATTTTGACAAGGAAATAATTTAATTACACAATACTTTCTCCTTCTTCTCTTTCCCTACCACCCCTTTTCATCTCTCGGTTTTCTTGGTGTTTTAACCCCCCCCTCTCTCCCCCCTTCAACCCGATGGCATGAACCCCTTTCTTCTTTTTTTTCTTTCTTTCTCTCTTTTTTTAACACTTTTTATTTCCACGTGAGATTTCTTGTTGTCTTCACTTTCTCTCTTTAGTGAGCATTGTTCTTTCATATTTTACTGTGAACTCTGTTCATTTGTTTTGAGGACCTTTTGGTGTTTGTTCGTTTTCCTACCTTGATTTTGTTCTCATTTTCTGTTTGCACCTTTGAAGGGTCTGTGACCCGAAGCATTGTGTCATTAGATTATTTCCTTGTCAAAATTACAACCACC
>CM065696.1:45614853-45622353 GCA_017654935.2 Phymorhynchus buccinoides | reverse complement strand
TGTAAAGCGCTGTGAGTCCTGCTGCGTCAGGAGAACGGCGCTATATAAGAGTTATTATTATTTATTATTATTACTTCAGCCCCACCCCTTGTTAATATTGTGTTGTTAATGTTGTGATGCTCATGTCTGGGTAATGTTGTGTTGTTAATGTTGTGATGTTCATGTCTGGGTAATGTTGTGTTGTTGATGTGTCCTGGACAGGAAACTGCCGTGGTGGACGGTGTACCTCACGTGGACGTTGGCTCTCTCCGTGGCCCTGTTCAGCTCGTGGGTGGTGATGCTCTATGGGCTCCGCCTGGGATACCAGCGCTCCGTGGACTGGCTCTCCGCCTTCTTCACCGGCTGGCTACACAGCGTGATGGTCCTGCAGCCCCTCAAGGTGTGGGGAGTTTGTGATGTACAGCGTTAGGGTAGAATGGGGTAAAAGGCCCCTCGTATCCTGGTAATATGCCCCTGTGGGGGTAAAATGCCTATATTTTTTTCATAATTATTTGAATCACATTTTGCACTTGTTCATTTGTACCAAAGATATTCTAAAAGGGTAAGATGGATTACTTAAAAGCTCAGCAAACCGGGCTGATTGAGTTATCGTTAGTGGGGAAGTGTACACTATTCACAGTGGAGGCTATCCAAAAACTCGAATGGAACTTGAACAGAGAATTCAACTGGCCTATCGATGTGTAAAATGTGTCACGTTTCAAAGGGACATAACCAGTGTTTCTGTCCTCACTACTCATATAGGGAAAAGAGACCGGATGTTTATCTTCCCTTGTACAGTCTTTGTACTACCTTTGCAATGACTCATACTACTGTACTATCGTGACATTTCGTGAATATACCAAATACCTTTGTGGTTGACGGTTCGACTTTTAGACCGTCGTCTATTTGTGTATACATGTATTATACAATTCAATACGCTACCGTGGATCAAGGCAAATTGTAGTGTAGAT
The DNA here is from genome assembly GCA_017654935.2 of Phymorhynchus buccinoides. Lineage (NCBI taxonomy): Eukaryota > Metazoa > Mollusca > Gastropoda > Neogastropoda > Raphitomidae > Phymorhynchus > Phymorhynchus buccinoides. The sequence goes on along the minus strand of CM065696.1, from coordinate 45,621,403 downwards.
AACCCTATCATTTATTTTTTTTTGCGTTGAAACTTTTAAGTGAGAAACAGCATTGCTTTCTAAACTAGATGTGGAGACTGTCAGTTATAAACATGCGGTGAGAAAGTTGGGGGGTGGGGGTGGAAGGGTGTGTGTGTGTGTTTAAGCTACATTTCTTGGTCTCGAACACTCAGTGGGTGTTTTAAACTACAACTTTGCCTGCATCCAAATTCAGAGGCTCTAACTCAAGGCATCATCATCATCATCATCATCATCACCATCATCATCATCACCATCATCATCATCATCATCATTATCATCATCATCATCATCAGCAACAACATTAACCCCTTGACTGCCACCAATTAACGTATTACATACTGACCTGGTGACATCACTGATGACGTCATCAGATGAAGAGGAATAACCCTGATATGTTGACTTTTGCTCTAACACAGTCAAGAGATTAATATCCCCTGACCATTTTGCCAGATTGGCTCTATCAGTTGTCTTTTTTGTGGCATAATTTGCCCAATGTTGTTTTCTTTCATTTTATCTGGCAGTCATGGGGTTAACAGTACAATTATCATCATCACCATCATCACAAGAGAGAGGGAGAGAGGGAGGGAGGGAGGGAGGGAGAGAGAGAGAGAGAGAGAGAGAGAGAGAGAGAGCGAGAGATTAGAAATATAACTACATGACCCAAACAACGTAGCAAAATAGGTGTTCATTCCCCTTTGCTCTCCTATGGGCCACTACGAAAATGGGATGAGTACGCGCTGCGTTTTTGTTCCTCACACTGTGGCCAACATAGGATGAAATATAACTGATCTGTGGCCAACATAGGATGAAATATAACTGATCTGTGGCCAACATAGGATGAAATATAACTGATCTGTGGCCAACATAGGATGAAATATAACTGATCTGTGGCCAACATAGGATGAAATATAGCTGATCTGTGGCCAACATAGGATGAAATATAACTGATCTGTGGCCAACATAGGGTGAAATATAACTGATCTGTGGCCAACATAGGATGAAATATAACTGAACTGTGGCCAACATAGGATGAAATATAACTGATCTGTGGCCAACATAGGGTGAAATATAACTGATCTGTGGCCAACATAGGATGACATATAACTGATCTGTGGCCAACATAGGATGATATATAACTGATCTGTGGCCAACATAGGGTGACATATAACTGATCTGTGGCCAACATATAGGGTGAAATATAACTGGTGAAATATAACTGATCTGTGGTCAACATAGGATGAAATATAACTGATCTGTGGCCAACATAGGATGAAATATAACTGGTGAAATATAACTGATCTGTGGCCAACATAGGGTGAAATATAACTGATCTGTGGCCAACATAGGATGAAATATAACTGATCTGTGGCCAACATAGGGTGAAATATAACTGATCTGTGGCCAACATAGGATGAAATATAACTGATCTGTGGCCAACATAGGATGAAATATAACTGATCTGTGGCCAACATAGGATGAAATATAACTGATCTGTGGCCAACATAGGGTGAAATATAACTGATCTGTGGCCAACATAGGATGAAATATAACTGATCTGTGGCCAACATAGGATGAAATATAACTGATCTGTGGCCAACATAGGATGAAATATAACTGATCTGTGGCCAACATAGGGTGAAATATAACTGATCTGTGGCCAACATAGGATGAAATATAACTGATCTGTGGCCAACATAGGATGAAATATAACTGATCTGTGGCCAACATAGGATGAAATATAACTGATCTGTGGTCAACATAGGATGAAATATAACTGATCTGTGGCCAACATAGGATGAAATATAACTGATCTGTGGCCAACATAGGATGAAATATAACTGATCTGTGGCCAACATAGGATGAAATATAACTGATCTGTGGCCAACATAGGATGAAATATAACTGATCTGTGGCCAACATAGGATGAAATATAACTGATCTGTGGCCAACATAGGATGAAATATAACTGATCTGTGGCCAACATAGGATGAAATATAACTGATCTGTGGCCAACATAGGATGAAATATAACTGATCTGTGGTCAACATAGGATGAAATATAACTGATCTGTGGCCAACATAGGATGAAATATAACTGATCTGTGGCCAACATAGGATGAAATATAACTGATCTGTGGCCAACATAGGATGAAATATAACTGATCTGTGGCCAACATAGGATGAAATATAACTGATCTGTGGCCAACATAGGATGAAATATAACTGATCTGTGGCCAACATAGGATGAAATATAACTGATCTGTGGCCAACATAGGATGAAATATAACTGATCTGTGGCCAACATAGGGTGAAATATAACTGATCTGTGGCCAACATAGGGTGAAATATAACTGATCTGTGGCCAACATAGGATGAAATATAACTGATCTGTGGTCAACATAGGATGAAATATAACTGATCTGTGGCCAACATAGGGTGAAATATAACTGATCTGTGGCCAACATAGGATGAAATATAACTGATCTGTGGCCAACATAGGGTGAAATATAACTGATCTGTGGCCAACATAGGATGAAATATAACTGATCTGTGGCCAACATAGGATGAAATATAACTGATCTGTGGTCAACATAGGATGAAATATAACTGATCTGTGGCCAACATAGGATGAAATATAACTGATCTGTGGCCAACATAGGGTGAAATATAACTGATCTGTGGCCAACATAGGATGAAATATAACTGATCTGTGGCCAACATAGGATGAAATATAACTGATCTGTGGCCAACATAGGGTGAAATATAACTGATCTGTGGCCAACATAGGATGAAATATAACTGATCTGTGGCCAACATAGGGTGAAATATAACTGATCTGTGGCCAACATAGGATGAAATATAACTGATCTGTGGCCAACATAGGATGAAATATAACTGATCTGTGGCCAACATAGGATGAAATATAACTGATCTGTGGCCAACATAGGGTGAAATATAACTGATCTGTGGCCAACATAGGATGAAATATAACTGATCTGTGGTCAACATAGGGTGAAATATAACTGATCTGTGGCCAACATAGGATGAAATATAACTGATCTGTGGCCAACATTGAAATATAACTGATCTGTTCAACATATTATGAAATATAACTGTCTTTGTTCACATAACTGATCTGTGGCCAACATAGGGTGAAATAAACTCTTGTTTGTATTCACAGTTTATATTGGTTTAAACGCAGTCTGGCCAACATATCTGTTCAATCAATTGTGCAATTATGATGTTAATTTAAGGAGCACGGTATAAGCTTCGAGCAACATTGTTGCTCTAATTGTCTGTGGCCAACATAGGATGAAATATAACTGATCTGTTTCCAACATAGAGTGAATAAACTGATCTGTGGCCAACATAGGGTGAAATATAACTGATCTGTGGCCAACATAGGATGAAATATAACTGATCTGTGGCCAACATAGGATGAAATATAACTGATCTGTGGCCAACATAGGGTGAAATATAACTGATCTGTGGCCAACATAGGATGAAATATAACTGATCTGTGGCCAACATAGGATGAAATATAACTGATCTGTGGCCAACATAGGATGAAATATAACTGATCTGTGGCCAACATAGGATGAAATATAACTGATCTGTGGCCAACATAGGATGAAATATAACTGATCTGTGATCAACATAGGATGAAATATAACTGATCTGTGGCCAACATAGGATGAAATATAACTGATCTGTGGCCAACATAGGATGAAATATAACTGATCTGTGGCCAACATAGGATGAAATATAACTGATCTGTGGCCAACATAGGATGAAATATAACTGATCTGTGGCCAACATGGGATGAAATATAACTGATCTCCGGCCAACATAGGGTGACATATAACTGATCTGTGGCCAACATAGAGTGAAATATAACTGATCTCCTTAAAAAAACAACCCCAAAACAACAAAAATCATCACAATTGTTATTATCAATTTGTTTCTGCTAGCTCTCCGTCGGCTTGCTTCACTCTGCCGCACCATTATTTTGCTGTTTTTTTAATAAATTAATCGTTCTGCATTGTATTACATGGTTCGTTATGCGAAACACTGGATAACTCACAATAATTTTCTGTTCCAATTTAATAATCTCTATGTTAAAAGGTCTTTTTAACTCAAAATCTCAAAAGAAAATTTCAGTCCCTCAAATTTTGACTGTATATTAATTTTCACTGTATATTAATTACAGTTATATGATAAGTATTATTATTGAATTAATATAGTTGTGTTTGCTGCTGCTTTTGTTGCTAAAGTCGTCGATATAACTCGGTGTACAATGTGTTGCGCAGGTGGTGGCGGTCTCTCTCCTGTATATACTGGTGCTGAAACAGCACGTCAACGTGCGGGAGGAGGCTGGCATCTCAGTGCACGGTGATGACACTATATATATAGCTACATTATATAATAATAATAATAATATAAATCTGTAAAAAAACATAAAATTGTAATTCATTCTAGAAAGTGACGCCTGTGAAATATAACCCTCGCGAGGCTCCATAAAAATGAACAGGTTGTGAATGAAGAAAGAGGAGACGCACACGATTAAACCATAAAAAACAGCTTTGACATCATAAGAACAGCATACATTGAAAACATAAAATTATATACATGCAGGGAACATATACCCCCATCCCTTCCACTCTCTCCCTCATGCTCTCTCCCCCACCCAACTCTCTCAGCATAGTGTGCATATAACTGATCGCACACACATAGAGTGAACGCACACTGCTCGCACATTTCAGTCCCACACATTAACACACACACACACAATTAACATTATGTGTTTGTTGCTGCTACACACACACACACAATAACTCGGTGTACAATGTGTTGCGCAGGTGGTGGCGGTCTCTCTCCTGTATATACTGGTGCTGAAACAGCACGTCAACGTGCGGGAGGAGGCTGGCATCTCAGTGCACAAAAAATAAAATTGTAATTCATTCTAGAAATTTTGACGCCTGTCCCTCGCAGGCTCCATAAAAATGAACACAGCTTTGACACATAAGAACAACATATAAAACATAAAATTATATACACAGGGAACATACACCCCCATCACTTCCACTCTCTCCCACACACCCAACGCGCGCGCACACACACATCACATGCACGGCACACACACACACACACACACACACACACAGAAACACACACACACACACACACACACACACACACACACACACACACACACAGACACACAGACACACACACACACACACACACACACACACACACACACACACACACACACACACACACACACACACACACACACACACACACACACACACACAGACACACACACACACACACACACACACACACACACACACACACACAGACAGACAGACACACACACAGACACACACACACACACACACACAGACAGACACACACACACACACACAGACACACACACACACACACACACACACACAGACACACACACACACAGACAGACACACACACACACACACACACACACACACACACACACACACACACACACACACACACACACACACACACACACAGACACACACACACACACACACACACACACACACACACACACACACACACACACACACACACACACACACACACACACAGATTCTAGGTGTACATTGGTATTGCTTGTTTTGCTTTCAGATGAAAACGACCAGCCGATGCACGTCAGTGTTCTGAAAGACATGGAGGCGCGGAGGGCCTTGCTGGACGGCATGTGGACCACCACAGACTACCAGTACCCCATACCCCGCAGCAAGGTGAAATAAATAATAGCTGTGAAAATACGAACAGGCAGAAAGACAGACATATGCTGAGAAATAAACACAAACACACTCTCAGACACACGCGCACGACGCGCACACACACACAAGGCATTTTAAAACTAATGTTAAAAGCATCCATGGAACACTAAATACTCTTATAATGTTTCCTGTAATTGTGGTAATCCTATATCAGTGCATCATTCGTTAAAAGAATGCCCAATTTTAACACCACTTCATAGAAATAAGTCTATTGATTTAGTGACTTAGGAGAATGATTGTCAAATATTATCTAGCCCTTTCATCTTTGATATTGCTACTGTCGGTTATAGCCAATTCTGAGCTAGCAAAATTGTTATGATTTGTTGAAGCTTTGTTACTAGAAATTGTATTCTATGCATTAATTTTGTTAATTATCAACACGTTTATTTTTGTTGTTGCTTTTGGGGGGTCTAATATCACCATTGTGTGAAAAGACGTTAAATTAAGCTACTGAACTGAACTGAACACAAAGCTTGTCATCAAATCCCATATCTTTTTACATTTCATTTTTTTCTCTCTTTTTTTTTAACACAGGCCTAGGGTATCAAACTACGGCTAGAACAGGATGCTCGGGATTGCCTGATCCTGAGGGAGTCGTTGGTGTGGGCGATATTCCTAGCGATGCACATGCACCGTTAATTCAATTTCTGACAATGTCTGTATTCCACATCTTTCTTCCCTCTGTCTTTACCT
>CM065696.1:45592353-45609853 GCA_017654935.2 Phymorhynchus buccinoides | reverse complement strand
ATGTAGGTACACTCGTGCGCGCACACGCACAACCACACTCAAACACACATACGCGCGCACACACGCACACGCACACACACGCACACGCACACACACACACACACACACATGCACGCACGCACACACACACAGAGTGACACACACGCACACGCACACACACACACACACACGCATGCACGCACGGAGGAGGAGGAGGAGGAACTGTAGTTTGATTAACAGTTAGTGTCTCAGTTATAAGTAAGTGGTTCATTATCATCAATTCATATTTAACAGATGAAGATGTTTTTTAATAAAACATCGGGACTTTCACAGTATTGCCGTACCTCCAGGATCGTCCCACTATCTTTATAGTTACAAATGTTCCACATGTACCTGTTTCAGGTCGGAGGACGTTAAACGGACTTTCATTCATTATCAGATGAAGACGTTAGGAAAAGGCGAGATCTGAAGACGATAATAAAATGCTGACATATAGTGATGATGACGATGGTGATGATGACGATGATGATGAGGGTGATGATAATGAGGGTGATGATGATGATTATCCTCACCAGGCAATGACGTTCTGGAAGACTCGTGCCTCGGTCTGAGGCCTACACGCCAACTCAAGCCTGGCTGTATCTTGCTTATTCGCATAATGATGATGATGATGATGATGACGATGATGATGATGATGATGGTGATGATGATGATGATGATGGTAATGATGATGATGTGATGATGATGATGATGATGATGATGGTAATGATGATGATGATGGTAATGATGATTATAATTATGATAATGATGATATCGACGACGACGACAACAACGATGATGAGCATGATGAGATGACGAAAATGATGATGATGATGATGGTTATTATTTTCAACAGATAATGACACTCTGACAGAACTAGTCCATTCTGAACCCTCCTCTCCTGATGACGAAAACGACGGCGGCGATGATTACGACGAAACAGGCGGTGATGGCGATTCCGACGAAAATGATGGCGCCAAGGATCTGAAGGTCTCGTTGACTGGGGCCGAGGCCCGCATGGTGACTCAAGCCTGGCTGTACCGGTCCGCCTTCCAGCTGCGGGAGTCCCCTTTGTGGGGTCGGAGAGCGGTGTACCCTGGCGGGGGCTACAGTGTGGATCTGCCCAGAGATTTACAGGTTAGTCCCCATGGATGATCCTGCTTTCAGGATGTTCTGAAGTTCGGGATTTTTTGTCCAGGATGTCCTGAAGTTCAGGATTTTTTGTTCAGGATGTCCTGAAGTTCAGGATTTTTTTGTTCAGGATGTCCTGAAGTTCAGGATTTTTTGTCCAGGATGTCCTGAAGTTCAGGAGTTTTTTTGTGTCCAGGATGTCCTGAAGTTCAGGATTTGTGTGTCCAGGATGTCCTGAAGTTGAGGATTTTTTTGTCCAGGATTTTCTGAAGTTCAGGATTTTTTTTATTGCCTGGAGCCGGCGTTGCCGTATTATGAGAATTTGAGAAGATGCATTTTGCTGGTTGTAGAGGTCATGAAGTTTAACCAGAAATGAAAGTGCCTGTCAATTACATTGGAAACTGTTGTTTTCCTTCAGCTTCCAGGCAGGGGGCATTGCCCCCCGGAACCCCCAGGAAGGGGCGCTGTACCTGCACTCCGCCGGGGCCTACCCCTGCCTTGCAGGATTTTTGATATTTCCCAGGAGCACCCATGTAGTCGCACTTCTTTCGACCTCTTAACGTACGTACTCCACCGAGTGACTGTTTTAGCGGAGCAGCTTGTCCCGTCTCCTTGGAGTTGTATTTGTGCAAGCCTCGTTCTGTAGTCCTTTCGTTGTGAGAAAAAGGTTACTGCTGTGTATACTCTTAATATGTCGTAGTCTAAAATTGTCTGTGTGGAAATGGTGTAGGTACTCGTGTTATAGGGTGCAGTTTTGAACTTCTGAGACAAAAGAAGTGCCGTAGTTAAACCCCTGCATAATTCTTAGTCGGATGACCCTGCCGGTCATTGCAGCGTCGGCGCCCGCACACCCTAACTACTTACTGATTGGCCAGTTTGATTCTTTTCTTTTGCGCGTGGCCAACCGGTCAGCTGACCCTTTTGCTTTTAAATTTTCTTTTCTTTCCTATCTAATGCGCCTGGAGAGAGGAGGAGGCGAGATTATTGAAGATCTGCATTTTGAATTGTTGGCCTTTCAAGACACAATGGGCTGTGTGCTGTTTTGCTGAGATGAAATAAAAGATAGATCAATCACCGTATACCACCCCATGTGGTCTGCTGTTACTGAGATTGTGGGGAAGAGTGAGCCTTCCTTTCCCCCTGTCTATCCTGTCCTTATTCACCCTACCACACTAGCATTGTTGTATTTTTTTTTATTATTAAAGGGGCACACTAATGGATGAGATTTTGCAAGAAACACGCCGAGATCACCAGGAAAACACCCTTTACAGAGAACGCAACACTCACTTTGCTCTGGTTTCCTAGAAATCAAACCGTCAAATCGGCGCTTCCTCCTTGGCGGAGGTGCTGGAAGTGGAAGTCTAATTCCTTCAGTGAAAGAGAAGGTTCTAATGGCCGCCTGAGTCGCTTAGACCAAATCACGAAATGTCCACAATGCAAGCCTTTTCATTTACAGTTTACCAAAAGGAGTTTCGCTCACAACAAAGGAAATAGCTCCCTTTTTTTTTTTTACTGCACTACAAAGAAAAAAAAGCTTCAACCACTCTCAGTGTCCTCCACCCACCCCATCCAATATAGCTTCTCTCTCCGGCAACTCCGCCAAGGAGGAATCGCCGTTTGGACGGTTTGATTTCTAAGAAACCAGAGCAAAGTGAGTGTTCCGATCCTTGAAAAGGCTGTCTTTCTGGTGATCTCGACGTGTTTCTTGCACAAACTCATCCGTCAGGGTGTCCCTTTAAAGTGATGTTCTTTGCCACGTTTTCAGCTGATTATGTTGTGGATTTCCCCAGGGATTTACAGTTAGAGACATACACACACAGACACACAGATACACAGACACACACAGTGTGGGGACAGAGAGCTGTGTACCCAGGTGGGGGATACAGTGTGGATATTTCCAGGGATGTAGGACATTACAGACACACAGACACGCAGACAGATACACAGACAGACACGAGGGTTGGACTGCAACATCCTATCCTTGGTGATGAGCGAAAACCTGTATACACCTAGCATAGAAAATCATCATCATCGTCATTATCATCGTCATCATCATCTTTTCTTTCCTTTAGGTGACAGAGAGTGGTGACACGCCTCAAAGTCCTCCGATGGTTGGACCGCAACACCCGGTCCCTAGTGCTGAGCGCCAACCTGTACACGCCCAACATTGAAAATCATCTTCATCATCATCACCATCAACATCAACAATGTCATAATCGTCTTCATCATCTTCATCATCATCATCATTTCTTTCCTTTAGGTGACAGAGAGTGGTGACACGCCTCAAAACCCTCCGATGGTTGGACCGCAACACCCAATCCTTGGTGCTGAGCGCCAACCTGTACACGCCCAGCATTGAAAATCATCTTCATCATCATCACCATCAACATCAACAATGTCATCATCGTCATCATCATCATCACCATCGTCATCATCACTATCATCATCATCTTTCCATTCCTTTACGACAACAGACGGCAGAGAGAGTGGTCACTTACCTCAGAGACCTCCGATGGTTGGACCGCAACACCCGATCCTTAGTGCTGAGCGAAAACATGTACACACCCAGCACAGAAAATCATCATTATCATCATCATAATTATCATTATCTTCATCATCATCATCATAATTATCATTATCATCATTTTTATCATCACCATCAAACAGGATCATCTACATCATTATCACCATCATCATCTTTTCTTTCCTTTAGGTGACAGAGAGAGTGGTGACACGCCTCAAAGCCCTCCGATGGTTGGACCGCAATAGTGCTGAGCGCCAACCTGTACACGCCCAACACAGAAAATCATCTTCATCATCACCATCATCATCATCATCATCATCATCATCATCATCATCGTCATCACCATCATCATCATCATCATCATCATCACCATCATCATCATCATCATCATCATCACCATCATCATCGTCATCATCACATCATCATCATCATCACCATCACCATCATCATCATCACCATCATCATCATCACCATCACCATCGTCATCATCATCACCATCATCATCATCATCATCATCACCATCGTCATCATCACTATCATCATCATCTTTCCATTCCTTTACAACAGACGGCAGAGACAGTGGTTACTTACCTCAGAGCCCTCCGATGGTTGGACCGCAACACCCGGTCCTTAGTGCTGAGCGCCAACCTGTACACACCCAGCACAGAAAATCATCATCTTCATCATCATCATTACCATCATCATCATCATCATCATCATCATCATCATCATCATCATCATCATCATCATCATCATCATCATCATCATCACCATCATCATCATCATCGTCATCATCACTATCATCATCGTCTTACCATTCCTTTACGACAACAGACCGCAGAGAGAGTGGTCACTCACCTCAAAGCCCTCCGATGGTTGGACCGCAACAGCCGTGCTCTGGTGCTGAGCGCCAACCTGTACACGCCCAGCAAGGACCTGATCACCGTGTTCGCCGTCCTGTGCGAGTGGACCCAGGAGGGTCCCGTGCTCCTGTCCCTGGACCTCCACACCTCCAAGCTGCACTGGTACGCCAGCGACTCCGAGTCATACACCTCCTCGGCCGAGGTACTGCTGTTAATAACAATAACGAATATTTATATAGCGCGATACCCCATAGTGGGCTCATCGCGCTTTACAAAGGCATCACAATTTAAAAAAAAAAAAAAAAAATGAGGGGAAAATAAATACACAAATTATTCAGGTACATACCAATCATTAAATTTTGTTATTAATAATAATAATAATACAGTGGAACCTCCCTTATAAGACCTCCCATTATAAGACTCCCTCCCACATAAGACCTACTTCTCTGAGACATTGCCCTTCTTTGTAAGTATTCAAATTACCTCCCTTAATATAAGACCCCTCCTTTATAAGACCTAATTTTTGATGATTTTTGAAGGTCTTATAAGGGAGGTTCTACTGTAATGACAATTTATATAGCGCTTATTCTCCTTACGGGGGGCTGTAAGCGCTTCACAAAGAAGTTAAAAATCTGAGCAAAAACAACAAAACAACGCACTTATCATAAGGAACAACCCAAAACTTCCTCTAATCTGTCACTCTCTTTGACTCTGCCTTTTCCCTTTGCTTGCTGTCATCTGCTATCTTTCTGCATTACCAGTCCATTCTCCTGCCTTTTTTCAAGAAACACTTTCAAAAACATTTCCTCCAGCCGAAGTCGGACTTGCTTAGTTAGGCGCATAACGGCAGCATGACGCATCTGTGTTCATAATTGACAGGAAACTGTCTGAGCGATCGAAGAAGAAGAAGAAGATATAGCGCTTATTCTCCTTACGGGGCTCTAAGCGCTTCACAAAAGAATTAAAAAATCTGAGCTAAAACAACAACGAAATAACGCACTTATCATAAGGAACAACCCGAAACGAAATCACGATAACTACATTTACGTCACCCCCCACATTTTGGGACGATGCGAATTGCATTGTACTCGACTCAACTTCAACTTCAACTTTGTTTTATTGTTGTACTCTCGTACTTCCCCGTGGAGGATACCGGGGTGTCTTTCGTAAAAATAGTTCCCCCCACCTTCTGGAAGTTCTGTGCTTGTAACTTCCTCTATTCTGCCACTCTCTTTGATTCTGCCTTTTCCCTTTGCTTTCTATCGTCTACTATCTTTCTGACTTATTGGCCCCATTCTCCTGCCTTTTTTCAAAAATATCTTCCAAATAATTCTTCTCCTTTGAGCTCCTCCGAAATCGGAATGTGTCGGCTGTACGCAGCGGGGAGACCAGTGAAAACTAAAAACCGGACACATATACGTACCTTACTCATCATGGCCATATGGCCTGGGAATGCAGAAGAAGAAAAAGTACACTTGTACAAAGATAATTTTCTCGCGGACACGTCACACAAGTCACACAAGAAACTAAGCAAACTCTTAAAATAACAACAGATAAACGCATGGATTAAAACATTTGCTTACAAAAGTGTACCCAACTCATGCATTCTCTCACATCTAAAAAAGATCCCGTGTTATGTCCCCCCCCCCCCCCCACACCCCTACCCCCTGAGTTGAAACATTATAGACCCTACCAGAACAACCCCCGTCTTCTCGCTCTCTCTCTCTCTCTCTCCCTCTCCCACCCCCCTATCTTTCTTTCACTTCCCCCCCCCCCCACTCTCTCTCTCCCAACGCCCTTCCTCCCTCTATTAGCCCCCACCCCCTCTTTTTTGAACATTTGTAATGCTATGTACACTAAGATTATCTAGTAGGTATTAAAGTACTTGCACATGAGCAAAATAGGCACATTAAAAGTATGGATAGTCTAGAACTGCAAAACAGTGCAGCACGCCTCACTCTCAAGATTCCACGTTCTGATCATATAACACCTCATCTTCATAACTTGCACTGGCTTCCAGTAGAGGCTAGAATCAAGTATAAAATAGCTTGCCTTTGTTTTGGTGCTGTTCACTCCTTTGGTCCCGTCTATCTCTCCGAATTAGTAACTGTCTACACACCTGCTCGCTCCCTACGTTCTTCCTCTGACTGTTGCACACTCAAGGTTCCTCGGGTCCACACAAAATCGTTTGGTGAACGATCCTTCTACTATTTAGCACCTCACTTATGGAATTCCCTCCCACAACATGTCCGCTCATCTGACTCTATCTCCGCCTTTCGCTCTGCCCTTAAAACTCACTTGTTTTGGACATATTATGATTGATTAGTGTTTGTGTGTGAGGGTGTGTGTGTGTGTGTGTGACGGGGGGGGGGGGTCCGTTTTATTGCAGAAATCTTGTAAAAAATGTATTTACAATTATTTTATGATTCGTATTTTGTATGTAGAATGTCTACGTCTTGTAAACTTTAAATGCTTGTAAATGAGGTAGAAGGGTATTTTTGTTTTTGCAAAATTTGTCTATTATAATTAGTCATGTAATTGGTATGTCGATGGCAGTATGATTTTATTTCAAGTTGCAGTATTGTATTCAAACTTGACTGAGAATGTGAATGTGGTCTCTATGTTTCTTCTTAGAATGTTCATGTAACTATTTTACTCTTGTATAATTACTTGTGTGTGAGTGTGTGTGTGCGCATGCATGTGTGTGCGTGTGCGCGCGCGTGTGTGTGTGTGTGTGAGGAAGTAAGAGAACGTTGCGTGCAAGCATCGTGCTTATTTTACTTTCTAATGATTAATTATTTGTTTGCCTTTAATGTTCTTGTTATCAATGTAAAGCGCACTGAGCTCATGTGAGAAAGAGCGCTATATAAATTCCCATTATTATTATTATTATTATTAGAATGACAAATCAATGAATTTAGTGTGGAGTTTTGTCTTCATGGCTTTAGAACTGCACACCTCTAAGCTTTACTGGTTGTGTTGTGTGGAGTTTTGTCTTCATGGCTTTAGAACTGCACACCTCTAAGCTTTACTGGTTGTGTTGTGTGGAGTTTTGTCTTCATGGCTTTAGAACTGCACACCTCTAAGCTTTACTGGTTGTGTTGTGTGGAGTTTTGTCTTCATGGCTTTAGAACTGCACACCTCTAAGCTTTACTGGTTGTGTTGTGTGGAGTTTTGTCTTCATGGCTTTAGAACTGCACACCTCTAAGCTTTACTGGTTGTGTTGTGTGGAGTTTTGTAGTGTATGATAATGTAGCGTATGCCAGTCAGTCGTTTTGCCTTGCCCTACTCTCTCTGCCAAAGGGATTTGAGGACAGCTGGCGTTGGGGAAGGTCTCCAAAGGCCAACTCATCCCTTTGGCTGCAGCACCAGAGCCAGTGCAAATGCCCCCTACTTTGTGCGTCATAAGGTCCAGCCACACGTCCACTAAAATCGTACGACTGTACGATACGATTCGATCACGTGGTCTCCAAGAACAAATGTGATTCGCGCCTCGAGATCACGTCATCGAATCGTATCGTACAGTCGTGCGGTTTTAGCTGACGTGTGGCTGGCCCTATGGTCTTCTGCAACGACTAAACTGTAGGCTACCATGGTTTTCCATTACTGTTGGAAATCATAAAGCGTCTCTCTCTCTCTCTCTCTCTCTCTCTCTCTCTCTCTCTCTCTCTCTCTCTCTCTCTCTCTCTCTCTCTCTCTCTCTCTCTCTCTCTCTCTCTCTCTCTCTCTCTCTCTCTCTCTCTCTCTCTCTCTCTCTCTCTCTCTCTCTCTCTCTCTCTCTCTCTCTCTCTCTCTCTCTCTCTGTATATATGTATACAATGGAACCTCCCTTATAAGACCTTCAAAAATCATTCAAAATGAGGTCTTATAAGGGAGGGGTCTTATTAGAGGAGGTAATTTTAATACTTACAAAAAAGGGCAATGTCTCAGAGAAGTAGGTCTTATGTGGGAGGGAGTCTTATAATGGGAGGTTCAGCTATATATATATATATATCTCTCTCTCTCTCAATCTCTCTTTCTCTCTCTCTCCTCTCTCTCTCTCCTCTCTCTCTCCCCTCTCCCTCTCTCACTCCTGTCTCTCTCTCTCTCTCTCTCTCTCTCTCTCTCTCTCTCTCTCTCTCTCTCTCTCTCTCTCTCTCTCTCTCTCTCTCTCTGTACCCCCAAATCACAGCAGTTCTGTACATAAAGTTCTCTCCCCTCAGATGGGCTGGCTGGTGATGATGTCCTACAACATGTACCGCGAGATGCTGCAGCTGATGAGGGTGGGCTCGTACCGCTACCTCCTCTGCCCCTGGACCTACCTGGAGCTGGCCAACTTCTTCCTCTCCCTGACGGTCATCGCCGCCCAGATGGCCCGCGTCCTGCTGGTGGACGCCTTCACGGACGAGGTGGTCGGCCTCCGCTTTGACCACTACGTCAGCTTTGCTGGGCCCCAATTTTTGGATGACGTGAGTTGTTTTTTTTTTCTTCTGTTTTTTTCGGAGGGGGGGGGGGGGGAGGTGTGGGTTATAGAGAGAGACTTGTTGAATTATTTTTAGGGGGGGGGGGGGGGGCTTCAGGGACAAGGTGGCCAGCCTCCGCTTTGACCACTACATCAGCTTTGCCGGGCCCCACACTTTTTGGATGACGTGAGTTTTGTTCTTCTTTTTTTTTTTCGGAGGGGGGGGGATGAGGGTGAGGAGTGGGTTTAGAGAGAGACTTCTAGAGAGCTTGTTGAATTTTTTTTAGGCGGGGGAGGGGGCTTCAGGGACAAGGTGGTCAGCCTCCGCTTTGACCACTACATCAGCTTTGCTGGGCCCCAATGTTTGGATGATGTGAGGTGGGTTTTTTTCGGAGGGGGGGGGGGGGGAGGGGGGGTGTTTAGAGAGAGACTTCTAGAGAGCTTGTTGAATTATTTTTAGGGGGGGGGGGGGGCTTCAGGGACAAGGTTTAACCACTATGTCAGCTTTGCTGGGCCCCAGTTTTTTGATGACGTGAGGTTTTTTTTTTTGGGGGGGGGGGTTTTCGGAGGTAGGGGTGGGTGGTGGAGTGGGTTTAAAAGAGAGACTTCTTGAGAGCTTGTTGAACTTTGGGGGGGGGGGCTTTATGGACCAGGTGGTTGGCCTCCATTTTGACCACTAGTCTACGTCAGCTTTGCCGGGCCTCAGTTTTTGGACGATGTGAGTTTGCATTAGGGGCAGAGGACTTCAGTCTTTTTGGTTGATGTGAGTTTGAATTGGCGGCAGAGGACTTCAGTCTTTTTGGATGATGTGAGTTTGAATTGGGGGCAGAGGGACTCAGGTTTTGGATGATGTGGGTGGGCAGAGGGAAAGTTCTGAAGAGCTTGTGAAATTTTTTGGGGTGGGTGGGGCTTGGGTGGGTTGAAGTTGTTGTTGATGTTGGCGCTTTGATTCGAGCATCCTGTCATCATAGTCACTCAGTTGACCACTACGCCAGCTTTTTCGGACCTCATTTTTTGAACGATGTGAGTTCTGGGGGCAGAAAGAAAAAAAATCAGTTTATAGAATTGTTCTCGGTTTCGAAATCATTGTGTGTGTGTGTGTGTGTGTGTGTTGTTATTGTTGATATTGGTGTCTTTATTCATGCTTTGTTTACTTTAGATACTGGACCTGATCAAAGCTCTTGAAGGGAAAACAACCGATCCCAGGGATTGAGTCGTTCTCGCCAGAAAAACTCTGCCTCGCGGTGGCTGGCACAACAGGGAACAAAGAAGGGTGAACCGTCTCTCTCGCCAGCTGTGATTCAAATGTGGCGCGCTCAGCGACTCCCTTCTTTTATAGTCCGGCCGTGCCTTTAACTTCATGGCAGCCACCCTCAAAATGTTCAAAGTAGACATGTCTACGCGTGTGCGTGTGCGTGCAATGTGTGTGTGTGTGTGTATGCAGTGTGTGTGTTGATTGTGCTGTATGGAAATTGAGTGGTGTGTGTCAAGTCAAGTCAAGTCAAGTCAAGTCAAGTCAAAATGATCTTTAATGACGATAAAGGAATAAGCTAAACAAAACTTTTTTTCATCCTGTCGTGTGTGTGTGTGTTTGTGTGTGTGTGTGCGTGCGTGCGTGCGTGCGTGCGTGTGTGTGTGTGTATGTGTGTGTGTGCATGCATGCAGCGTGTATGTGTGTGTGACGAGCCCCCCCCCCCCCCCCCCCCCCCCCCCCCCCCCCGCGTCACCCCCCCCCCCACCCTCTCCACCTCATCGTCTTTCTTTGTGTGAGTGTGTGTGTGTGAATGTTTATAGTTTTATTTCTTTGTAAAGCGCCATGAATAGAATTTTCTAGATATGTGCGCTATATAAGTGCCAATTATTATCAATTATTATTATTATTATGTCTGGAAAGTTAGATAGACAGCCTGTATCCGGGGTGTTGATTTCAGATGCTGGACCTGCTGAAAGCCCTCATCTTCATGGCAGTCACCCTCAAGGTGTTCAAGGAACACAGAATTTAATGATAACATTTGTACTGCTGTTTCACTGTAGACGCTGGACCTGCTGAAAGCCCTCATCTTCATGGCAGTCACCCTCAAGGTGTTCAAGGAACACAGAATTTAATGATAACATTTGTACTGCTGTTTCACTGTAGATGCTGGACCTGCTGAAAGCCCTCATCTTCATGGCAGTCACCCTCAAGGTGTTCAAGGAACACAGAATTTAATGATAACATTTGTACTGCTGTTTCACTGTAGATGCTGGACCTGCTGAAAGCCCATGGCAGTCACCCTCAAGGTGTTCAAGGAACACAGAATTTAATGATAACATTTGTACTGCTGTTTCACTGTAGACGCTGGACCTGCTGAAAGCCCTCATCTTCATGGCAGTCACCCTCAAGGTGTTCAAGGAACACAGAATTTAATGATAACATTTGTACTGCTGTTTCACTGTAGATGCTGGACCTGCTGAAAGCCCTCATCTTCATGGCAGTTACCCTCAAGGTGTTCAAGGAACACAGAACAATTTAATGATAACATTTGTACTGCTGTTTTACTGTAGACGCTGGACCTCTCAAAGCCCTCATCTTCATGGCAGTCACCCTCAAGGTGTTCAAGGAACACAGAATTTAATGATAACATTTGTACTGCTGTTTCACTGTAGATGCTGGACCATGGCAGTCACCCTCAAGGTGTTCAAGGTTCACAGGTCTGGAAAGTAGCCTACAACACACAACTTTATTCAGTCTTTTGTCAATTTCAGACGCTGGACCTGCTAAAAGCCCTCATCTTCATGGCAGTCACCCTCAAGGTGTTCAAGGTGCTGCGCTTCAACCACTACTTCCGCATCCTGCTGGAGTCGTTCTACGTCGCCCGCCACTCCATCCTCAACCAGACCCTGGTCGCCTTCATCCTCTTCATGGCCTTCGGCTTCGCCTCCAAGATCCTCTTCGGCCCTTACCTGGAGGACTACAAATCCTTAGGGTCCACGCTGCAAGCTTTGTTCAACTTCGGCGTCGGGGAAGGCGATTTCTACGGGATGCAGGCCAGCCAGGCGTTCCTGGGCCCGCTGCTGTACTTCCTGTTCATCGTGTTCTTCACCGTCCTGACCCTCTCCTTCTTCGTGACCTTCGTGCTGGAGTCGTTCAACGTGAGCCGGGTGCTGGTGCAGCTGAACGCTGAGGAGCAGCATGTGATGAGGTACGTGAGGAGGGTCTGGAGGCTGCTCATCGGGGCCACGCCCAAGATCAAGTCGGTCCGGCGACGACGGCGCACGCACCCTTTCAAAGCCGCATCGTTCACGCCGCTGTAGGTTTAGTGTGGGTTCACAGTACACAAAATCCCCTCATTTTTAGCTCATTTCAAATTTCCAAAGAGATATATTTGTTTCAAGTAACAGAGGCAAATATTCTTATCATTGATTTGGGTTAGGGATAGAAAAAAGACCTTATAAGTGGTATACAGTGGAACCTCCCTTATAAGACCTCCCATTATAAGACTCCCTCCCACATAAGACCTACTTTTCTGAGACATTGCCCTTCTTTGTAAGTATTAAAATTGCCTCGTTTATAAGACCCCTCCCTTATAAGACCTCATTTTGGATGATTTTTGAAGGTCTTATAAGGGAGGTTCCACTGTACCACCATAAAACAATGTAAGCCTAATGGATAAAACACCTTAAATTGGTTTATGCTGGTGACGAGTGTTAACAAAAGGCATGAACTGAAAGGAGCTGAGAAAAACTACTGTGGGTTCCATGAAGGGGATTGCGATCAGCTGACTCCCATATTTATTGGACTTGAGATACCTTACTTTCTGTGCTGCTTGAGTGTTAGACTCCTTCACCTTATGGTATCGCCGACGACAACGTACCCACCCTTTCAAAGCGGCAGCATTCATACCTATTCAAACGGACTTTGAAAAAGCATGTGTAAGATAGCCATTTGATTTTCAGAGAAAAACGGTTAAAATTGTGGTTGTTTTTTAAGTCACTCTGTAAATTGGGATGGAAAGTACAGGTAGAAGGCTTGGTTTGCATTAAAATTGATTTGCTTGCTTTTACAGTAATATACAGGACATTTGACTTGTTAGCTTTGTGTGTGTGTGCATGCATGCGTGTGTGTGTATGTGCGCGTGTGACTTGTATTTGATCTATGTTTTGTAAATTAGTTATGCTATTTAATATTACTTGTTTTGTAAGCGCTTAGGGCTTTCTAAGATTAAGCGCAAAAAAATTATTATTATTATATAAGAGGAAGAGTCAAACGAGAAGAAAAAAAGCATAATGTTGTCCTCTACTCTTTTCCATAGCGTAGTCTAGATGCTTTTTTTAATTTATTTCTAAGCCAACAATAGCAGAAATGTAACACCCTTGACCAAAGATAGGCTTATTGAAGGTCGGAAAAACGATAAGATACACGATTTTAATGCTTTGAGATTTTTTTTATTTGTAAAAGGGAGATAAGATGATGAATTGTTGTTTTTTGTAAAAGACAGATGATGGAAGTAACTGTAACAATTCTTTTTCACCCACCTTTTAACTTTTTTTTCTTTTGTGACAGTGTATAATGGAAACGTTCTGTGAGAGACTTGTACGTCGTTTGTTTGTTTAAAAAAAAAATAAAAAAAAATTCTATTTTGTTTTGTTTTGTTCTTTGAAATAATTATTGGTCTGGAAGCTTTGGTTTTGATATCAAATGCATGTTTCACATTTTTGGACGTAATTGCTTGTAGGTGTACATACATACTGTTAGATTTTCAAAGGCGGGAATACAAATTGTGATAAGTTACAACAGAACGTGTGTGTTCGTATAGATGTAGGCCCTTTAAAGACCCACCAGATCACGTGTCAAAATCACGGGTTTCACGGGTTTTCCCTCTTATGGCTGGTAAGAAATCTTGTTCTGATCAGGTTTGACTCCCATACAAATGCCCCCAAATTTAAAACGAAACATCATTTTAAGGAGCAGCCTCAATTTGAAGTTGGGGGCATTTGTATGTGGGTCACGGCTACCCAGAAAGCAAACCAGGGACTTAATCGTGGTGGGTCAGTGGGTCTAACGTTGGTCATAAACTCAACTGGCTTTTAGAAACGAAATGGGGGACACATAGATACGAAATTGGGGACACATATATAGATACGAAATTGGGGACACATAGAGACGGGGACACATTGGTACGAAATTGGGGACACATACATAATAATAATAATAATGGGAATTTATATAGCGCTCTTTCTCACATGAGCTCAGTGCGCTTTACATTGATAACAAGAACATTAAAGGCAAACAAATAATTAATCATTAGAAAGTAAAATAAGCATGATGCTTGCACGCAACGTTCTCTTACTTCCTTACACACACACACACACACACACACACACACACGCGCGCGCGCGCACACATACACACACATGGATGCGCACACACACACTCACACACAATTAATTATACAAGAGTAAAATAGTTACAATATGAACATTCTAAGAAGAAACATAGAGACCACATTCACATTCTCAATCAAGTTTGAATACAATACTGCAACTTGAAATAAAATCATACTGCCATCGACATACCAATTACATGACTAATTATAATAGACAAATTTTGCAAAAACAAGAATACCCTTCTACCTCATTTACAAGCATTTAAAGTTTACAAGACGTAGACATTCTGCATACAAAATACGAATTATAAAATAATTGTAAATACATTTTTTACAAGATTTCTGCAATAAAACGCCCCCCCCCCCCCCCCACACACACACACACACACACACAAACACTAATCACACAACACATGCACACAACAAGCGAATTTTTAAGGGCAGAGCGAAAGGCGGAGATAGAGTCAGATGAGCGGACATGTTGTGGGAGGGAATTCCATAAGTGAAGTGCTAAATAGTAGAAGGATCGTTCACCAAACGATTTCGTGTGGACCCGAGGAACCTTGAGTGTGCAGCAGTCAGAGGAAGAACGTAGGGAGCGAGCAGGTGTGTAGACAGTTACTAGTTCGGAGAGATAGACGGGACCAGAGGAGTGAACAGCACCGAAACAAAGGCAAGCTATTTTATACTTGATTCTAGCCTCTACTGGAAGCCAGTGCAAGTTACGAAGATGAGGTGTTATATGATCAGAACGTGGAATCTTGAGAGTGAGGCGTGCTGCACTGTTTTGCAGTTTTTGAACACGTTGCAGGAGATACTGAGGACAGCCACAGAGCAGAGAGTTGCAATAGTCAATGCGGGAAAGAATAAAGGCAGAAATAAGAGTTTTCGTGGCTGCAACAGACAGAAAGTGTCGAACAGCACTGATTCGTCTGAGCTCATAATTGATGGAACGTATGAGATTAATAACCTGTTTATGCATTGTAAGATTTGAATCGAGGGTAACTCCGAGATTCTTTGCTGACTTAGAAAACTGAACACAAGCATTGCCAACTGTAAGAGTTTCTGGAAGAGAGATAGTTGCAGACATACGCTGAGAGGAAACAATCAGAGCTTCCGTTTTGTCATCATTAAGTTTTAATTTGTTGCATGTCATCCAGGATTTGACATCATGAAGGCAGGATTCCATAGACTGAATAGCGCTGTCAAGTTGGGTAGGTTCTGCCGATTTTTGAAGCTGGGTATCATCAGCAAAGGAATGGTCAATAACAGAGTGACTAGCAAAAACATCAGAGAGAGGAGCAGTGTACAGGACAAAGAGAACTGGCCCCAATACAGATCCCTGAGGTACACCACAAGAAATTAACTTCGGATCTGAACTGCAGTTGTTGATCAAGACAGTCTGAAAGCAATTTGTTAGATATGAGGAGAACCACTGTAGAACTGTAGAATGGATTCCAAAAACACGTTCCAGCCGGGATAGAAGAATGGTGTGATCTATTGTATCAAATGCTGCCGACAGATCTAGGAGAGTCAAGACTGACACTTTTCCATTGTCAAGAGCTAAGAGGAGATCGTTAAGAACTTTAGTCAGAGCCGTTTCAGTGCTGTGAGCAGGTCGATAGGCAGACTGGAGGGGGTTGAACAAATTGTTTGCTGACAGATGGTTAGACAATTGTGCAAGGACAATTTTCTCGATTATTTTGGAGACAAACGCTAAGTTGGACACAGGCCGATAACTTTTCAAGTCATTATGATCCATGGTAGGCTTCTTTATCAAGGGTTTAACAAGAGCAGTTTTGTACAGGTCAGGGAAAACACCACTCAGTAAAGAGTCGTTTATGATCTGAGTCATGACAGGCACAACAACATCAAGACATTCATACAACAAAGGGGTTGGTAAAGGGTCAAGGTCACACGTCTTGGGGGCAGATCTTTTCAAAACATCAAAGACATCTTTCTCAGACACAGGAGAAAAAGCAACAAGAGGGGAGCCTACAAAATCTTTGCCTAGGGGGTGTGAAACAGTGGGCTGCAAGTCAAGCTCTTTCCTAATGTTCTCAATTTTGGAATGAAAGAAATCAGAAAACACACATGGCAATGATGGTGGGGGGTAAACAGTCGGAAGTTTGGTAGGTTTAACCCTTGCACACAGTTTGTTTGTAATAGAATACAGTTCTTTACTAGATCTTGCCGCTGCAATTTTGGTACTGTAGTACATCGTTTTTGCCTGATCTGTCAAGAAAGTCACACAATTTTTAGCTTTATTATATATTTGTTTATGTACAGTGAGCCCTGAAGAATCTGATTGTGCTTGGGCCTGTCTTCGTTTTTTCTTTGCTTCTTTTATTTCGTTAGGCATCACACTAAACCAAGGACTTGAGTCTCTGCTAGAAGAAACTTTGTGTGAAGAAACAGGAGCATGTTTGTCCAATACTGACCGAAGGGCACTATCGTACTCGGCGGCAGTACAAGAACTAGATGTGTACTTAGATAATTCTACTTTGATATCATTTCCGAAAACAGTTCTGTCGATTGCGCGGATATTTCTGACGCTGCGGTACACGTGTTTGTGGACAGGGAGCTCTATGTCAAACAAACTCACAACACAAACATGGTCAGACTCGAGGTCATGATTGACCTCTGAGGATCGGTGAACTCCATCACTGGGCCTTTCTATCACCAAGTCCAGAGTGTGGCCATGTTTGTGAGTGGGTCCGGACACAGATTGATGAAGATTGTACATATCTAACACTTCTAAAAACTTAATAGAGCTACGATCAGTTGGAGAGTCAACATGAAAATAAAAATCCCCTAACAGACACAGGTTTCCATGAAGCGTGTTACAATGGTCAAGCAGACAAGGGAATTGTTCAAAAAACAAAGTTTCAGTCAGTTTATTTACAGACGTGGGCCAAGGACGATACACACACATAAAATGCAACACACTATGCTGTGAGGTCAGCGAGACTTGGAACAGTTCGAAGGAAGAATGGTCGAACGGGAAGGTAGAGTTGAAGGTGAGGTGGGGGGTGAGGGTGTCTCTGTAGATAACAGCGATACCGCCACCACGACGAGAGGGGCGTGGCAGAGACTTGATGGCATAACCCTCAGGGGTCAAATCTGCACAAACGGCTTCATCCCCTTGCGGTTTGAG
>CM065696.1:45582353-45587353 GCA_017654935.2 Phymorhynchus buccinoides | reverse complement strand
ATTCATTGTCTTTGACTATCGATGGGTCCAAATAATGAGGATTTTGTGTGTGTGTTCAAGTGAGCGAAAGTCCGTTTAACGTCCAAGCACCAACCTGGAACAGGTACATGTGGGAACATAGTTTTTTTGGTTTTGTTTAGTTTTTTGGTGTTTAAACCTATTCGTTACATTCGCTAGAAATTTACTCTTTTTTTTAAAGCACTGATAAGTTTGAAACCGAAAGCTGTTACAGTTTGTTCGAACATGCAATAAGTAACTTTAAAAAAAAAAGATAACCTTTCATTTAACTCTAAACACTGACATTTTTTTATTTATAGCTTTAAAAAACACCTGTTCAGTTGATGATTCTAAATTGTAACAGCTGTAACAACTGACTCGTCTGACTGTGAAGTTAGCCCTTTTTTTAAAGGGTAATTCTAATAATTCTAATATGGTTATTATTAATGGATGTTATCTGATCATCTTCTTTTTCTTCTTCTTCGATCGCTCAGACAATTTTCTGACAATTATGAGCGCAGATGCGTCATGCTGCCGTTATGCGCCTAAGTAAAAAGTAAGTTATCTGATCTAAGCGTTGACATTTCGTATCTTTTTAAAATTATTACTGTAACTTTTCAATAGACGATTTTTTTTCCCATCACCACCACCACCACCACCACCACCACCATCATCGTCGTCATCATCTTCAACGATGGCTGACGGTTTCCAGAACAGCAGCGAAAGACGCGTGGCGTTCGCTGTAGATGAGAGCGAACACTCAGAACATGCGTTTAACTGTGAGTATTCTCTGTCCCCTTTTCTCTGTTCCGTCTGTGTGTCTGTCTGTCTGAACCAACATTCTGAGCATGCGTTTAACTGTGAGTAGATGGGCTGGTTTCTGTATTCTCTGTGTTCTCTGTTCTGGACTGGTTTCTGTATTCTCTGTTCTGGACTGGCTTCTGTATTCTCTGTCCCTGTGTTCTCTGTTCTGGACTGGTTTCTGTATTCTCTGTCCCTGTGTTCTCTGGACTGGTTTCTGTATTCTCTGTCCCTGTGTTCTATGTTCTGGACTGGTTTCTGTATTCTCTGTCCCAGTGTTCTCTGTTCTGGACTGGTTTCTGTATTCTCTGTCCCTGTGTTCTATGTTATGGACTGGTTTCTGTATTCTCTGTCCCTGTGTTCTATGTTCTGGACTGGTTTCTGTATTCTCTGTCCCTGTGTTCTCTGTTCTGGACTGGTTTCTGTATTCTCTGTCCCTGTGTTCTATGTTCTGTACTGGTTTCTGTATTCTCTGTCCCTGTGTTCTCTGTTCTGGACTGGTTTCTGTATTCTCTGTCCCTGTGTTCTATGTTCTGGACTGGTTTCTGTATTCTCTGTCCCTGTGTTCTATGTTCTGGACTGGTTTCTGTATTCTCTGTCCCTGTGTTCTATGTTCTGGACTGGTTTCTGTATTCTCTGTCCCTGTGTTCTCTGTTCTGGACTGGTTTCTGTATTCTCTGTCCCTGTGTTCTATGTTCTGTACTGGTTTCTGTATTCTCTGTCCCTGTGTTCTATGTTCTGTACTGGTTTCTGTATTCTCTGTCCCAGTGTTCTATGTTCTGGACTGGTTTCTGTATTCTCTGTCCCTGTGTTCTATGTTCTGGACTGGTTTCTGTATTCTCTGTCCCTGTGTTCTATGTTCTGGACTGGTTTCTGTATTCTCTGTCCCTGTGTTCTCTGTTCTGGACTGGTTTCTGTATTCTCTGTCCCTGTGTTCTCTGTTCTGGACTGGTTTCTGTATTCTCTGTCCCTGTGTTCTATGTTCTGGACTGGTTTCTGTATTCTCTGTCCCAGTGTTCTATGTTCTGGACTGGTTTCTGTATTCTCTGTCCCTGTGTTCTCTGTTCTGGACTGGTTTCTGTATTCTCTGTCCCTGTGTTCTATGTTCTGTACTGGTTTCTGTATTCTCTGTCCCTGTGTTCTCTGTTCTGGACTGGTTTCTGTATTCTCTGTCCCAGTGTTCTATGTTCTGGACTGGTTTCTGTATTCTCTGTCCCAGTGTTCTATGTTCTGGACTGGTTTCTGTATTCTCTGTCCCTGTGTTCTATGTTCTGGACTGGTTTCTGTATTCTCTGTCCCTGTGTTCTCTGTTCTGGACTGGTTTCTGTATTCTCTGTCCCTGTGTTCTATGTTCTGTACTGGTTTCTGTATTCTCTGTCCCTGTGTTCTATGTTCTGTACTGGTTTCTGTATTCTCTGTCCCAGTGTTCTCTGTTCTGGACTGGTTTCTGTATTCTCTGTCCCTGTGTTCTATGTTCTGGACTGGTTTCTGTATTCTCTGTCCCTGTGTTCTCTGTTCTGGACTGGTTTCTGTATTCTCTGTCCCTGTGTTCTCTGTTCTGGACTGGTTTCTGTATTCTCTGTCCCAGTGTTCTATGTTCTGGACTGGTTTCTGTATTCTCTGTCCCTGTGTTCTATGTTCTGGACTGGTTTCTGTATTCTCTGTCCCTGTGTTCTCTGTTCTGGACTGGTTTCTGTATTCTCTGTCCCAGTGTTCTATGTTCTGGACTGGTTTCTGTATTCTCTGTCCCTGTGTTCTATGTTCTGGACTGGTTTCTGTATTCTCTGTCCCTGTGTTCTCTGTTCTGGACTGGTTTCTGTATTCCCTGTGTTCTCTGTTCTGGACTGGTTTCTGTATTCTCTGTCCCAGTGTTCTCTGTTCTGGACTGGTTTCTGTATTCTCTGTCCCAGTGTTCTATGTTCTGGACTGGTTTCTGTATTCTCTGTCCCTGTGTTCTCTGTTCTGGACTGGTTTCTGTATTCCCTGTGTTCTCTGTTCTGGACTGGTTTCTGTATTCTGTGTTCTAAAAACTTCTATGTTCTGGACTGGTTTCTGTGTTCTCTGTCCCTGTGTTCTATGTTATGGACTGGTTTCTGTATTCTCTGTCCCTGTGTTCTATGTTATGGACTGGTTTCTGTATTCTCTGTCCCAGTGTTCTCTGTTCTGGACTGGTTTCTGTATTCTGTCCCTGTGTTCTCTGTTCTGGACTGGTTTCTGTATTCTCTGTCCCTGTGTTCTCTGTTCTGGACTGGTTTCTGTATTCTCTGTCCCTGTGTTCTCTGTTCTGGACTGGTTTCTGTATTCTTTGTCCCTGTGTTCTCTGGACTGGTTTCTGTATTCTCTGTCCCTGTGTTCTCTGGACTGGTTTCTGTATTCTCTGTCCCTGTGTTCTCTGTTCTGGACTGGTTTCTGTATTCTCTGTCCCTGTGTTCTCTGTTCTGGACTGGTTTCTGTATTCTCTGTCCCTGTGTTCTCTGGACTGGTTTCTGTATTCTCTGTCCCTGTGTTCTCTGTTATGGACTGGTTTCTGTATTCTCTGTCCCTGTGTTCTCTGTTCTGGACTGGTTTCTGTATTCTCTATCCCTGATGCTCTGTTCTGTCTGTCTGTCTGTCTGTCTGAACCAACATTCTGAGCATGCGTTTAACTGTGAGTAGATGGGCTGGTTTCTGTATTCTGTCCCTTTTTTCTGTTCCCTCTGTCTGTCTGTCTGTCTGTCTCTCTGAACATTCTGAGCATGCGTTTAACTGTGAGTAGATGGGCTGGTTTCTGTATTGTGTCTGTCCCTCTTTCTCTGTTCCGTCTGTCTGTCTGTCTGTACCAACATCCTGAGCATGCGTTTTAACTGTGAGTAGATGGGCTGGTTTCTGTATTGTGTCTCTGTTTATCTATTCTGTTCTGTCTGTCAGAGTATGCGTTTAACTGTGGGTAGATGGGCTGGTTTCTGTATTCTGTCCAGTGTTTTTCTGTCCTGTCTGTCTGTCTGTCTGAACCAACATTCTGAACATGCGTTTAACTGTGAGTAGATGGGCTGGTTTCTGTATTGTCTGTCCATGTCGTTTTTCTGGTCTGTCTTGTCTGAGGGAACTCTTTACGCATTTTTAAAAAATCTGTCTTGATGATTCTGTTGTCTTTGTCTCTGTCTGTCTGTTTGAGCGAACTTTTTGAGAATGGCTGATTTTAGTCCCCCCTCTCTCTCTCTCTCTCTCTCTCTCTCTCTCTCTCTCTCTCTCTCTCTCTCTCTCTCTCTCTCTCTCTCTCTCTCTCTCTCTCTCTCTCTCTCTCTCTCTCTCTCTCTCTCTCTCTCTCTCTCTCTCTCTCTCTCTCTCTCTCTCTCTCTCTCTCTCTCTCTCTCTCTCTCTCTCTCTCTCTCTCTCTCTCTCTGTTAAATACTATGTTATAGAGGGGGTCATGGTGCATTGAGAAAACACGCATCATAAACACAAAGTACTGTGTACACTAATTAGCCCACAAAGGCATTATAAACACAAGGGAAGAGACACAATGTTCTGTGCGAGTTTATACTTCCATGTTATTTAGACAGACAAACGTGAGTTTGCCGAAGTTTGTGTGCATTGTGTATGAATGTCAGATGCCCTTCAGGCTTTTGCTTGGTTTATCAAGACCTTGTGAAACATTAATTCTTATAGAATATCTCATTTTAGTTGATCAAAACGTAGTAAATACCGCATTCTGAGCATATTTCGTATGTATGCATTCTTTGTAGTTATCACCCTTCCTTTACATATTTTTGAATGACAATTTGCTCAATGCTAACCCTCTATGGTACACATGTATACAGTGCTGTGTATGTTGATTCAAGTTGAGTTACCGCTATAGTTTGTGTTGAGTCACTAATGCTTTTTCACATTACCTACCTTTTAGTTTAATAGTTTGGTATATTTATAATCGACTTGTTCTGGATAATTGTTTAACCATCTGTTTCATCGACTCAATATCATATTGGATTATTTGTTGTTGTTTTTCTCTTTAATTTACCTATTTATTTATATATGTTCATTTATTTACTTACTAATTTGTTTATTTTTGCTTTAATGCTTAAATACACAAGAGTGTGTGTTATTTTCTAGTTTTCGATACAAATGTTATGTGTCTTTATAACCCCTCCCCCAGCCTCCCTATGATACGGGCAGAAGGCCTAGTCATTAAAATTGTTTGAATTGAATTGTTTGAATCTCTCTCT
>CM065696.1:45569853-45572353 GCA_017654935.2 Phymorhynchus buccinoides | reverse complement strand
TATGATTATGGACGAAATGAAATGGACGAAAAGAAGTAGAATTTGTACAAGGACAATAAGATTCTCCTCTATAAGATGGGAATCTGTCACGAACGAAATTCGCACACAAACGGAAAGTTAAGACAGAAATCAAAACATCCAACTCATTCAGAAGTACATGCTCTCGCGTTATTCAGTCTCTCCACAAACATCATAAACAAAGCCAATTTGAAATATTAACAACAATTTATTTACACTCAATCACTCAAACAATCATACATATATCAAAGAATATTAACAGCAGCAAAAACCTAAGGGCAACACGCACAACACTGCACAAACACACACAAAATACTCAGTTCTTTCGCGGAGCAATTTGCACGCTAGGTTCTTGATTTGAGCCGACGACCTCGTAGTCTCGCTCGTTTGTTCCGGGCATTTGACTCGGCAGAATGCCTCCTCTTCTCAGGCCGCTCCAACACCAGCGCCTCTTCTCAGGCCGCTCCAACACCAGCTCGTGGGCGCCTCCAGTCACCCTGGCAGCCTTCTCTTGGGCGCACAGACTGGGTGCTCTTAGGATGAAAACAATAAACTAGCATAAGTCTCATGTCTGTGTTTGTGTGTGCATGTTAATGCGTGCGTGCCCTGTACATCGACACTAATAGTTTGTTATTCCATGCACACTCCATTCGTTCACTATTAAGCAACTTTACTTATCGTAATTAATTAACTTTACGATAATGGTGAACAACCAAAAGTTTACATTTAAAGTTCCCGACACCTATGTAGTTACAGTTATGTCTCAACATAAGAAAACCACATTTCTAAATAACTCAATGGTTTTCGGAAAGCTGCCCGAATTTTGAAATGGTAATTTCAAAATAATACTTTAACATACAAGAAAACTAAACCATAATTTACCAATTACAGTTGAATTAAAGTTGCCAAAAATCAGTACCAACAAAAGATTTATATTTACAACATCATTTAACAATTCCTCACAAAGAATGAAAACAGATTACAAGATTTCAATCTGCAAATTAAGTGGAAAGTAAATGAAAAATCTTTTCTCTTTACGAAGTCAAATGTTTAAAATCTGTAAACGCTTAAGGCTATCTTTCTCTTACCTCTGCACTAGGGCAGCAGAGCAAATCAGATTGACCAAGCCAGTACGAAGGTAGAAAGCAAAGTGAATTAGAAAAGAGGACAGACCGGCGAAGGAAAAAATGTGTATTCAACTCCAGCTGAAAATATGCATGTGCTGCACGAGAAAAACTAAATGCACGAAATCCGTACACAATGATGCAGCGCTTTCAGTTCGGAGCCTTTAGCACAAAGTAAAGCTATACAAATTATGTTCCAGTGAACATTATATTTTATCAATGTGATGCCTTTCATCACAGAATCCTAATGAAAACAATTCCACAAGGCCACCCCCCCCCCTTCCCCCTCCCCCCCCCCCCCCCCCCCCCCCCCCCCCACCCCCCCCCCCTACCCCCCCCCCCCCTTCGAATAGGGAAACATAGCAAAATACAAACATCAATACAATGTATTGGGTAAAGAAACATTCCCGATAAAGCAATCCGCCGAGCTTGATTTTTTCTTCTTCTTCTTCTTCTTCTTCTTCTTCTTCTTCTTCTTCTTCTTCTTCTTCTTCTTCTTCTTCTTCTTCTTCTTCTGCGTTCCCAGGCCATATGTCCAAGGTAGGTATGTGTCCGGTTTTCAGTTTTCACATTCCGGTTTCGGAGGAGCTCAAAGGAGAAACATTATTTGAAAAGATTTTTTTTTTTTTTAAAAAGGCAGGAGAATGGGGCCAATAAGTCAGAAAGACAGTAGATGACAGAAAGCAGAGGGAAAAGGCAGAGTCAAAGAGAGTGGCAGATTAGAGGAATTTACAAGCACAGAACTTCCAGAAGGTGGAGAAACTATTTATACACACACACCCGGTATCCCCGGTGGGGGGGGGGGGGGGGGGGGGGGGGGGGGGGAGCTTGATGATTATTATGCGCATGGGTGCGAGTTGGAGATAGAGAAATACAGAGGCTTGTTGTTGGTCCAGAGTTGGGGGAACGGGTTTGTGACCTCATCCATTGTAGATTACGTGTGCTCTAGTGAGTGGCTGACAATCGATACTCGTCCTGCCCACAATGCAATCAACTGCGTAAAGAAACATTCCCGGTAAAGCAATCCCACCGAGCTTAATGACAATCAGTATGCGTATGGGTGCGAGTCGGGGATTAGAGAACTACAGAGGCTTGTTGTTGATGATCCAGAGTTGGGGGAATGGGTCTGTGACCTCATCCATTGTAGATTACGTGTGTAGCTAACAATCGATACTCGTCCTGCCCATAATACAATCCACTGCGTAAAGAAACATCCCCGATAAAGCAATCCCACCGAGCTTAATAATAATAATCATTATGCGTAGGGGAAGACGGGGTAAAAAGCGCATGGGCGGGTAAGAAGCCCACCCCAATTATCTCATGAAATGAATCAAATTTCAGTCTCATTTTGCCCATAA
>CM065696.1:45504853-45564853 GCA_017654935.2 Phymorhynchus buccinoides | reverse complement strand
GAGACGAGCGTTAATGTCTAGCATTCGTCTCATGGGCGAATTTGACTGAAATTTTCTTTATTTCATGAGATAATTGGGGTGGGCTTCTTACCCGCCCATGCGCTTTTTACCCCGTCTTCCCCTAGAGACTTCGACACGTAGAGATGGGGGACACATAGAGACGGGGACACACGTAGAGATGGGGCCACGTAGAGAACAGGGCCACGTAGATATGGGGACACGTAGAGACGGGGACACACGTAGAGACGGGGACACGTAGAGACGGGGACACACGTAGAGACGGGGACACGTAGAGACGGGGACACACGTAGAGATGGGGACACGTAGAGATGGGGACACGTAGAGACGGGGACACACGTAGAGATGGGGACACGTAGAGATGGGGACACGTAGAGACGGGGACACACGTAGAGATGGGGACACGTAGAGACGGGGACACACGTAGAGATGGGGACACGTAGAGAACATGGCCACGTAGAGACGGGGACACACGTAGAGACGGGGACACGTAGAGACGGAGACACACGTAGAGACGGGGACACGTAGAGACGGGGACACACGTAGAGACGGGGACACGTAGAGACGGGGACACACGTAGAGACGGGGACACGTAGAGACGGAGACACACGTAGAGACGGGAACACATAGACATGGGGACACAGAGACGGGGACACATAGAGACGAAATTGGGGTTATAATTTAGAGACGGGGACACGTAGAAACGGGTGTCACAATGCTACATTGTCCAATCAAACATCCAGCCGTCATAATCTATAACGTCAAAGGGAGGGAAATTGTCGCATATCGTCAGATGCACTTGACACTGATGGATGATTTGGTATAGGCCCTGTTCCACCTTCTCTCTCTCTCTCTTATCTCTCCTCTGACCAATCAAGGGCCCGCCACACGTCAGCTAAAACCGTACGTCTGTACGATACGATTCGATCACGTGATCTCGAAGCGCTGCGAATCACATTTGTTCTTGAAGACCACGTGATCGAATCGTATCCCACCTTCTCTTATCTCACCTCTGACCAATATAGGGCCAGCCACACGTCAGCTAAAATCGTACGTCTGTGCGATACGATTCGATCACGTGATCTCGAAGCGCAGCGGATCACATTTGTTCTTGGAGACCAACGTGTTCGAATCGTATCGTACAGTCGTACGATTTTTAGTGGACGTGTGGCTGAGCCAATCATCTCTCTTTCTCCCTCCTCTTTCTTCATCGGAAAATCGGGACCTTATCGATATACCCCCCCCTCGCCCCCCACCCCCCTCTATGTGTCCGCTTCTATGTGTCACCCTCATTGTGCCCCCCGTCTCTATGTGTCACCCTCATTGTGCCCCCGTCTCTATGTGTCACCCTCATTGTGCCCCCCGTCTCTATGTGTCACCCTCATTGTGCCCCCCGTCTCTATGTGTCACCCTCATTGTGCCCCCGTCTCTATGTGTCACCCTCATTGTACCCCCCGTCTCTATGTGTCACCCTCATTGTGCCCCCCGTCTCTATGTGTCACCCTCATTGTGCCCCCCGTCTCTATGTGTTACCCTCATTGTGCCCCCCGTCTCTATGTGTCTCCCTCATGTTGTCCCCGTCTCTATGTGTCTCCGTCTCTATGTGCCACCCTCATTGTGTCCCCCGTCTCTATGTGTCTCCCTCATGTTGTCCCCGTCTCTATGTGTCTCCGTCTCTATGTGCCACCCTCATTGTGTCCCCCGTCTCTATGTGTCTCCGTCTCTATGTGCCATCCTCATTGTGTCCCCCGTCTCTATGTGTCTCCGTCTCTATGTGCCACCCTCATTGTGTCCCCCGTCTCTATGTGTCTCCGTCTCTATGTGCCACCCTCATTGTGTCCCCCGTCTCTATGTGTCTCCGTCTATGTGCCATCCTCATTGTGTCCCCCGTCTCAATGTGTCTCCGTCTCTATGTGCCATCCTCATTGTGTCCCCCGTCTCTATGTGTCTCCGTCTCTATGTGCCACCCTCATTGTGTCCCCCGTCTCTATGTGTCTCCGTCTCTATGTGCCACCCTCATTGTGTCCCCCGTCTCAATGTGTCTCCGTCTCTATGTGCCATCCTCATTGTGTCCCCCGTCTCAATGTGTCTCCGTCTCTATGTGCCACCCTCATTGTGTCCCCCGTCTCTATGTGTCTCCGTCATGTGTCCCCGTCTCTATGTGTCTCCGTCTCTATGTGCCACCCTCATTGTGTCCCCCGTCTCTATGTGTCTCCGTCTCTATGTGCCACCCTCATTGTGTCCCCCGTCTCTATGTGTCTCCGTCTATGTGCCACCCTCATTGTGTCCCCCGTCTCTGTGTGTCTCCGTCTATGTGCCATCCTCATTGTGTCCCCCGTCTCAATGTGTCTCCGTCTCTATGTGCCACCCTCATTGTGTCCCCCGTCTCTATGTGTTTCCGTCTATGTGCCACCCTCATTGTGTCCCCCGTCTCAATGTGTCTCCGTCTCTATGTGCCACCCTCATTGTGTCCCCTGTCTCTATGTGTCTCCGTCTCTATGTGCCACCCTCATTGTGTCCCCCGTCTCTATGTGTTTCCGTCTATGTGCCACCCTCATTGTGTCCCCCGTCTCTATGTGTTTCCGTCTCTATGTGCCATCCTCATTGTGTCCCCCGTCTCTATGTGTCTCCGTCTCTATGTGCCACCCTCATTGTGTCCCCCGTCTCTATGTGTCTCCGTCTCTATGTGCCCCATCCTCTCGGGGAAACATAGAGACGAAATGGGTGACACATGGATACGGGGGGGGGGGGGGGGCACATCCACGGGAAATCTGATGTTGGCAGGCAGGATTATTTGAAGCAGTTGAGAGAGATAATGGGTGATTCATCTTTCTGTCTGTTTCTACGAGTATTCGCTCTGTCTCTCTCTCTCTCTCTCTCTCTCTCTCTTTTAATTGTTCCTCTGTTGTGTGATGCGTGTGTGTGAGTGTCGCGTGCGCGTATATGTGCGGGGAACTATCGTTTTTGGTCTGGTCCGTCCGGCGTGCCTCCGTCCGTCCGTCCGGCTATTCGTCCGTTTTTCTCAAAAACTATTCAGTCTATCATCATCAAATTTGGCATACTAGTTTGCCAAGATGCAAGCTATCCAGTGATGCATTTAGTTTTACATTAAGGTCAAGGTCGCGCCAGTTACGGGGTTCAAATCCCAAAATACATAATCGCTAATATTTCGCGACGTTTTGCATGTATTTCAATGCAGGTTTTTTCACATTTCTTGACGAATGGTCTATAACACAGTTGTCATGAATTTTTCTGTGCGCTCGTGTGCGCATGATCGCGCGCGCTCAAAACACGGGTCCGAACCCCAAGGCTATATATAAAAAACTATTCAGTTACGTGCTGTTTTGATGCGTTTTTATGTAGTTACGTGCTGTTTTGATGCGTTTTTATGTATGTGTACAGCCGACACATTCCGATTTTGGTGGTGGTCGGCTTCTTTTTTTATAGAAGTAAATGCACACACTTTGCACACTTTTCATTGGGCATGTTTAATGTCTCCGACTATCGATACCCCCCCACCCCCACCCCCCCACCCCCGCGCATTAGCAATATGAGAGAGGAAAGAAAACAGAAATTAAGATCTAAAATGGATTCAAAAGTAAAAACCCAAAATCTAGCCCAAAATATGGCGGTAAAGGGGCCATTCACCTTATACCGATCTAATGACGTAAAATGACGCAATCTAAGTAGGATGTCATGGCCTTCAAAACGTAAGCAGGCAGCCTGAAGGCTCACGATGATGGTGGACACTTCTAGCTGGTGACCTGCTGGGTTCCTCTTACTCATCCGAGTTGGGAAAAAATAATGAATAACCAATGGCCTTTACCAGAGGTTAAGTTTGATTTAACAAGTTCACGTAGCAAAGCGGACTACTTTGTGACAACAGAATACCCCAACGCATCAACAACAGCCGAGGACATGACCCCCAGCCAACGTTATGTCAGCGACGAAACCCTGAGGCTCGTCTTCCTGATTCACAGTCTGGCTTTCGTGCCAACGCTGTTCCTTCTCGGCGTTCCTTTGAACGCGTTGAACCTGGTCGTCTTCCAAAAGCAAGGTCTCGGCTCCAGAATAAACATGTCTTGTCTCTCTTCTCCCTGGCCGTGGTTGATATGTTATACGTGACTTTTCTCTTCCTCTACCACACTGCAGGGGGGTATTGGACACTGAGAGAAGGAGTCTTCGTTAACTTGGTTGACCGTTTCATGATCACTACTCGCCTTTACGGGTTGTACGGCCTTCCGTACGGGCCGTACTTTCTCTCTGCCATCATCTCCACAGAGAAATGCATGTGTGTTCTCTTCCCACTGAAGGCTAGGAAGTACGTCTCCGCGAAAGCTTTGCTGGTCGTAATCGTGGCAGGAATGGCGATGTTCGTCTTTCTGCGTACTGTGGTCTTTGCCCGGTTGGAGTTGATCTGCATCTACTTGGAGAAGACCGGAGAGAAAAAGTGGATGGTCATCCCGAGTCAGTTCTACTTTCGCAACAAACATCTGATAGATAACCTGGACATCGTGTTCTTTGGATTCATCGCTCTGGTGTTTCCCATGATCGTCATCATCGTCACCACCGTGACCACAGCCGTCAGACTGTATCAAATCGTCCACTGGCGCCGCACCGTTTCCACCACAGTGTCCTCCAAGGAGATGGGCGTGGCCAAAATGATAGTGTGGTACTCGCTGCTGTTTGTCATCCTCGGTTTTCCCTTAATGGCGCTGCGGTTCTCCAAATCCATACACCCGGACCTTACCCCGGCAGGGGAGTTGAGGAACCCGTACGGTGTTCTCATGTATGTGGCAGAATTTTGCTCTTGCACAAGCGCGGCCTTTAACTTCTTCGTGTATTATCTATTCAGCTCCAAGTTCAGGCTGACTCTGTTCAAAGTGCTGCCTTCTATTATTAGACCGTCGCGAATAGAAAGCAGTGAAGTTGAGAGACCTGATACGACCACCACTACCAAGCAACGCAAAGGTAGAGACATTAATCACGTCACTCCGCTGGAGAGCCAAGGGCACTCTTCAGGATAGCCTACCGAACGATGTTTTGTTCTCACTTACTTGTGCATATGTTTTTCCCCCCTCTCTATTAAGCTTGATTACGGCGCATTTGAGACAGACAACGGAATGTTTTCAGATAGCCATCTCAACATAATGATTTCCTGTGAACTTTGGAAATTCTTCTTCGTTGATCGCTCAGACAGTTTCCTGTCAATTATGAGCGCAGATGCGCCCGTGCTGCTGTTTGCGCTTAACTAAGAAATAGGTAGGCCCAACAAGTCCGACTTCGGCTGGAGGAAATCTTTTTTGAAAGTGTTTCTTGAAAAAAAAAGGGCAGGAGAATGGACCGGTAAGGCAGAGAGATAGTAGATGACAGTTAGCAAAGGGAAAAGGCAGAGGCAAAGAGAGTGACAGATTAGAGGAAGTTACAAGCACAGAACTTCCAGAAGGTAGAGGAACTATTTATACAAAGGACCCCCCCCCCCCGGTATCCCCACGGAAAACTTTGGAAATACTATGTTATGTTCAATAGTGAACTTCTGTATGCTTTTTATTTTATTACGTTGCTCATTAAAACAAAGATATGCTTACCTAGTTCCTGCATCTGTAGACCTAGATCATCAGCTGGGTTGTAACTAAAGCAGCTGTGTGTTTGGCATTGATGAAAACATTATTATATCCTTGATACTTCTGTGATCCTTACTTACAAACATGACCGACAGGGGGCGAACAATGGTTCCAGAAAGTCTATTAAGCGTATGTGCGAGAAAGAGAGAGAGAGAGAGAGAGAGAGAGGAGAGAGAGAGAGAGAGAGAGAGAGAGAGAGAGAGAGGAGAGAGAAGAGAGAGAGAGAGAGAGGGGGAGAGAGAGAGGGAGAGAGAGAGAGAGAGAGAGAGAGAGAGAGAGAGAGAGAGAGAGAGAGAGAGAGAGAGAGAGAGAGAGAGAGAGAGAGAGAGAGAGAGAGAACACAATTTTAATGTTTCAGGCCCCTGGCCTGAGGAGTTGCAGTGCACATAATGTGTAGGAAATAAACAAAAAGGCAGGCATATGTTGCATTAAAGTTCAGAACATTTAAATATAAACAACGTCCTCGTTATTCTTTTATGAGCTAGGTCTTTTAATGAGCTCTTCGCTTCTCTGCAAAGCGTAATAAATATACATGGCTACTTGTTACATATGGGTTTTCATTGGCTAGAAATTGTTTCAGTTCCATAGAATTCATATTGGAAAACTGTTTTTTATATATATTTTTTATCTGAGGGACTTGTACGTCTTGCATCTGAACAGAAAGTGAAACTCATCTTCAAGCTGATTACAGAAAGGGCATGGTTGTACACTTTCCTTGTACAGTGGAACCTCCCTTATAAGAC
Organism: Phymorhynchus buccinoides; assembly: GCA_017654935.2. Classification (NCBI taxonomy): domain Eukaryota; kingdom Metazoa; phylum Mollusca; class Gastropoda; order Neogastropoda; family Raphitomidae; genus Phymorhynchus; species Phymorhynchus buccinoides. The sequence goes on along the minus strand of CM065696.1, from coordinate 45,558,468 downwards.
CTCCCATTATAAGACTCCCTCCTACATAAGACCTACTTCTCTGAGACATTGTCCTTCTTTGCAAGTATTAAAATTACCTCCCTTAATTTTAATACCCCTCCTTTATAAGACCTCATTTTGGATGATTTTTGAAGGTCTTATAGACTTATTATATAGACAATGTGGCGGTACCATAGCCGATGAGGTTTAACCGAGGCGTGGTTACCGCTACACCTATCTATATTGTTAAAAACTCGGGACTTTAGTGGTGTTGCACTGCCTTCGGGCATTGCAGCCAGTATTGTTCCCACCATCTTTGTATTTACTAATGTCCCATATGTGTCTATGACCGAGAGGACGTAAAACATTTTCATCAGGGAAGCTTCACTGTACCCAATGTTGATTTCTAAGTCGTTTATACCTAGCCTGAATCTCACAAAAATGCATTCTGACTTTATTTATTACTAGGTGTGTCAAGTAGGGTTCAGGTTGCAACAACGTTTTTGAAAGAACGATAGGTTTTGAAACTATCACTAGAATTCAGCTTACTTATACAGTCTTGTTGGTAGCAGTCGAACATTCTTTGTTTAAAAACCTGTTTGCATACTTTTACACTAGCTACCCAAAACCTCAGAAAACCCATATTAATCTAAACTTTTTTTTATGCCATACGCCCAGTTATTTTTAGCCGTTCCTAAGTTTGTTTGTTGAAGCAACAAAAGCTTGTTTTGGAATCCTGCTAATGTCTATTTCTTGAAGAGAAAATCAATAACCAAATGCCCTTAGAGTACTATCAATATAAAGATCATATCGGCCTGTCTCCCCATAGACCATTGTATTCTGTGTTTTAGGGATAACGTTTAACAACTATAGTTTTGTATTGTGTAATACCCCAGATTTCTGCAGCATACAAAACCGTTGGTTTTCCTTGAGTGTCGAATAGTTTGAAAAAAGGTTAAATCCATGCTTCCTAAGCTCCACATTGTTTTCATAAGCATACAAAACCATTGGTTTTCCTTGAGTGTCGAATAGTTTGAAAAAAGGTTAAATCCATGCTTCCTAAGCTCCACATTGTTTTCATAAGCATACAAAACAATTGGTTTTCCTTGAGTGTCGAATAGTTTGATAACAAAAATTAAATTCATGCTTCCTAAACTCCACATTGTTTTCATAATTTCTAATGCTTTGTATTTTGCTCTTCTTGTGTAGGCTTTCTAGTGCTGTTATATAAAATAGTTTAGTAGTCAATGTAAACCCGAGATACTTATAACTGTTAACTATTTCAATGTGTTCTCATTTATAATACCATTTTTCTGATTTTGACAAGTGTCCCCCTTTTCTAAACATCATAACTTTAGTTTTGTTTAAATTAACTTTTAGACCAAGTTCATCAGAAGCTGTTTGTAAGTTGTTTATTTGATTTTGTAGACCTGATGGGGTTGAAGAGATATAAAGTGGTCACTCTTGCCTATCGTTATTTCGAAGACACTCTTCCTGACTACCTCCCCCCTCTCCTCTCTGCCTACATACCAGAACGCAACCTCAGATCAAGCAACCTAAAACTTCTCTGCAAACCTGTCACCAAGTACAAAACAGGTGGAAACAGATCTTTTCGTTTCCAAGCACTACACATCTGGAACAATCTCCCTGTCTCTCTCCGCAGCTCTCCATCTCTGTCTTCTTTCAAAACTGGCCTGAAGACGCATCTTTTCCGAAAATATCTCTGTTCATTTCTGTCTGTCCATCCACTGTCAGTCAACCGTATACATAATTCGTGTTGTATGTAGGTATTTTAAATGTGAGTTGTGATTTTTTAAAAATAAATAATTTTAAGTACATGTATTTTGAATATATTTTGTGTGCGTGGGGTAATCTTACTTTTGTTTTCTCATGTAAAGCGCGGTGAGTCCTGCTGTGTCAGGAGAATAGCGCTATAGAAGATTTATTCATTATTATTATTATTAAAGCTATGCCATCTGCGAAAAGTAGCAGAACATTTTCTCTTAATCCAAGTAGAAACTGGTTCATTCATTGTATGCATAATTGTTGTTTCGGCACAGTGGCCTAATCGAGTCCCTATGGTTGAAACAGAGCATAAGGGGAGTAATCACTTCACACGCGCGCGCACGCACACACACACACACACACAGAGTAAAATATATACGCAGTTGTCTCAATCAATCGCCTCAATCAGTAGCGCAACCAGTACAAAGAAAGAAAAAAGAAGAAGTATTTAACAAAAATGTTACGCAATTAAACTTTGTGAACTGTTATTATTACCGTTGTTGTTATAATTTGTATTAGTGTCATATAAAACCTTGTATCGGTTTTAAAGGGCAATAAACATTGATTCTGATTCTCACACACACGCACACACGCACAATCTCCCATTGCCTTGTCAGTGCCGCTAATATAATGAGCTCTGACACTAATACTGTACTACCTCTGAACAATCTGTCAATTCTTTTCATTAGGTTTGGCACATCACATTCTTAAAAACATTTGTTGAGCAAAGCAGCCACTTACAAAGGCACTTACTAATTGAATTAGTAAGTATTGCAAACAAAGACAAAAACAACAACAAAGAACTAGACTAGTACATTCTTAATTTATGAACATTAAACCCCCCAAAACATGTGAGTATAATTATTCTCTTCTGAATAGGCCTACACAGACAACTTCTTCTTCTGCGTTCCCAGGCCATATGGCCATAATGGGTAAGGTACGTATGTGTCCGGTTTTCAGTTTTCACTGGTCTCCCCGCTGCATTCAGCTGACACATTCTGACTTCTGAGGAGCTCACAGAAGAAAATTGCTTGGAAGATTTGTTTTCTCCCCCCCCCCCCCCCCCCAAAAGGCAGGAGAATGGGCCAGCAAGACAGAACTATTAGTAGATGATACAAGAAAAGGAACCGGCAGAGTAATGTTGATAGACGAGAGGAAGTTGCTAGCAGAGAACTTCCAGAAAGTCGGGAACTATTTTATGAAAGACACCCCCACACACACTCCCTCCTCGGCATCCCTGCATAGGAGACAAGAAACGGTGTTGGCAATGCGGAAAACGAAAGAAAGAAACCTTGCATGCTGCTCTGATTTTTTTAATTTTTAATAGGAATCTCTTCTTTCTCATTGCTAGATGTTTTTGGCTCACGTCGTTTTTTAAAACAAAGTGAGTCTATAGTATCGTACATGTTCGGTTGTGTGTCTGTGTGTATGTATGTGTGTGTGTGTTGCGTCCGTGGCCCCGACCTTCAACCTTAACTCAAACCTTAACGTTGTCATTTTCTCTAAACATATAAGGCGTTAGAGGGTTAAAGTTAGCAGGATACTTGATTTTGATGTGAGCCTTCAAGTCACGACGATCAAAGCAGTCAGATACATTGATAAAGAACAAAATAAAGATAATCATTTGTTGCAGAGATTACTGTTGTGCAACCTTTAACCTTGACTCAGTCACACTCTTCAAACTAAAGAAGACTCTCACTCTCCACTGAAACTTTAACGTTGTCATTTTCTCAAAAAACATAAGATGTTAGAGGGTTAAAGTTAGCAGGATACTTGATTTTGACGTGAGCCTTCAAGTCATGTCGATCAAAGCAGTCAGATACATCGGTAAGGAACAAAAGAAAGAAAATCATTTGTTGCAGAGATTACTGTAACTGTTGTGTTGTACCGAGTAGGAGATACATACTGGAAAGAAGACTCTCCATTAGATATACAAAAACGCTCTTTAAAAAGAAACACAAGACTTCAGGTGTGTACAAATAGGTACATTTTAACGTCGTCAACTTATATTTTCTGTAACAAATGGATGTACCGAGTGTGTGCGTTGACGGCCCGGTTGTTTAGCTTTATTTGCGCCTTTGAGTAACGGTTGTTCGTGTTCATTTGCACATCATCTCTGCGCATAACTTAGCCTACTGCACTTCCGGCAACAAGGCCTAGCCTAGAGTCCATGCCTTACCTCATAATCAAGACGACGTACATAACATTTAGCCCACATTCATTTCAGTCTTGAAAAAAAATATACGGAAAATCCAGGGTTCGTCGATTTCACTGCCTTCGACGTACGAATCCTTTGTTAGGCCTAGACGATTGATCACCATGAGCAAAGACTGTACAGGGGAAGATAAACATGGATGAGCTTGCTGGCTGTGACCTTGACCTTTGCTTTGTGGCAGAGGGGGGGGGGGGAATTAACGAAACGAAAATAAAATATTAGGACTAATATAAAATATCTTACAGAAATGTAGATGATGTGGAACAAGTTTTCATCGCATGAACAATCAGTTTAAAACAGTAACAGATCACGCAACTTCAATTATTAATTTTCTAAGAGTAAGAGGCTTAGACCCACAGGCAAAGACTAGGCCTACTACAGGTGTCCGTAGACCCCCCTTACCCCTTTGAGGTGGGGGGGGGGTGGGGGGATTGGTCACTATGTTTTTTCTGAAAGCTTGGTCAATATGCTTTTCAATTTTACTTGTTTGCCAAAAATAAAAATAGGGCTCCACTATGTTACATGCGCATACATATAATTAAATTTTAAAGAAAGGGGTAGGGGTGCATATGAAATAATTTTAATTTACACAGTAAAATAAAAATTAATTCTGTTTTCAGATGCACAAGTGTCTACATAACAGTATTCTCTCTATACAGGTCATGGGAATTCCCATGCCTGCTATAGTAATAAAAATCAGACGTGAGCCTTGAAGGCTTTGCCTCTTCTTCTTTTTTACTTTTACATTTCTTTGTTTCATGTCTTTTTTTGTAGTCTTGCAGTTTTCGGTTAATTGCACCAGCAAGTCAAGTTTCCTCCCTTGAAGCTTTTGAAGTGACGACGGCATCGCAGAATCAATACTCGTCTGGAGAGATGTAAAGCTTTCGACTAGAAGCTTCAAACCTTTCTTTTTCCGGTGCCTGTCCATTTAAATTACTGCTGACTACCTGTCTTATTCTCTGTTTGAATCTCTCTCTCTCTCTCTCTCTCTGTCTGTTTCTCTCTCTCTCTCTTCTTAATTTGAAAGAAATACCACGTTGTTCATCTTTTTCAAAGACATCTTAAGAATTATATTTTGACATTTGATTTTGAAAATGTTTGGACACTAATGTAACAAATGCCCATACAAATATTTGATTGTTTGTTATTTATCTCTGTGCCTGTCTCTGTCTCTCTCTCGCTGTGTGTCTCTCTCTCTCTCTCTCTCTCTTTCTTTCTCTCTCTCTCTCTCTCTCCCTCAACGTTTTCATTTTTTACATTTTATTGATTGTTGTTTATTTTTTTCTTTCATTGCATGTTTTTGTTATTTATTCGATATTTTCATTTGCCACAGGGCTGGGTGTAAAAAAGTATGTATACTTTCTCATTACCCTGTATAAATAGTTTGTTCGTTCGTTCGTTCGTTCTCTCTCTCTGTGTGTGCAGTTTAAACGTTTTATTTTCTTGACATAATAAACATACAAAGTAACAAAACTGAAGCAACAACAAGCTAAGCTTATGGCCCCCCCCCCTCTCTCTCTCTCTCTCGCTCAATGTGTACCCCACCCTCACCCTGTCATATGACACGGGCAGAAAGGCCTGTTCAAGTGAACTTTTCAAATTCGACCTCTCTGTCTGTCTGTCATTCTCTCTCTCTCACAATGTGTACCCCACCCTCACCCTGTCATATGATACGGGCAGAAAGGCCTGTTCAGTAAACTCTTCGACTTCGACTTCTTTCTGTCTGTCATTCTCTCTCTCAATGTGTACCCCACCCTCACCCTGCCATATGATACGGGCAGAAAGGCTTATTCACTAAACTTTTCGACTTCGACTTCTTTCTGTCTGTCTGTCTCTCTCTCATTGTGTACCCCACCCTCACCCTGCCATATGATACGGGCAGAAAGGCCCATTCACTAAACTTTTCGACTTCTTTCTGTCTGTCTGTCTGTCTCTCATTGTGTACCCCACCCTCACCCTGCCATATGATACGGGCAGAAAGGCCCATTCACTAAACTTTTCGACTTCTTTCTGTCTGTCTGTCTCTCTCTCATTGTGTACCCCACCCTCCCATATGATACGGGCAGAAAGGCCTGTTCAGTAAGCTTTTCAACTTCGACTTCTCTGTCTGTCTGTCATTTTCTCTCTCTCTCAATGTGTACCCCACCCTCACTCTGCCATATGATACGGGCAGAAAGGCATAATCACTAAACTATTCGACTTCTCTGTCTGTCCGTCTCTCTCTCTCTATCAGTCTGGGTTTTTTTCTCTGTCTCTGAACGCCATCTGCTGAATTCCTTTACTCGGTACCATCTCATTTTTTGTTGTTCTTTTCTTCTCCTGTTCCTCCTCTTTTTCCTCCTCCAACCCCTTCTCCTTACCATCGTCATTATCGTTATCGTCGTCGTCATTATTATCCTCTTCATCTGCTGGTTGTTCTTGTGCTTCAAGATCGTGCTGTTGTTGCTCATCATCATTATCATCATCGTCGTCGTCGTCATCATCTTCTTCTTCTTCTACCTCCTCCTCCTCCTTTTTCTTCTTCCTCCCCCTCCTCCTTCTTCTTCCTCCTCCCCTTCTTCTTTTTCTCCTCCCCCTCCTCCTTCTTCTCATTCCCCTCCTCCTCCTTATTCATTCGACACTATGGGGTGGGTTTGTTTGATGAGTGGATGGTGCCAGCAGGATTCATCCGGTGGTGTGGTGTTGTTTTTAACGCGCCTTGCCTCTACCGTTCAGCCCTCCTTTTAATGAACACACATACATTGTATGCACACCCACTAACACATATCGCCAGAAAGGCGCACACACAGACAGACTGACACACACACACGCACGCAGACACACAAACATTTATGCTCACACACTGACACACAGAACATCCAACAATTCATTTTTGTTTCCTTTCCTTTCCGTTTCTCTTGCTGTTGTTGGTCCTTTGATCCCATTCTCTCCTGTGTCTTTTACTGATCTAGGCCTACCTTCAAAATCTTCTCGGAATTGTTCTTCTGAAAGGAAATCTTTTGATCCTTTCTTTGTCCATAGTGGGGTTTCCTTCTTCTTCTAATTAGATTGAATGGTCATCAATAAACAAATAGACTAGTCGCCTTTGTGTTATTCTTCTTCTTCTGCGTTCCCAGGCCATTATGCGTGAGGTATATAATAGTGTCCGGTTTTTATTTTTGTACTGGTCTCCCCTCTGCATTCAGCCGACACATTCCGATTTCGGAGGAGTCTTTGTGCTCAAATTGAACTTCAAGGGTAAAAAGAGACTGGCTGCGTTACATTCTGTATGGCTGCCAACAGACGTGTGCGAGTGCTATTGTTGCTGCTGCAGCTATTGTTGCAGTTGTGTGTGTGTGTGTGTGTTAAAGTCAAACGTGCGTGCGTGCGTCAAGGGCGGATTATACTGTTGATGATTCATGAAGGGTGGCTTCCTGCAGATTTGAAAAACAATGTATGATTATAGAAATTGGTCATGGGTGGGTGATTCTCTCTCTCTCTGTATAGCGAAAAATCAACGAAATGTCCATTTTGCAACAAAATAGAAACTGAAATTTACTTCTTGTTTGAATGTCCAAAGTACGTACGTTTGCGCCAAAAAATGTGTCACGTTATTATTCATATTTAGATAGGGAGTGTCTTACAATCTGATACCTTTACATTAAGAAATTTGGCAAGGCTTAGGCCTATATTTTATGCGCTGAAAACTAGAAATGAACTTATGATTGACTAAATTTGCTTCTTACTGATTGGAGGTAACAGCGAAAACACTTCGTTTTACATTGGTTTGATGTTTGATTTGACGCATCTGTTACAAGGTAGGCCGTGAAAGGATTTTCGTGAAAAGGTGGAAAGTATTAGTATTGTTGTAGGCAGTGAGTGAGTTCACAATGATCACCAGCTGTAGTGTAGGTGAAAGGGTGGGAGTAAAAACAAAAACAGGTTTCAATCGCGTGCTGCGTGTGTTTATATAATATGTATGTGTGTGCGTGCGTGATGCGTTTAGGTATATGACTATGTATGCATGGTACGTGCGTGTGCGAGTGTTGCTTGTGTGTGTTGTCGTGAATAGATACCTTTATTTTATGCTTGCAAATTGTGTAGCAATGCATATTTATATTAGGCCTGTTATAAGTAGTAGTTGTAGTCATAGTAGTAGTAGTGGTGGTTATTGTAGTAGTCACAGCAGTTGTTGCTGATTGTCATGTGTATTTTCTGCTCACGTCATTGGATTTTTGTTTCATGTTTTTATTCCATTTCCATTATATGTAAAGCGATCTGTAGCCTACTAGGATAGGCGCTATATAAATGTTCCTCATTATTATGTCCTGTTTTTTAAACGCAGTGTTTGTCCTGCGCCTTCGTATACATAAAGGTCTATGTACGCGTGAACTTTTTTTTACTTTCCCCATGACAACACTGTGATAATTATGCCAGTAAGCTTATGAGTGGCTATCACTGTGTTGCCATGAGGAAAGAGTAAAAAATATTAACGTGTATTGAGACCTTTAGCATTACAAATGCTATTTTTTCATCCAATTGTGTATGTGTGTGTGAGAGTGTACGCGCGCGTGCGTTCAAGGTTTGTATTGTCCAAAAGGCCCCTTGGCCTGGAGCTACATATTGTGTACATACAAGTGTGCATATGCGTGCGTGAAACCGTTTACACAGTCATGCTTAACTGACAAAAAATAACCATCTTATTTCTGTTCTCATAATAGGCCTATATCCAAGCCCTTTTCCATGCAACCCAGTAAATTGTCATCACGGCAGGGGGGAGACTTCGTCAAGGGGAAACCATTCTCGTACATCTCCCTGCTAACATCAGGAAACGGAAATGGAGGTCCAGTCTCGTGATTCTGCGTTATCCGCGAGAACGGTCGCTGTCTTGCCAAGCGTGTTGGGAAGCAATGAATAGTGATTACACTGCTTATAGTTTGTTTTTCTTTGCTGAGGCATTATTCGATAGCAACGAGATTTGGATGCTCTTCAATGGGTGGAATCATTTTTTTTTCCGTTTCTTCTGCAACAATGTTAGAAGGCTTTTGAAAGGTCTTTTTATATATAAGCTAAACATAAAAATAACAATGTCTGATAGATTTGTTGTCGTACCCAGGTTTAAAGACTCCAGGGATCATCGCAACAGCCGAAGCGCTTGAACACTATGGTACAAATGCACCAGCTAGGGATGAGAACATTACGTGCGACCGTTTTTGATTACCCCGCCACGCGGTCAGCCACAATCCGAGTTTGGAGGATTTGGGACTGATGTTGCTATGCTAGGACAACATAACATTTTGATGTAGCCTTGGTGTTCTAGCTTATTTAAACTGATCTGACATAGCCTTATGCCAAGGCATAAATGAAGCTTTGACTCTTCTAGCGTCATGTATTTATTGGTACGTTCTTGGTTGTCCGTTGCATCTCAACCGACAAGAGGGGAGTAACTACTCCCCCCCCCCCCCCCCCCAGTACGCATGCGTTGCTTTAACGGAAGAAACACTCACATAACTGACATAGGCTCTAAAAATAGACAAACACATTGCACGGTATTAATTTGGCAGCGAGTCTTTGCATTTGGTGGGAGTGTATATTGATGTCTTGGGCGCCCGTGGTGCTGGAAGAGTCGGAGGTTAAACTACCTCACCGAGCTTAAAATAATATGCGTAGTATAATCATACCAGATATGCTAGATAAATAATGACGCTGAAAAAGACAAAAATTGTGATACTTTGAGGAGCGAACTTTGCGGCACACAGTCGGTCATCTGTTGGGGAAGACGGGGTACAAAGTCCGAGTCTATGGGCGGGTCAGAACCCCATGCCAATTATCTCATGAAATAAAGCAAATGTCAGTCACATTTTGCCCATGAGACGAGTGTTAATGTTTAGCATTCGTCTCATGGGCAAATTTGACTGAAATTTGCTTTATTTCATGATATAATTGGCATGGGCTTTTTTTATTATCCCGTCTTACCCTATGTATTGTCCATTTTAAATTAATACGAGACGGTTGGCAGCTGAGCGGGCAATGGTCTCAATACACGTTAACATTTTCCGCTCTTACGAAAAGGCAGTGTGGAGAGACTGTGCATCAGCAGTTAAACTGGTCCCCACTCTCCCAGCGTAGAAGTAAGGCCCGCCTCACCAACTTCTTCAAGATCCACCAGGAAGCCAATCCCCAACCCACTCCCTTCGTGCCGAGTCTTACCAACTGCCGGCATGCACGACTCTGTACCGCCAGCAGTCTTTCTTCCCTCGCACCATTGCTGAGTGGAACGCTCTTCCACCGGTGGCAGTTTAATCAGCCACGGTGCAAGCCTTCAAGAACCAAACCTAAATTCCCCCTCCCCATCAACCCCCAGTCCTCCCCCCCCCCCCACTCCATCTCTCCAGTGCCCCCCTCCCCCCACTCCCTTCCCTACCAAACTGAGACTCGTCATACCCTGGAATTGACACTGATTAACCCTGATAGAGTATATCTTAACATGTACAGAACCCTTCTCAGTTCTATATCATCAGAATCTTCAAATGGATGAAGGCGGATGATTAATGGAAGTAGTAGTAGTTTTGTGGTATGACGTGAAACCACGAGATGAGACCCTCTCATCTGCTTCCTTTGATTAGCAAGGGAGACAACGAGAGTGCTTTCCCCTCAACTGCGACATGTACGATTGGTGGATCTCTGCTTCATACGGTTATTCACCAGGGGGCGTCGTGCTAATAGACGATTTTCGGAAGAAACTAGGGGAGAGCACTTCGTGAAAATTAGAGTTGTTTACCTACATTACGCAACTTGCAAAATGTGACGCAAAAATATAAATGCAATGCATTTTTAGAATGACGCACGGTGTTCCAAGTGCTGTATGTCTGCTCAAACACACGAGTCGATAGGCTACGAGAGCTGATGGTAGAGTGACTTCCCCCCTGTTTGACCGATTGAATTAGGCAAGATCACTCCCACACACCATGAAATTAATCCCCTTAATTATTTCCGAACAAATTACTATTATAGATGTGGGGATTACATGTTGAAAGTTATCTAGCCCGTATACGTAGGTCTGGGAGCATACTTGTTTTTTTGTTTTAACTGAATTCAGAATGGCAAGAGACGTTTAAGATCATCACAAATCCCCTACAATTTGCGGACCTCCCCCAAGCATGTACCTCATACAAGGGTGAAAAATGACTCGATGTTTGCTTTAATAATCCCTAACCTGCAAGTACACACTGCTCCCTAACCCAGAACCGATAGAGCTCTCTGGACATGCGGCGTGTGTGTTTGTTTCCCCAATTCTAACATTAACGTTAACATGCATGTTTAGTCAATCCTGTTCAATTTCGCGTTTGTTGCCAACACTGTATGCAATCCATTCTCTTTTCATTTCCTCATGACCAGATCCCTGCCCCTTTCTTTTCTAGATTTTCCTTGCAGAATGCCCATGAATACAGATGCCAATGAATAATCTGGGCAGTGCCCTTTTTGCCTCAGACGTCCTGTCTGGAATGTGGGTGGGATGAGATCAGAATCGTGTTTCTTAAGAGCGAGATTCTTCTCGCGAAGCTTGCCGATGGCCGGTACAACGAAAAGGCGAAGGGAAAGGAAGTAGGTGGCAAGAGTGGTTAAGACATTCGCCTGCCAGTTTCAATGCGTGAGTGACGTGATGACCGGGTTCGAATCCCGGCCTCGCCCTTTTTTTTCCAGTTGATGGGAAAATCGAACTGTAACGTCGAGTCCTTCGGATGGGGACTTAACGCTAGTCTGACCCATGCGCTTTACGCACGTTAAAATCCCACGACAGTCAAAAGTCGGTAAGAGCAGGGAGAAATCCCGCTGCCAAGGTTTGACCAAATTGATAGCTAGGTTTCCCAAAGTCCGTCCCTCCTTTTCACTCCGTACCCCCCCCCCCCCCCCCCCCCCCCCCCCCCCCCCCCCCCAAAAAAAAATGTTAAAAAGGGTGGCGGATCGCTTATGCTAACATGACATGCTCTCAAAGTGGGAGCAACCTGAATTACAGAGATGTTTATGCGACAAGTAAGCCCCCCACATAATTACCAAAATTGAGTAAGAAACGAGTAGAAGGAAGGAACATCGAAAGGACAGACAGACAACGCAAGTTTCTGTTAAGGAGTCAAATGAAGATACTACATAGGGGAAGACGGGGTAAAAAGCGCATAGGCGGGTAAGAAGCCCACCCCAATTATGTCATGAAATGAAGCAAATTTCAGTCTCATTTTTCTCATGAGACGAGCGTTAATGTCTAGCATTCGTCTCATGGGCAAATTTGACTGAAATTTTCTTTATTTCATGAGATAATTGGGGTGGGCTTCTTACCCCGCCCATGCGCTTTTTACCCCGTCTTCCCCTAGCTTCTTTTAAGGAAACAAAGTCCTTATATTTCTCATAATATAGCAGAGGAATCGGCCCCTATTCGGGATGGAATTGGTTCAGTTTCAGAAGTCGGTTTTCTCCAACAAATGGCAGCCGAAGGCGAGGAGCAATGCACGACTTAACATGACTTAACCCTTTCACCGCCAATGTCGCATTTTAGCATCACATGTCACTAAAAGGCATCAAATCAGCACCTATCCAAAGACCCTATTTTTCTTAATTTTTGGAGGTAAGGATATGCCTGTTATATATGTCACAGATGAATTCGCAATATTGCAGAATTTTTTTTTTCTCTAGCCAGTTAATTAAGGTTAATGGTATTTGGGGGCTGAAAAATGGCTGGCGGCGAAATGGTTAATGCGTAGCTAGCTTAATTAAACAGTAGTGTTGAGGACGGGCTTCCCTACAGTCCGCGCATCATCTTCAGCTGTGCGGCTGTCCAAAAATCATAGTTTCCTTCACAATATTTGTGTACATACCAATACACTAAGCTGATGAAAAAAGTATTCTACATAATTCTGATGAAACTATGAATAAGCGAGGGTAAGCATGCAACCCATTGGTTAGTTGCTGCTTTACAACCAAAAGACAAAATCCCTTCACGAACCTTTGTTATTCAACACTATAGACCTCTGCAACTAGGGTTATTAACGTCATCGACAGTGAGAGTGATGCCCTTGCTGGCCAGTACTGAAAAGGGAATTCACTCTTGCGAAAGGAAGCCATTTAGTGGCCTCAAATAGGGTTATTCCCTTGTTTGGTCAGTACTCAACCATCTTCCCCCACCCACCAAAGGCATTCACTCTTGCAAAAGGTGTTCAGCATTTTTCAGCTCCAGTGACCTTAACCTTTCGCCAATGACCATTTTCAAAAATAGCCTAGATATCCTAAGTATCTGCATGCAACATTCGAGTCTCCTAGGTCCCTCTGTTCAAACGTTATCGTGTTAACATAGTCAGATAAATAGCCAGGAACAAACCGACTGCCCTGAAAACATTTCGCCCCGTAGCCGTCACGTGGCCACGGCTGTGTAAGCGCGTGCGCGTACATGCGCTTGTGTGCATGCATGCTCATGCGCTGGATTGACGCGCGGCAGCATAATTAGTGCGGTTCGGCACGTAGGCGAGGCTATGTATGCACGTGCACATTCATATATCCCCGTGGGGATACCGGGGAGTCTTTTGTACAAATAGCTCCCCCACCTTCTTGAAGTTCTGTGCTTGTAACTTCTTCTAATCTGCCACTCTTTGACTGGCTTTTCCCTTTGTTTTCTATCATCGTCTTTCTAACTTATTGGTCCATTCTCCTGCCTTTTTTAATATTTTAATCTTCCAAATATTATTTTTCCTTTGAGCTCCTCCGAAATCAGAATGTCGGCTGTATGCAGCGGGGAGACCAGTGAAAACTGAAAACCGGACACACGTACCTCACCCATTATGGCCAGGGAACACAAGAAGTGAATGCATGCGTAAGCAAGCGCGCTAGATTGATGCACAGCAGCATTTTCGGTGCGTTGCCGTGTGGCATTCTGTTTGACATGGCGTGTTTGATGCGGCGAATTGACACGCTTGTGCGTGCTCATGTGCGCTCGCAATATTGGCGTGTAGCATTTTCGGCGCAGTGCAGCATTCTGTTTGACTTCCCCTCCCCTTCTACCGTCCTCCCCTCCCAGTACCAGTCTTCCCCACCCTCCTTCCCCCTATTTTGCTTCCTGCTAACCTTCCACCCCTACCTCTTTCATCCTATCCTCCCTCCACTCCTTCCCACTAGCAACTCATACCATCCTGCCCCCCTAACCCCTCTTCCCAATCATCCCTCATTTTACCTATTTTTGCTTTACCTTTTCCCCCCCATTTCGTCTTCTATTTTACGTTTTCCCAGTTCGCCTTTTCCTATTTTGCCGTACCCCATTTTACTTTTTCCCAATTTGCCTTCTCATATTGCACCTTTTCCCAGTTCGCTTTTTCCCTCTTCCCAGGTGTTTACCCATTTCTATTTTGTCTTCTCCAATTTTTGCCTAAGTTACATTTTGCCTTTTCCCAGTTCGCCTTGTCCAAATGTATTTTCCTATTTTGCCTTCTAGTTCGCCCCCCCCTTTTTTTTAACCTCTTCCCAGTTCGTTTTTTCTCATTTGGCCTGTTCCTGATTTACCTAATCCCACCGTCGACTTTTCTGATTGTCCCTTCCCGTTTTACCTTTTCCCAGGACGCCTTCTCTAATTTTTGCCTTTCCCAGTTCGCCTTCTTTCATTTTACCTCTTCCCAGTTCCTTTTTTAAAATCTCATTTGGCTTTTTCCCAGTTCGCCTTCCCTCATTTTACCTTCCCAGTTGCTTATCTCACCATTTATACGTTTTCCCAGTTTGCCCTCTCCTTTTACCTCTTCTTGTTTTACCTTTACCTATTTCGTCTTCTCCCATTTCGCCTTTTCATCGTATAACTTTTCAGTTTGCCCATTCCCATTTCGCCTTTTCCTATTTAGCACTCTACCCAGTTCGTTCTCATTTTTGCCTTGTCCAAGTTCGCCTTCTCATTTTATACTCCCGTTTTAACTTTTTCCATTTCGTCTTCGCCCATTTCGCCTTTTCAGCTTGCCCTCACCTCTTGCCTGTTCCCGTTTTATCTTTACTCATTTGGTCTCCTCTCATTTCACCAAAATCGCCTCCTATTTTGCCTGTTCACCTTTTCGTACAGTTCCTTTTCTCGTTTTAATTTTTTCTATTTCGTCTCCCACTTGGCCTTCTCCTATTTTACCTTTTCCTAGTTTGCCTCCCGTTTTGCCTTTTTCCATTTGACCCTTTCCTATTCTGCCTTCTCCCATTTTATCTCTTCCCAGTCCGTTCTCATTATTGCCTGTTACTATATCCCCCTTTTCCTATTAATATATATATTTTGTATTATCTCCCATTGCATTTCGCCTTTTCCTCCTATACGTTTTCCCAATTTATCTATTTTGCCTTTCCCATTTCACTTTTCCCCAGATTGTTCTCTTAATTTTTGCGCGCGCGCACATACATACAGAGGCAGGCATGAATATCCAGACTTACACACGTGCGCACATACAATCGCACACAAATAAGTGAGACACATCAGAGAGAGAGAGAGAGAGAGAGAGAGAGAGAGAGAGAGAGAGATGCAATTTAATATGAATTCGGCTAATACATCATGAATGAACTTTCCACATGTCGTCGAGTGTAAACAACAACAAAAAGTGTATCAAAATACGTGGGAAGTGTTGGCATGTTTAAAACATCGACTGTGAACTTCACTACACTGAAACACCGAGTTCAGAAATACAAGAACAAGCATTTACAAAGTTTAAAAAAATTAGAAATGTTTTACATATTATTTGGCCATACATGTAATAATCCTGTACCCAACTGATGCAGAATCAACGCTATAACTTGTGTTCTGTTAACGAAATAGTCGTGGGGAGCCATTCTGAATTGCTGGAGTCAAACTCTAACATGAAAAAAAAATAAGAAGCCGAAAACAAAACTTAATAAATTCAATTCAGCCAAGTTATTTTCGTAAGCAGGCTGAGAGTGAGGGTCGTAAGCATAAGAAAAATATCTAAAGTATATCTTTGGCAAAAAATAAAAATTACCTGCTGTTTTTGATATTAAAGAAAATGTTGCTTGCTCTTTCTGGAATAAAAGAAATTTGATTTTGAAATTCGCTTGTGCTTCCTGGACTTAACGAAATCTGATCTTGATTTTTTTAAATTTTTGCTTGCTATTTGGACATAACATGATTTGTTCTGTGTTCTGAAAAGAAAAAACCCCAATGTGCTGATTTGCTTTTTGTATGTTTATCATTCCTACTGTTATTTAAATAATTTATTATTATTTTGTTTGTGTGTTTATCTCTTCAAAAATATAAAACGCGTGCACATGAAATTTTTTTGAATCATTATCATTGCGCAGCCAGCGGTTATGATGCGGTGGGTTCACAACCAAACCTACTTATATAATACACAGAAAGGGTTTTTTAAAGGTGGACCCTGACGGATGAGTTTTTGCAAGAAACACGTCGAGATCACTAGAAAGACAGCCTTTTCAAGGATCGGAACACTCACTTTGCTCTGGTTTCCTATAAATCAAACCGTCAAAACGTCGATTCCTCCTTGGCGGAGATAAGCCATTTTGGATGGGGTGGGTGGGTGGAGGTCACTCATTGTGGTTGAAACTTTTTTTTTTTTTGGTAGCGCAGTAAAACAAAATTGGAGCTATTTTCTTCGTTGTGAGCGAAACTCCTTTAGCTAAGCTGTATAAAATAAAAAATAAAAAGGCTTGTATTGTGAAAATTTCGTGCAAAAGGTTTTGTCTAAACTCAGGCGGCCATTCTTTCACTGAAAGGATTTGACTTCCAGCACCTCCGCCAAGGAGGAATAGCCGATTTGACGGTTTGATTTCTGGGAACCCAGAGTAAAGTGAGTGTTGCGATCTTTGTAAAGGGTGTTTTCCTGGTGATCTCGACGTGTTTCTTGCAAAAACTCACCCGTCAGTGTGCCCCTTTAACAAAACCAAGCTCTCCCATCTTAGTTCTAGGACATACAAAGCATCGCGTGCCAGTCTCTCGTCCCCAACTATGATGTCCAGATAGCAAAAGGAGGCAACAACGGCTATCTTAGAAAGATGGGCTGGAATTAGTTCACAATGGATGGAAGAAAGTAAGAGGGAGCGTGGGTAGTATTGAAGGAGTTGGATGCACCGGTTTGTGGATGCAGGTGTGTTACAGCACAATCAGAGGAAACAGAATATAAGGTTACAAAAGGTACATTTATACACATTACCAAATGCAGACAAGTGTATTTCGGTTCGTGTTCGTTTTAAATGTCCTGTTAGTGTTCTGGTAATGCACGTTGTATTCAGTTCGTAAACATTAGGAAATGTTATCCGTACAAAAACACACTGTAGAAATACAGCATGCGTTTAGAGAGGGGCAGAGGCTGAGAGAGAGTCTGATACGTACAGAGAGAGAGAGAGAGAGAGAGAGAGAGAGAGAGAGAGAGAGAGAGAGAGAGAGAGAGAGAGTGTGTGAGAGAGGGGGGGCGGAGAGAGAGAGAGGGAAGGAGGGGGGGGGGGGAGAGAGGGAAGGAGAGAAAAGAGAGAGGGGGGGGAAAGAGAGAGAGAGAGAGAGAGACTTTGATTTGAGAGAAAGAGAGGACAGAGAGAGAGGCGGAAGGATATGTACAGGCTGACAATATAGATGTCGATGCTGCTGCTTTTTTCCACTGAAGAGATCTTGGTTTCTTCACAGAAGAGATGCTGATGTCGGTTTCAGATGTCGATTTCTTAACTGAAGAGATGTCGATGATGTCGGTTACAGATGTCGGTTTCTTCACTGAAGAGATGCCGATGTCGGCTACAGATGTCGATTTCTTCACTGAACAGATCTCGATTATGTTGGTTTAGTCACTGAAGAGATACCGATGATGCCGGTTTCTTCACAGTAGAATCGTTATTGTCGCTGCTGGTTTCTTCTCTGCAAACTCGTCTTCTGTGATGGCTGTTCTGCAAGCTGTTTGTTCAGGTGGCTCGCGTCTTTTCCGCTGTAGTCCTCGCTTCCTGTAAAGTAAGTTAAATCATAATGAAGAAGTAAACATACTATACTGGTGACAAAAAAATGAAGGGACGCATTTTCTCAAGCGCACAAAATAAAGATGGCTGATTCAAATAATCTCTCAACTGGAAGATAATTAACTCAACTATTCGAGTACGAAAATCTAAGTTTTATTGTTTTCGTGTGATTGCAATAGCTGAACAAAACAATGCATCCCCAATTGTGAAAATCACAAAAGTGTGGCTGCTCAAAATTGGGCGTGTCAGCTGTTGTTGGCAAGGCACACACATTTAAACGGTGTCTCACGAACCCCCTAATTTGTCAAAGAAGCCCGGAGGAATTGCTGATTACCATCAAGCTTATTGCTGCTTAAATGTACACACCCATTTTGACACGTTTTTAATAGGCTTGTGGCTTGTGGCTTTTAACTTTGTTAACAATTGTTGTGCTATTTCTTCAAAACTTAGGATACGAATGCAATGAAGTTCTACAACCTGATGTACGGATAATTGAAGTTAATATGCATACAAATTGAAATGATTTTAATTCAAATTTAAAAAACCCACTTCAGTGTCAAATAAAGAACAAGTATAAAATGGGAAGTTTTCTTTTGCAACATGCGCAGCAGATTAAAATAAATACATTAAATAAAAAATAAAAATTTAAACCACGAACACACACAAATGCCCACATGCACAGATCAAAGTTACACAATATAATTTTCACTGTTAGGTGCATCCATCCTCAAACAGTTTTATCCACACACTCCCTCATATACATCAAACAATTTCACACACACACACCACACTTCGGAACATTATCACAGTCATCAACATTAATCACTATTAATAGCATTACCCATACATACACTGCAAAACCATTTTATCACAGCATTTCAAAATCAACATTAATTTACATTACAGGATTCAGCAAAGCAAAAGGAAAAGGCAGAATCAAAGAGTGATATATTAGAAGCACAGAACTTCCAGAAGACGGGGATGTACACAAGCTCCCCCCCACCTTTCCACCTCAGTATCCCTCAGGGGAAATGAGAAAGATGAAGAAAGTATTGAAGAGGACCACGAGCCTGGGTGGGTGGATGGGAGGGACGGGAGGAGGTTATTTATTCGGTGACTGCCACAGGAAATATTGATTTACTTCGTTCTTCTTCTTGTTGATCTTCTTCTTCCTTTAACCATCCGCCTTCGTCGTGTCGAAGATTCCGATGGTACTACGGAGGGCTCTGCGCATACGCTCAGTAACTTTAAAGGTGGAACCTGACGGATGAGTTTTTGCCAGAATCACGTCGAGATCACCAGAAAGACAGCCTTTTCAAGGATCGGAACACTCACTTTGCTCTGGTTTCCTAGAAATTAAACCGTCAAAACGGCGATTCCTCCTTGGCGGAGATGCCGGAGAAAGTAGCCATTTTGGATGGGATGGGTGGAGGTCACTCATTGTGGTTGAAGTGTTTTCTTTTATTGTAGTGCAGTAAAAAAAAGGGGCTATTTCCTTTGTTGTGAGCGAACCTCCTTTAGATAAACTGTATTAAAAAAAAGAAGAAAAAAGGCTTGTATTGCGAAAATTTCGTGCAAACGATCTGACGGCCATTAAAAAAGAGACGGCACACGTCTTCTCTTTGGGTGAACGAATTTGACTTCCAGCACCTCCGCCAAGGAGGAATCGCCGATTTGACGGTTTTATTTATAGGAAACCAGAGCAAAATGAGTGTTGCAATCTCTGTAAAGGGTGTTTTAAATTTGGTTGTGAAGGCTTCCCATACTGTGTACTTCACTGGGCAGATTTGGACTATCCTATATACCCACTTCCGTCATATGTCATCTCCAAGAAAAACAACCAATATTTGTTTTTTTTCTTCAAGGAGTTCTGGCTCTTTTTCCTTATCTTTTAAATTATTTTTTTTAATTTCCACTGAAAGGTCGGCCAGTTAGTCGTTTATAGTCCTGTCAACAGCTATGGGTCATCTCAAAACTGTCACCACGTAAAACAAAAAGCTGCCTCAAACTATCCAACCAAGTCGGGTGAAAATGGTTGTGACCTTTCCAGTGTTCCATGTTTTCGACAAATCACAAATTATGCAAATTTTGGTCGGGTGAAACCCTTCCCACTGAACGGAAGGAACTGGCGACGGCACCATTTACTTCCAACTCACTCAGGCAGTTGTGGGAACACCACAAGCCAATGCTTGCTGATAGTGACGACGGCACACGGCCACAAGTAGCTGAATAGAGTTCACAAATGAATTATCTTCCAAATAAAAAGGTTGGATAGTGTGAGGCGGCTTTAAGGTTTAAAACCGCGTAGAACAAAACACACATCAATGTGTCCTCCCACCAACGTTCATGTCATAACTACGTTGGACTAAAATGTCGGTAGATTATTACAATACAAACAGACCCACCTATGTCAACAGCTGGTAATGAAATCCACAGCTCAGCCAGACTCAGTACCCTACAGTGTCAGCAGGTTCTTTATTCATTACAGACCCACCTATGTCAACAGCTGGTAATGAAATCCACAGCTCAGCCAGACTCAGTACCCTACAGTGTTGGCAGGTTCTTTATTCATAACAGACCCACCTATGTCAACAGCTGGTAAGGAAATCCACAGCTCAGCCAGATTCAGTGCGCTACAGAGTCCACAGGTTCTTTATTCATTACAAACAGACCCACCTATGTTAACAGCTGGTAAGGAAATCCACAGCTCAGCCAGACTCAGTACCCTACAGTGTCGGCAGGTTCTTTATTCATTACAAACAGACCCACCTATGTCAACAGCTGTCAGGAAATCCACAGCTCAGCCAGACTCAGTACCGTACAGTGTCGGCAGGTTCTTTATTCATTACAGACCCACCTATGTCAACAGCTGGTAAGGAAATCCACAGCTCAGCCAGACTCTGTACCCTACAGTGTCGGCAGGTTCTTTATTCATTACAAACAGACCCACCTATGTCAACAGCTGGTAAGGAAATCCACAGCTCAGCCAGACTCAGTACCCTACAGTGTTGGCAGGTTCTTTATTCATTGCAAACAGACCCACCTATGTCAACAGCTGGTAAGGAAATCCACAGCTCAACCAGACTCAGGCCGTGGTTCTGGCTCCGCCTTTCCGCTGCTGTCTCAGCTCCTGTACCTCCAACGGCCTCAGCAGGTGTGGGGGACTGCTCTTGTGTTGGTAGGGCAGGTGGACGTCAGCGAGTCTCTAGGTCCCATCAGCACCTTCGGGTGTTTGTTTTACGTCCTGTTCCTCCGATGGCTTCGGTAGGTTTGGGGGCTGCTCTCGTGTTGGTAGGGCAGGTGGAAGTCAGCGAGTCTCTAGGTCCCATCAGCACCTTCGGGTGTTTGTTTTACGTCCTGTTCCTCCGATGGCTTCGGTAGGTTTGGGGGCTGCTCTCGTGTTGGTAGGGCAGGTGGAAGTCAGCGAGTCTCTAGGTCCCATCAGCACCTTCGGGTGTTTGTTTTACGTCCTGTTCCTCCGATGGATTCGGTAGGTTTGGGGGCTGCTCTCGTGTTGGTAGGGCAGGTGGAAGTCAGCGAGTCTCTAGGTCCCATCAGCACCTTCGGGTGTTTCTTTTCCATCCTGTGCCTCCAGTGGCCTCAGCTCCAGGCTGATCCAGGCAGGGAAGGTCTTGTGTAGCTTCTTCACAGGACATATGGCCAGCTCCAGGGTGATCCAGGCAGGGAAGGTCTTGTGTAGCTTCTTCACAGGACATATGGCCAGCTTCAGGCTGATCCAGGCAGGGAAGGTCTTGTGTAGCTTCTTCACAGGACATATGGCCAGCTTCAGGCTGATCCAGGCAGGGAAGGTCTTGTGTAGCTTCTTCACAGGACATATGGCCAGCTTCAGGCAAACACGCAGTGTGCGTGCGTAGTCTGGTCTTGCCTCTGTGAGGTGGTGCTTGTCTTCTAACAAGCTGCTTTTATGGGCGACAGCCGGGTTGCGACAGGGAGTACTGACGTTTCCTGAAAATGGCAAATGCAGAATGTTTATAGTTTCAAACATTTAATAGTTTAGTTGTATTCTTCTTCCAAAAGAATAGGAATTTGTTTTTTAAATAAGAGGAAACTTTAAGGGACGATGAAATAATTTCAATTGAAACATTTCTCTGGTTTCCTTTCATCCGTTACAACGTGTGGGTAAACGTCTGTCATGGATTTAACTTTTGTACTTATTCTGTGCGCTGTCTTGAGACTATTTGAAATATGCTTTTCTGCTTACGCTTTGCACTTTTAGTCTTGCTCATTTTCTTCATATTATTTTCATCGATGCACAAAATGTTGATAATTGCACAGGAACACTTTATATTTTGCTACAACCATAACTGGTTTCTTTTCTTCATTAATTAAATATTCTAGCACCATGCATTCGTCCATGACATAATTCTACACTTCCACTAAATGCAGACACTCACTACCAAGCACCCTGCCATATGTTCGTTCATTTCTAAAGCTTATGTCACCGTTTCTTACGTTAAACTAAAACGCATGCACCCTGGAAAATATAATTACTCCCCTCTTGTTGGTTGAGATGCAACGGGCAAACAAGAATGTCAAAAAATACATGGCACTAGAGTTAATTTCACCTTTTTATTAAATAAACTGTATCAACTCTCTCTCTCCCCCCCCCCCCCCCCTCTCTCTGGTTTTCTTTCTCTCCTTTTACTTGCCTTCAGTCAGAAGTGAAGCCTGTGATCGTTCCAGTCTTACACATCCTTAGTGCCTCCTCCATGTTTCTGAAGTTTCTTCAGGTCATTTTTAGTTTGCATATATCATCATGGTTCCCACCAGTTCATTCATCATTTTTATTACCTTATTAATTTCCCAATTTTCATTTTACATTACTTTTATTCATTTTGACGGGGGGGGGGGGGGGGGGGGGGGGGGGGGGGGGGGGGGGGGGGGGGGGGGGGGGGGGGGGTGGGGGGGGGGGGGGGGGGGGGGGGGGGGGGGGGGGGGGGGGGGGGGGGGGGGGGGAGGGGGTTATTATTTTTTAAATTTTGAGCCATGTCCACTGAGCAGAGAGAGAGAGAGATAGGGAGAAATGTCCTGCTCGCAAACCAAGGAACATTCCTTTCACGTGCATCCTCTATACCAAAGGACACATAATCAGAGTTATCAGGAAGAAATTTGCCGCCAGAAAAGACAACTACGCATAATAAAATGGAAGACAATTCACATTAAGTATCTCTGTTAAACTTTTTGCAAGACAAAAAATACCCATAATTAATGGAACACAATTGACATGTTATCTCTGTGAAATTCTTTGCAAGACAAAACATTATCCACCCATCAATGACCACTCATTATCTAACAAGTTATCTGCGTGCAACACTCCTGACTCTTTGTAAGACAAACATTATTCACCCACCAAGGACCACTCATTATCTGACAAGAGTTATCTGTGTGCAACACTTCGACAAAAAAAAGAAGAAAAAAAGAACTACGTTTTCTTCAATAAAACACAACAGAAAGCAGGCCTAACGAATAACCGGGACATCACTTTACGGATAATTCCGGCACCTATCGAAGATTTAGTCACAACTGTTACACCCAGGACACGCTTTCGATCGTTTCCATATAATGGATAAAGCCGGGTTCACATTAGACGCGTAAGTTCCGTACGGAAAACCCTAAATAAGTGGAAGAAAGAAGAATAAAAGTGTACGTATATAGGGGAAAATCGGACACGTGCGCAAATCTTGTCCCTTCTTTGATTCACTTATTAATGGATTGCGCACGGGTTTCCACATGGAATAACCGCTTATGTGTGTACACGGCCTTAGACAGACCCCACCCACCCTATTGCAACATGATGCCATGTCAGCAAGCAAGCACATGTACGCGGGCATGCGCACACACGCAGAGTGACCCAGCCAGCCAGAACCCGTTCAGCGGGTTCTGACGTGATGCTGCGTCAATGGGTGCTGATTCCAACCTCCACCCCAACCCCCCTTCCCCCTCTGTCTATCTGCGCCAAAGTTTAATTCAATGCACGCGAAGGGATTTTGTTCCCTTGAAGAGGGATTTTTTGTATATATTTGCACTTTGAACTTTCGTTTTGCATCAGCTTCCACCCCACACCCCTCCCGCCTTATTGCAATGAATAAATAAATAAATGAACATCCCAAGCGTTTTATCGTCTGAAATCTGCTCTCTCCTTTCTTTCCACCCCCCCCCCCCCCCACACACACACACACAGAGTGACACATACACAATGACGCACACGCGCACATACACACACAGTGACCCAGCCAGCCACTTGTTCAGCGGGCTCGGACACGATGCCGCGTCAAAGGATGGTGATCTCTCTCTCTCTCTCTTAATGTGCACAATCTCATTACTTTGATGGACATTATTCTTGCTAAAAAAATGTTGTAAAGCATTTCTCTCTCTCTTGTTTTTCTCTCCCCCCCCCCCCCCCCCCCCCCCCCCCCTCTCTCTCTCTCTCTCTCTCTCTCTCGGCATTCTATGTGCACAATCTCATTATTATTATTATTATCATTATTAATATTATTAATTTTTTTTTTTTAAACCAATCTTGTCAACTCTCTCTCTCTCTCACACACATTAAGGTACATAAAATGACATATTCAAACAAAAACACTATACACAGAAAAGTAACATGCGAAAGAAACAAACCTAGAAGAGAGAAAGTGTGTGCTTCATTGGTGGACTTTAGTGTTTGTTTTGGAGGAGAGGGTCGGTCGCTAACGAAGGGACAGAAGCAGTTTGTCTTCTCCTTCTTCCAACTGTTGACAAAGTAATTTTTGACCATTATTACAACTGAAAAGGGCGAAGAGGTCGAAGGAGGGAAAAAAGGAGTGAAAAGAGAGAGAGGGAGGGTGGGCTTTGGTGGGTAGACAGCCAGACAACCGGCCAGACAAGGACCGTTCAGCGGTACCCAGCATGATGCCGGCCCAACCACTGCCTACCCTTGGGTCTGAAGCTTTAGTGCTCTGCCAGCAGCCTTCTGAAGATCTTAGCAGAAGGGGCCTGAATGGTTTCTGGAAGCAGGGCGTTCCATTCAACGCCCTGTTGTTTTGTTCTATGCGGTTGGTCCTAAAAAGAAATACAGCAAAAGAGCGTCGACCAGCAGTTGTAAGCTTACACAGATCTAGGGATCTGAAGGGAAATGGGTCTGAAACTGAACATAACAGGCGAACTGACTGGTGCATGGTAATACTGACGAACCGGTAGGAGAACAGCATGATATTTATAGCAGGGAGTGTCAAGTTTGTGTTCAATTCTACCTTTAATTGACAATAAGTGCAGAGAGCGTAAAGCTAACACAATCAATCTTTTTCTTCCTAAGGACAAGACGAGCTGTTGCATTTTGAATGCTCTGTAGACAAAGAGAGAACAGAAACGGGTAAGGTGGAAAGAACAGCATCACAAAGTCAAGACAAGGTAGAATGAGGGAAATAATAAATATACTGTGGCTTCATTCGATATGTATTTATGAATGTAGCCAATACGATGGATCTGATGCTAACAGAGAGAGACAGAGACAGAGACAGAGAGAGAGAGAGAGAGAGAGAGAGAGAGAGAGAGAGAGAGAGAGAGAGAGAGAGAGAGAGAGAGAGAGAGAGAGAGAGAGAGAGAGGTTTTGGTGGGTAGACAGCCAGACAACCGGCCAGACAAGGACCGTTCAGCGGTACCCAGCATGATGCCGGCCCAACCACTGCCTACCCTTGGGTCTGAAGCTTTAGTGCTCTGCCAGCAGCCTTCTGAAGAAGATCTTAGCAGAAGGGGCCTGAATGGTTTCTGGAAGTAGGGCGTTCCATTGTTTTGTTTCTTAGCGGTTGGTCCTAAAACAAATACAGCAAAAGAGCGCCGACCAGCAGTTGAAAGTTTATACAGGTCTGGGGATCTGAAGGGAAAAGGGTCTGAAACTGAACGTAACAGGCGAACTGACAGGTACATGGTAATACTGATGAAGCAGTATGAGTACAGCATGGTATTTAAAGCAGAGGGTTCGTATTCAATTCTACCTTTAACAGACAATCATTGCAGAGAGCGTAGAAATAACATGATCAAATCTTTTCATCCTAAGGACAAGGCAAGCTGTTGTATTCTGAATGCGCTGTAGACAAAGAGAGAACAGAAACGGGTAAGGCGGAACGAACAGCCAGACAAGGACCGTTCAGCGGTACCAAGCATGATGCCGGCCCAACCACTGCCTACCCTTGGATCTGAAGCTTTAGTGCTCTGCCGGCAGCCTTCTGAAGGTCTTAGCAGAAGGGGCCTGAATGGTTTCTGGAAGTAGGGCGTTCCATTCAACGCCCTGTTGTTTTGTTCTATGCGGTTGGTCCTAAAACATATACAGCAAAAGAGCGTCGACCAGCAGTTGAAAGTTTATACAGGTCTAGGGATCTGAAGGGAAAAGGGTCTGAAACTGAATGTATCAGGCGAACTGGCCGGTACATGGTAATACTGACGAAGTAGGAGAACAGCATGATATTTATAGCAGGGGGTGTTAAGTTTGTGTTCAATTCTACCTTTAGCAGACAATAAGTGCAGAGAGCGTAGAGCTAACACGATCAATCCTTTTCTTCCTAAGGACAAGACGAGCAGTTGCATTTTGAATGCGCTGTAGACAAAGAGAGAACAGAAACGGGTAAGGCGGAAAGAACAGCATCACAAAGTCAAGATAGGATGAGGGAAATGATAAATATAGCTGTGGCTTCGTCCGATAGGTATTTACGAATGTAGCCAACACGATGGATCTGATGCCAACAGGGTTTCTTCTTCCAACTAGTAAGTCATTTTGACCATTATTACAAATGAAAAGGGCGAAGAGGTCGAAGGAAAGAAAAAAGGAAAGGAAAAGAGAGAGAGAGAGAGAGAGAGAGAGAGAGAGAGAGAGAGAGAGAGAGAGAGAGAGAGAGAGAGAGAGAGAGAGAGAGAGAGAGAGAGAGAGAGAGACAGAGAGAGAGAGAGAGAGAGAGAGAGAGAGAGAGAGAGAGAGAGAGAGAGAGAGAGAGAGAGAGAGGGGGGGGGGGGAAGGTTTTTTGGTGGGTAGACATTCCATTCAACACTCTGTTGTTTTGTTCTATGCGGTTGGTCCTTAAAAAAAACCCAGCAAAAGAGCGTCGACCAGCAGTTAAAAGTTTATACAGGTCTAGGGATCTGAAGGGAAAGGGGTCTGAAACTGAACGTAACAGGCGAACTGATTGATACATGGTAATACTGACGAAGTGGTAGAACAGCATGATATTTATAGCAGAGGGTTCGTGTTCAATTCTACCTTTAACAGACAATAAGTGCAGAGAGCATAAAAATAACATGATCAAATCTTTTCTTCCTAAGGACAAGACGAGCTGTTGTATTTTGCATGCGCTGTAGACAAAGAGAGAACAGAAACGGGTAAGGCGGAAAAAATAGCATTACAAAGTCAAGACGAGATAGGATGAGGGAAATATTAAATATAGCTGTGGCTTCGTCCGATAGGTATTTACGAATGTAGCCAATACGATGAATCTGATGCTAACAGGACCGACAGGTCAGTCAGGATATTATGCATAGAAAGCATGTTGTCCAGAGTGACACATAGGTTCTTAACAGAGTCAGGGAGAGTGATGATGCTGCCAAGTTGGATTGACTCCACTGAGACAGGGGCTGGTATGCTCGATGCAACTGAAGTTTATCTTGAATCATCCATTTGTGGATGTCGGAATAATAGCTGCCAATTTCTGGAAGAACTGAATTTTGATCTCCGTTAGCTGTTCTCCGTTCTGCAGTTGTATTTCATCTGCACCTAAGTTGTGTTTCATGTTATGCCAGTCGATAATGTTGGCTAGAAGTGATCACCAATAATGAGGACTTAACGCAATCAGAAACGTAAGAAAGCGAGAGCTGGTCTGTTAATTCCACACATGTTCAAGACGAGAGAGAAAGATAGGGAGGTCCATGATATCAGAGGCAGCAGACGAATTCAGAAATGCCAGTAAAGAGATGTTCTGCCAGCATTAAAAGCACTGGGAGTTCATTCACTGTGTGAACAAGATCTGTTTCAAATACTGTGGTTAACTCTGTAGGCAGACTCATAATTAAGGATGGAGAATTTTTGAAGAGAGATGATCGTTCAGTTGTATCAGAATAGCTTTGTCCAGAAATGTGTGATGCAAGTCTGTAGTTGTCTTTGTTTCAGATTATTGGGACCCAGATTGGTTTTTCCCCTTGAGAAAGTGCTTCACAAGAGCAAATTTTAAAGCAGAAGGGAAGACGCCTGAAATTAAAGAATAGACGATGGTGGTGATTGATGGCAGAAGATGTTGGAAAAGAGACGGTGGGGTGGAATTTGAAAAGTATTTGCAACATTTACTTGAGGACATCCGTTGACTCTGTCTGATACTAGTTTGAAAGAGAGAAGGGAGACACGATTGAGGGATTGGTGCGAGACTGGCAGAAGAGCATAGAGTCAGTTTTAGTACGCAGATCAAGACACACTATCACACACACACACACACACAGTGACCCAGTCAGCCTGAACCCGTTCAACGGGCTCCAACTCTCTCTGCGTCAATATTCTCTCTCTCTCTCTCTCTCTCTCTCTCTCTCTCACACACACACACACACACTCCCCTCCCTCCTTCCCTCTCTGTGTGCATTCTACACACACACTCCCCTCCCTCCTTCCCTCTCTGTGTGCATTCTATGTGCACTATTCGGATTCGATTCACTTGGACATTGTTCTTGTTCTAAATAAATCGATGTCACACGCTACCCTCATCCACTTCAACACCTATTTTGGCAGAAAAGCCTAATGAAAAAAACTCTTAACACGGGCACATGCACGCAAACCCACAAACCCACACACTACATGCACACACAATAATCTATTCAAACCTTGTTTATTCAGGGAGAACAGCATGGAACAATTTATCATCATCCTTAAAATCATGTTCCTCAAACCCAGTTTTTAAAAAAAGTTCTTAAAAAGAATGACTCGAAAAATGTTAAGACTGCTAACATTTTTTTTGGATTGATGTCTTCTTGATGTGAAATATGTTTTCTGTTACTAGGTGTCTTTGCTGTGTTTTATGTTCTGATCAACGCCCTTGTATTGTTAATTTATCATCTCGTGCTTATCTCTCTACATGTCTCTTACTTCATTTAACTTTAACTAGAATGTTCCACTCATTCTCCCTGTCTCAACTGTCATACCTCTCCCTCTTCTCTCTCTCTCTCTCCACCTCTTAGGGCTGAATGTAAAAAAAGCTGTAAATTGATTATTTCATTACCCTGGGTAAATAAAATTTCATTTTCTTTCGTCTCTCTCTCTCTCTTTTCCATATGGATTTTCCATAATTGATGACTAGCAATACTTTGCTGATTTATATGACTGCCTATTATTTCCTCGCAGATAACAAAATCACCCATCGAATCCATTTTGACAACGACCAGAACTTCACTCTCATTTGGAACAGCACCGTTTCTTTTTTTTCTCCACCCTATCACCTAATCCAATATCTTTTACGCAATAATTTGTTTTTAAACATCTGCAAACTTTGCGATTTCGCCTTGAACTACAACACCCTGCCCCCATTTCCTCAACACTGCCCCAATCTGCTGCACCCATAAAACAAGTATGAAATAGTGAGGCTAAGAGAGAGAATGTAGTGAAATGAATAAAGGGAATGAACTTCTCATAATTAACTCCCTTTTACCAAAGTTATTTATGGCACCTATTCGCCTAGCAAAGTGAAAGTAGTTGCCACAACAATACAGACCCAAGTTCATCCTCATATATATTGTGTTCAGCGTCTCAAAATGTCCAACTGTACCCCCCAGTAAAGAAAACGTTTCCTTAGACCGTATCTTCCAGAGAGCAGAAGAGGCAACTGCTATTCGAGAGAGCTGGGTTCAAATGTTATTTTAAAAACTTGCCATGGGGACATCCCTACTCCTTGAAGTTAAATTTAGGTGTTACAGCATTAAGATCTCAGTGCAGTGAACATGGTCTGGACCAGAGGGAGGAGGGGGGGGGGGGGGGGGGGGGGGGTAGGTGGATGGGAGAATGCAAACGCTTTCAGATAATTTTCAGTTTCAATGACTGGTGAAAATTATTGACCCCCCCAAAAAGACCTGAAAAAACTTCAAAACACTTCAGTCACACTGTAGATTGGTCTCTGCACATGAAATCGAAATTATTGCTATTATTTTTTGCATTGTCCTAAGCCACGTCTGGATAGCTAAAATATGTTGGCATGGTGTGACATTTTTGGTCCTTTTTGAATAAAAAAAAAATCATCAACCACAATTCACTGAAAATGTGCAGCAGTCAAGAATTAAACAAACTAATTTTTAAAATTGTAACAGAGAACGTTTGCAGCAAGCTAGTCATAATGTGTTTTTACAAAGTAGCTGGTCTAAAATGTGCAGTTCTACAAGACACTTTGGTTCTTCTTTTTTATCATAGCATGTGCACGCACATTGTATAATGTGCTAAAATCGGGACTTTTCCGCAAATGGATAACTGGAATTATTCACATTTCTTCTCCATTACTGCTTAACGCAAAAGATTGTGTTTTTCCGCAAATGAAAATACAGTTTGAAATCTTAATCCCATTCAACTGAAGCGTTCATGGTTGCAACTAAATGTGAATATAACCTGGTTGACTTACCTTTCATGGGTGAGAAGTCTATGAAATGGACCCGGCCTGGCAGCGGTGATGATTCCTGAAGATGATAGGATGATGGTGACAGGGCTGGGAACTGTTAAGGGTCTTCAGCAGTGATGATTCCTGCTGCTGGTGGGGTGATCGTGACAGGGCTGGCTTGGGCCATGGGGGAATGTTGTGGGTCTTCAGCAGTGACGATTCCTGTTGCTGGTGGGGCGATGATGACCACAGCCAGTCCTTGTTAACGAGAGCCGAACCTAAACATAAAGAGAACATTTTTGGCGATATTCACAATTACGCCTGCCAAGAACGATAATTTGTAACAGAAAAGAACATAGCCCATTGTTTTTTCAGTCAACATTATCGTTCTTGTGAATATTGTCAATTTTAAACAAAAATCAAAACAAATTCCAATTCTAAAGCAGAGCAAACTCTAAAGCTACATTTGATTTTTTTTTAAAGCATTTAGATTGCGTAACTCAATCTTTGAAAAGCATTGACCCGATTTATAAAATTCAAGAAAAACAAATTATTATGTGAATTAGAACTTTTAAACAAATTTTTCAAATTAACGGGTAAAGCTAGTTGTAATTTAGACACCCCCTTCATGCTTACGACTCTCATCATTCTCAAAGTCTCGGTTCTTTCAGTTACATGACAATGTCAATAACCCTAGGCTGATCCTAACCCTATCCCTTTTCCCGAGAACAGCAGAATGTTGCTTGTCAGTGAAAATGTTCAAAGCGAAAATTCAATACGGGTGTCTAAACTACAACCCAGCCAAACCTTAGCCAAATTATTGCGGCGCATTGTTTCTGCCACTGGAATTAAGTAGTTGTAGTAGTAGTAGTAGTAGTGGTAAGGGATTGATATGGGCCTTGCGGCCCTTGTATGCCCTATCATTCTTCTTAGATCTTGATTTTTATTTATTTTTTATTTGCATTGGTGGTCTGCAAATTTTCCTATGCTACAAGAAATAGGAATGGCCAATATTTGTATTCGTCAAATACCTTATTAAAAAATTTCATAAATGGTTCTTTATCCAGAAGATTAACATATTAGTACTTGGTGCAAACTTAATGTTAGATGGCAAACAATTCAACATTGAACGACTCTTGTTAGAAAACGATTTTTGTTTGTGGCACAAGCCACAAACCTATAACTCACTTTGTCGGTCTGTCTGTCTGTCGGTCGGTCCAAAATTGTCGCACTTTAAATCGAGGCTGACAAAATTGTCGCACTTCAAATCGAGGCTGACAAAATTGTTGTACTTCAAATCGAGGCTGACAAAATTGTCGCACTTTAAATCGAGGCTGACAAAATTGTTGTACTTCAAATCGAGGCTGACAAAATTGTCGCACTTCAAATCAAGGCTGACAAAATTGTCGCACTTCAAATCGAGGCTGACAAAATTGTCGCACTTCAAATCGAGGCTGACAAAATTGTTGTACTTCAAATCGAGGCTGCACTTCAAATCGAGGCTGCTCTTTAAAATGATGTTTCGTTTTCAATACATTGTCGCACGCCACAAACGATTGCGAATCCGCGCTTGTTTTAAAGTAGGCCTAACGAAGCACAGCTACAGGCTGCAACTATCCAGACTGAACCTTCAAAAATAACTGCTTAAGCCGGCGCCACACACGCGTAAAATCGTATGGGGGTGCGATCCGACTGGGCCACGCGAGTCATGATTCACGTGAAATACTTCCGTTTAAAAATAATAATCCTGCTATTTTCGCTCACTATACTCCAGTAGACCCAATGCATGGATTTGGCGTGAATCGTGACTCGCATCGTCACAGTCGCATCGCATTCAACTCCGAATCGTATGCAGTGTAGCAGGCCCTTAACAGTGACACCGCATGACGTCATGGGAGCTCAGCTAAAACCGGTCGTTTTTCCACACACAAAAATTCAGAATTCCGGCATCTCTTACACTGTCGTCTGTCCATCTACAACGTTTATAAAGACAATATTTTGTCGACGCTTTAAGACTCACATGAATACACAAACCACTTACCTTTCATTTGAAACGTACAGATGTCAAAAATTCAATATGGCGCAGCAGACGACCACATTGGGCCGTCGTCTTGCAGATGCACAGTTAAAGAAAAAAAAAAAAAAATCTTCGAGAGGGGTACAGGAAATTAAAAGGAGGCGCGTGCATGATTCTGCGCGATTGGTTAAGATAGGACCACATGACACAACAACGCCTTTATCCCCACATTTCACGAGTTTTACGCTTGTCATAATTATTCGCTCTCGGTGCATTTTCCGAGTCTCTTTCTTTAACTGTCTGACTGTGTTTGTCTCTCTCTCCCTCTCGATTTGCGTGTTTTTGTTTTTTTCTTCCTATTAATTTTAAATATTGATTTATTATTTAGGATCGATTTAGTTTAAAAAAATAAGCGCGTGTGGGGGGGGTGTGCGCGCGCGCGCGCGTGTGTGGGTGTGTGTGCGCGCGCGCGCGCGTGTGGGTGTGTGTGCGCGCGCGCATGTGCGTGTTATTTCGGTTTCTAGTTTTGGTTTTATATATTTTCATGCTCGGCTGCTTTAGGGTTGGGGTGGGGAGAAGGCGAGAATGCTTTTACTGTTTTACGCATTTCAGTGGTTGGTGTTCATAATCAAAACGGCTTAGGCCTATTTCATCATGGCATAGCATTAAATAGGGGCCTACCCTATTATATCATATCGAATACTCATACCAATGATCACATCGTATGGTAGGGCCTAAACATACCATATGAGATCGAGGTTAATAGGTTTTACTAAGCTTTCACCATTTCTTCTCCTTTATGAATACACAGTGGCTACGGGTACGGCGTTGCTGCAACACTCAGACCATGTTCAGGGATAGCAACTCTTCCTAGTCGAATTTTTCGTCAACAAAAGCATTTTCTTATTTTGTATATTTAACGCATCTTGGTAAGGAATAGGGTTAGGGATAGGGTTAGGAACATGTCAGAGTTAATATTAGGGTTTTTTTTAAACAGACATTTGCGCACAATTTATGCGTCCCGTGATTGAGCGCCGTACCTGTAGCCTGGAGAACGTGAGATACGGGCCCGTACCCCGAGCCTCTGCCTTATGAATAAGCCTAGCAGTAGCCCGCTAGGCTATTTTTAATTTATTCATTTTTTCTGCTTAAAGAGGCACCTTGACCAGGAAAAAACACCCTTTACAGAGATCGCAACACTCACTTTGCTCTGGTTTCCTATAAATCAAATAGGCGATTCCTCCTTGTTGGAGGTACTGGAAGTCAAATTATTTCAGCCGCTTGAGTTTAGACCAAATCGTTTGCACGAAATTTCCACAATATAAGCCTTTTTTAAATTTTATACAGTTTACCAAAATGAGTTTCGCTCACAGCAAAGGAAATAGCTCCTTTTTTGGGGGTACTGCACTACAAAGAAGAAAAAGTTACAACGAGTTGTGTGTGTGCGTGTGCGTGTGCGGTGTATGTGTGTGCGCGTCAGTGTGCGTGCGTGCGCGCGCGCATGGCAGCAAGATCGAACTGAACTCCAAAGCCTTCGAATAAAGACTTAGCAAGTGTGTGTGTGTGTGTGTGTGTGTGTGTGTGTGTGTGTGTGTGTGTGTGTGTGTGTTTATAGTTGTGTGCGTGTCTTGATGGTTGTGCACATTTAAGTGCGTGCACATTTAACACATGTGTGTGTACTTGCACATGTGTGTGTATGTGCGTGTGCGTATCTATGTGTGTGTGTGCTTGTGTGTCTGTGTGCCTGTTTGTGAGAGAGACTGAGAGGTTGAGAGAAACAGAGAAAGAAGCTAGAAATGAAAGAAAGAAGAGGAGAGAGAGAGAGAGGGAGGAGAGAGAGAGGGAGAGAGAGAGGCTAAGCTATTGTCAATGTTATTGTCCTTAATATTATTGTCGTTACTCTTACTGTTGCAGGGTACTGTGAGCACATGCACAAGGAGGGTGACACAATGGTACTGATCCACGTACCTGAGAACTATGACTTCACCATGGCCAGTGAGTGCTCTGATTTAGCGTCCTCCGACACCGCAAATTATTTGTGTGTGTGTGTGCATGTATGTGTATGTGTGTGTGTGTGTGTGTGTGTGTGTGTGTGTGTGTGTGTGTGTGTGTGTGTGTGTGTGTGTGTGTGCGTGCGTGTGCGTGTGCGTGCGTGTGTGTGTGTGCGCGTGTATGTGTGCGTGTGTGCGTGCGTGTGCGTGCGTGTGCTCGTGCGTGCGTGCGTACATGTGCGTGAGCGTGTTTACTATAAATCTGTCCAGCAAGCTGCCCCATCTTACCTCTGCGACAATATTTCCATTTATACGCCAGCTCCGCGCACCTTACGTTCACTTTCCGACCCTCTTTTTTCTCCCGATCCCTAGGTACACTAGCGAACAAAAGTTAAGGCCCAGAAAGACAATCATCTCCGAAAACTCACGAACTCATTAAAATGCACCCAGCTCATAACAAAACTGAATTTATTCTTTTAACATTAAGTTAATTCCAAAAAAAATCATTAATCAGAACGAGTTCAGTTAACAAAATGCCCCTTTCAACAACTTCCCCCTCCTCTTGAAAAGTCACACATTCAGAATCAATGCACTTTGGAACAGTCAGTAATGTGGGTTTTTGTGTGTGGGTTTTCTGTCTGTCCCAAGGATATCTCCCGA
This sequence comes from Phymorhynchus buccinoides, assembly GCA_017654935.2. NCBI lineage: Eukaryota > Metazoa > Mollusca > Gastropoda > Neogastropoda > Raphitomidae > Phymorhynchus > Phymorhynchus buccinoides. The sequence continues at coordinate 45,523,266 of CM065696.1, read as the reverse complement.
ACCGCTTAACCGAATCGCTTCAAATTTTGTGTGGTGATGTGTCACCATGAGAGGAAGGCATCCGCGCAAAAAAACATTTCAGTAATGTGTACTGACTGTTCCAAAGTGCATTGATTCTGAGTGTGACGTTTCAGGAGGAGGGGGAAGTTGTTGAAAGGGGCATTTGGTTGACTGAACTCGTTCTGATTAATTATTTTTTAAAATGAACTTAATGTTAAAAGAATAAATTCAGTTTTGTTATGAGCTGGGTGCGTTTTATTGAGTTCGTGAGTTTTTGGAGATGATTGTCTTTCTGGGCCTTAACTTTCGGTCGCTAGTGTATAAGCTTTCAACTGTCGATCGGTGCTCTTTTGCTGTTTCAGGACCAACCTCCTGGAACAAACTTCCTCTCTCTCTCTCTCTCTCTCTCTCTCTCTCCCTCTCTCCCTCTCTCTCTCTCCGTCAGCGACCGACCATCTCTGCTTTCAAATCAAACCTCAAAACCCACCTGTTTCCCCGTCATTGAATACTGTATGTTGTTGTTGTTGTTGTTGTTGTTGTTGTGTGTGTGTGTGTGTGTGTGTGTGTGTGTGTGTGTGTGTGTGTGTGTGTGTGTGTGTGTGTGTGTGTGTGTACGTGCGTGCGTGCGTGCGTGGTTTCTTGTCACAGGTCCATCAGTGGTGGAACAGATGCTCAAGGAATTGGAGCAAAGGATTGACATCCTGGAGAGAAAGTACAAAGAAAAACTGCGGAGCAAACGGGTGAGTAGTCTACCCAGAGAGAGAGAGAGAGAGAGACAGAGAGACAGAGAGACAGAGAGACAGAGGGACAGCGAAAGGGGCTAGTGGTGTTAGTGTATGTAATTTTACTTTATATTTTGCTTTGTCGGAGGGCTGGATGTAATAAAGCATAATTAATATAAACTCTCTCTCTCTCTCTCTCTCTCTCTCTCTCTCTCTCTCTCTCTCTCTCTCTCTCTCTCTCTCTCTCTCTCTCTCTCTCTCCTCCCTCCCCCCCCTCTCTCTCTCTCACTCGTTTCAGATCCCAGGCAAGTTCCGCACGGGCGGGGGCAAGCCAGGGGAGATCATCGTGAACATAGCGCGCGAGGAGCACGTGACGTTTATCGTCACGGGCACGCGCGGGCTCGGCAAATTCCGGCGAACGATCATGGGCAGCGTGAGCGACTACATCGTTCACCACTCGCCCGTGCCCGTGGTCGTGTGTCGACGGAAAACCGACGCGGACTCTCAATAAATAATAAACTAAACCACATAGTCCTTGTATTAAATTAAGTGGTGCAAGAAGTTTGAATTTTAAGAGTGAAAGTAGCCTAGCATTCTGTTTCTTGTTTCTGGCTATGTATTATATATTATGTGTAAATAGTAGTAGAAAGTAATAAGTTTAATGTGTCTGTTTTCATGCCTACAACCCACCTCTTAACCCTTTCGCCGCCAGCCCAGCAAAAAAATTCCATTAAACTTACCTGGGTAGAGAAAGAAAATCAGTCTGTAATAGTGGGGATTCTTCTGTGACATTTAAAGCAAGGCCTATCCTTACCTCCCAAAATTAAGAGACTAGGGTCTTTGGATGACAGACCCTGATTTGATGCCTTTTAGTGACATGGGTGTTAAACCATTGTGGTGCAAAAATGCGACATTGGCGGTGAAAGGGTTAAAGCCGCCTCACACTATCCAACTAAGTCGGATGAAAAATATCGGATTCTGCGACCTCAACAAGCCGGGGGTGTAGCTGCGAATTGGGATTCGGAATGAGCGGCGTGGGAGCAACGCCACTGTACGACCCAGAAGATGATTGGGACAGAAGAAGAAACAAAATCGGATGAAAATGGTTGTGACATTTCCACAGTTTTTCTTTCTTTTGACGGAGTGGGGGCGGAATAGCGACTCTCAAAACAGCGACCTCAAAATAACGACTTTATCATATACAGCTACCGTCATATAACAGCGACATAAAAATAACGACTTTATCATATACAGCTACCGTCATATAACAGCGACAGAAAAATAACGACTTTATCATATACAGCTACCGTCATATAACAGTGACCTCAAAATAACGACTTTATCATATACAGCTACCGTCATATAACAGTGACCTCAAAATAACGACTTTATCATATACAGCTACCGTCATATAACAGTGACCTCAAAATAACGACTTTATCATATACAGCTACCGTCATATAACAGTGACCTCAAAATAACGACTTTATCATATACAGCTACCGTCATATAACAGTGACAGAAAAATAACGACTTTATCATATACAGCTACCGTCATATAACAGCGACAGAAAAATAACGACTTTATCATATACAGCTACCGTCATATAACAGCGACAGAAAAATAACGACTTTATCATATACAGCTACCGTCATATAACAGCGACAGAAAAATAACGACTTTATCATATACAGCTACCGTCATATAACAGCGACCTCAAAATAACGACTTTATCATATACAGCTACCGTCATATAACAGCGACAGAAAAATAACGACTTTATCATATACAGCTACCGTCATATAACAGCGACCTCAAAATAACGACTTTATCATATACAGCTACCGTCATATAACAGCGACAGAAAAATAACGACTTTATCATATACAGCTACCGTCATAATTTTTTATAACAGCGACAGAAAAATAACGACTTTATCATATACAGCTACCGTCATATAACAGCGACCTCAAAATAACGACTTTATCATATACAGCTACCGTCATATAACAGCGACCTCAAAATAACGACTTTATCATATACAGCTACCGTCATATAACAGCGACCTCAAAATAACGACTTTATCATATACAGCTACCGTCATATAACAGCGACAGAAAAATAACGACTTTATCATATACAGCTACCGTCATATAACAGTGACAGAAAAATAACGACTTTATCATATACAGCTACCGTCATATAACAGCGACAGAAAAATAACGACTGAATTGAAACAGCGACTGTCAAAAACAGCGATTCGGGAGAAGATTTTTTTTTTTTCGTTTCTCAGAACCTAAATACTGAACCAATCTTAACGAAAATGGGAACATGTGTCCATCATGTCCAAGACATGATGCCCATACAACAGTTTACCCAAATGGCAAGCCGCTTGAACGTGGTTTCGGTGAATTGAATTTTTAATCATCATATACTTTAAAGAAATGAATGTAATGAATTTATGTATGCTAGCGCAACGCCGGGTACCGGTAGCGCCTAGTAACGGTAACGCCTAGTAACGGTAACGCCAAGTACTGGTAACGCTGAGTACAGCAAATTTGAAGCGATTCGGTTAAGAAACGGCGGAGTTATAAGGCCCCGTTTCCCGTTGGCGCTGCTCTGAGAGTTACGCGCTCTCCCTAGTAACGGTAACGCCTAGTAACGGTAACGCCAAGTACTGGTAACGCTGAGTACAGCAAATTTGAAGCGATTCGGTTAAGAAAAGGCGGAGTTATAAGGCCCCGTTTCCCGTTGGCGCTGCTCTGAGAGTGAATCGCTCTCCCTAGTAACGGTAACGCCAAGTACTGGTAACGCTGAGTACAGCAGTGCCATGTTGAACTTGATAAATTTTTTATTTAAACCAAAGAAATGAATCAATGATAATGAAGACTGGCAGATCTGTCCCCACTATCGCGCCAATATATCACACTTTATCCACATATATCCAGAGGCACTGTGTCTAATGGCTATTCTAATTGTCTAGATTATAAAAAACCCGTTCATGATTTATGAAATAATTATCCAGTGTCCGAATGAAGATGCTCATGGTATTACACCCAGCCTACTGCCTTATCTGTTCCACTATGTTTCATCAAAGTCTGTTCACATGTTTCATCAAAATCTGTTCATATGTTTCATCAAAATCTGTTCACATGTTTCATCAAAATCTGTTCATATGTTTCATCAAAATCTGTTCACATGTTTCATTAAAATCTGTTCTTATGTTTCATCAAAATCTGTTCATATGTTTCATCAAAACCTGTTCACATGTTTCATCAAAATCTGTTCACATGTTTCATCAAAATCTGTTCATATGCTTCATCAAAACCCGTTCACATGTTTCATCAAAATCTGTTCATATGCTTCATCAAAATCTGTTCACATGTTTCATCAAAATCTGTTCACATGTTTCATCAAAGTCTGCTCAAATGTTTCGCACAATCTGTTCAGTTGCTTCACAACATTCTTGATAATGAATTAAACAGAAAACTTAAATAAATGGAATACACGTTCCCATTCCAAATATAATGGGGTGTGCATTTAAGTTTGTCTAGACTGTCATTACGAAAACAGAACGTTTACGAAAAGGGCTAGTGGTGTTAGTGTATGTAAATAAGACAGACAGACAGACAGACAAAACAAGCAAACCAACATAAATGAAGGCACAGTGTACAGTAGAAGGAGATTAACCCTTTCACCGCCAGCCGTATTTCAGCCCAAAATGTCCATTAAATCGCCTAGTTTTTGTTTGTGGCTCAAGCCACAAACCTATAACTCACTTTGTCGGTCGGTCGGTCCAAAATTGTCGCACTTCAAATCGAGGCGAGAAAGAAAATGGAGTTTTACGTCCTCTTGGTCTGAATCAGACACATATAGGACATTTGTAAATACAAATATGGTTGGAACAATACTGGAGGCAATGCCCGGAGGCAGTACGAAACCAGTAAATTCCCGATTTTGTTTTATTAATACAGATAGCTGTAGCGGTGACCACGCCTCGGTTAAGCCTCATCGGCTATGGCACCGCCACAAGTAATCGTAGTATACTTCGAATCGAGGCTACACTTCTAATTGAGGCCGCTCTTTAAAATGATGTATTTTAAAAGCGTACAAAATAATAAACATACGTAATACAGACACTACAACAGACACAACGAGTATGCGGTGCTTCTTTTGATGAGTATAAGTAGGATACATAGTTTTAAATGTTTTCCAAAAGATATAAAAAGTTACGAAATGGTGCAGAGATAACATTCTGGTTTACAGATTAAAATTATTGAAAAGCCAGGGGAGGTGACTCATGATTGGAGTGGTAAAAATAGACCGCGTGCCACAAACTATTGCGATTTCGCGCTTGCTTTAAAACAAATTTACTTTCCTTTTTTTTTTCTTAATGAAACGGTGCCGCTCGTGAAAAACGGCTAGAGATAGCACTCACACACACACACACGCACACACCGTGCACACGCAAACGCACACACGCACACGCACGCACATGCACACACACACACACACACACACACACACACGCACGCACACGCACACGCACGCACGCACACGCACACACACACACACACACACACACACACACACACACACACACACTATTATCTAAAAATTGTTATTGATTCCTTGTTGGATTGTCGCTATTTTTGTCGTCGCTAACTTGATCGATGCTGTTTTGAATAAGAATCGTCGCTGTTTTGATTGTTGCTGTTTCGGAGATCGTTATTGTGAGGCTGTCGCTAAAAGGAATGATCGATGCTGTTTTGAATAAGAATCGTCGCTGTTTTGATTGTTGCTGTTTCGGAGATCGTTATTGTGAGGCTGTCGCTAAAAGGAATGAGCAGCTTAGGACGCACGGGGGGCAGTCAAACCAGTAGGGGCTTAACTTAGCGCGTGACATTCTTAGTTGGGGGTAGAGAGAGAGAGAGAGAGAGAGAGAGAGAGAGAGAGAGAGAGAGAGAGAGAGAGAGAGAGAGAGAGAGAGAGAGAGAGAGAGAGAGAGAGAGGGAGGGACTCTGGAATCTCCCCATCTCTCTCTTTCTCTCACTACTCCCAACTAAGATTATCACGCGCTAAGCCCCTACTGGTTTGACTGGCCCCTGGCGGTCAAATCAGCGTCCTAAGTTGACCATTGGCGACTGCACCATTTTACTTCCAACTCACTCAGGCAGTTGTGGGAGGGAATAGGCATACAGCCAATGCTTGCTGAGTAGCGAAGACGGTACACGGCCACAAGTAGTTGTATTAGCCGTATTAGGTGGGGTTGTTACTTCCCTTGGTTTGGTGGCTCACTGATACAGTCCCCTTGTTTGCTATAACTTCCGGTGGCGAGTTGGGCAGCTACCGTAGATAGTAGATCGACTTTCCTGTTTCTGTTTGCGTCGCAGACGCCACTTCTGACGATAAATCGCGATGTTGATACGAACATGAATGTTTTGCTGTCCCTATACATGATTACGCGAGTTTTACTACTCCTTATTTGCTTCAATAACATTTACTTTGTCACCATCTTTACCCTGCGCTTTTTGTTTTGTTTCTTTTCATGGTAGGCCTATGACTATGACGGTAATGTGTTTACTGTTTACCACATCTGTGTAAATAATTACGGTGTGGCGAGAGCGCCGTATGCTTTGGTTTGTTCCATAATTCCTTTGATGGTTTTACAACAAATAAATTAATCTGAGTTTGAATTTTGATATGGTTGAGGGGAAAGGGGGCATGCAAGCAAACGGGGGGATTATACTAGAGGGTGGGTGGGGTCGTGGATGAAGGATTTTCACTATGATTTGGGAATGGGTAGAACTAGAAGGGTGGGAGTAAAGTGGGGCGGATGGGGGAAGGGGCTCGCACAGTGACACGCATACATGTACAGAGAGAGATATATATATAGTTTTACATCAGTTTAAAGAGGCAATGCTATGGCATAGCAGGCACCTTTCTAGGATGGGTTAACCAGTGACATAATTATAAGCCTTTTACTACTTGCCTTATATGCAAATTCCTTGATGTTGACTAACTCTACTTTTAAGTTGCGATGGAGGAAGCCAAGGGTCTTACTGACTTTGCTGCGCACATTTGAGATGTGGGTGTCCCATCTAAGGTCTTGTGATATTGTAAAGCCCAGACATTTATTTTCATCTCTATCCAATCCAGGTCCTGGCCATATAGTTGGTAGTTCTTTATCAGGGGATTTTTCTTCCTGATCACATGGAGGCTCTTGCATTTGTCGGGATGGAAGGACATCCATTTGTTTTCCCATGATGCTAATTCATTTAGGTCTGGTTGGAGATCATTGAGGTCTCTGGGAGGGTCCACAGCTCGGTGACAGAGTCGTCCACAAAGAGAAAGGAAGTTGGAAGATAGTTGCCTCGAAAGACCATTGATGCCAACAGGAAAAGGGTCGGCCCAAGCACAGATCCTTGGGGGACTCCTGATTCTACAGGGATAGCTTCGGATGCAGCTCAACAACTATTTTTTCCTGCCTGCCTGCAAGGAAGCTCTCAATTAATCTATTGACTGAACTTCTGATCCCATAGTGGCGAAATTATTCATAAGGAGATAGTGATCAATCTTATCAAAGGCCTTTTTAAAATCCACGACTAGGACGTTGGTCCTTCCAGATAAAAATTTAAAAAAAAGCGACAAAAATGTGCTTGATAGTGGTGGTGAGAAATACTGGGTCACCAACTCACTCACACACACACACACCACAACTCACATACACACACAACACAACTCACACACACACGCATGCATGCACGCACGCATGCACGCACGTACACACACGCACGCGCACACGCACACACACACAGAGGCGCGTGAAGGTCGAGAGGGTATACAGTCGTATATTGTAAAGACAAACAATTTATCATGTGTGTGTGTGTGTGTGTGTGTGTGTCACTGACTGAGTCAGTTGTGTCCGACTATAACTTTTTCATAGCAGATAAAGCGACTGCTATTCTACTTCTACAGGGCTGGACTGAATTTGTTTTCATTGGTGGTAGGTGATAGAAGCTGTGAAGCAGTGACCAACACCTAGGCATCTATTTTTTTAAAAAGACAGACAAACAATGTATTGTGTGTGTGTCACAGTGTGCGCGCGCGCGCGCGCGTGTGTGTGTGTGTGTGTGTGTGTGTGTGTGTGTGTGTTTGTCACTGACTGAGTCAGCTGACTATGACTTTCACATAGCAGATAAAGCTACTGCTATTCTACTTAGAACTACAGGGCTGGACTGAAATTTGTTTTCAGTGGTGGTAGGTGATAGAAGCTGTAAAACAGTGACAGACACCTAGGCATCCATTGTTTCAGAAGGCGTAAAATCTCTATTTTTCTCTCTCTCTAGGCATCCATAAAAGTTTTTAAAAAAGGACCTAGAATACTACCTTGAGGAACACTACTGCTAACATGTGCAGCCTACAGACTGATTTCACATCTTTACTATTACAATACTGAGTTCTGTTACATGAAAAGTCTTCTATCCATTTAAGTAAATTGTTGTGGATTCCATAACCATGTAATTTAATTTTATGTTGTAGGCCTACTTACAACAGTTGTGTTGTAATGGAAAGAGTGACTTGTTTTGGGCTTAAAAGCTGATTAAGTTCTTTTAAAACATTATTTATTTATGTTATTATTTGTTTTTAAATAAATAGATCTAGCGCAGGCCAAACAATGTCTTAGCGTGTACTATTTCACTTCTGAGTACTGGGTGCACTATCCCAGGTTGTTGGGGTGATGGCTTATGTACACTTTCTTATTTCAAGCACTGGGAGAGGGGTGGAAGTAAAGTACATTTTCTTACTACACATTTCATAATTTGCACACCATTTCAACGCCCCAGGAGAAATATCAGTATGCAGTACACTTTCTTGTTACAAACTTGCTGTTTGTATACCCTTTGAAAATCCAAAATAAACCTCTTTTTTTTAAAGCGTGAATAGCAAATTTCTCCTTTACATCCTGCAGTCCTAAAGATTGCAGGCACATGGGAGGGAACATGAGAATCAGTGAATAATTTACATCATTGGTAGTGCAACATACTGGGAATGAGATTGAATCATACAAATTATTTTTAAATTTTGTCTGAAATTGAGAGGATTTGTGGGGATACCCGGATAGTGTTGGTTAAAATAATGTGAATACGTCTTACTTTGTTGTGTCAGTGTATTTGTATTTAATGCTGTTATAAAGCAAAGTACACCTGTGCATGCGCATTAATTTTGAATAAAATCATACCAGCCCCGAAAGTCTCAAAACCTTTTCGTACGAACCTCCCCCCTTCCTCACTCTTTTTCTTTAATTGAAGAGTGTTTACTAGGCAAACGTGTTTTGAATAGGCAAACGTGTATGTAATTTTTTTGGGCGTGGTTTCATGATCACAATAGCAGGCAAATGTATTTCACTTTTACCAAGTAACGAAGCCTACCTAACTGCCCCCTTCCCTCCCCTTTTTGGGGGGAAGATTTACTAACTATCCTGGGATAAACACTGATTTTAAGCACTGAGAGAAAGAGCATCATCACCCTAAGCTAAGTGACCCAGCCAGTCAGGATCCTTTCAGCGGACACCCAACGTGATGCTGAATGGAGCAGCTACCTTCACTCTAAGCTAAGTGACCCAGCCAGTCAGGTCCCGATCAGCGGACACCCAACATTATGAAACATAATAGAAAAGGAACCGCCTAAGCTAATGAAAAAAGTTATGTTCTGTGGCTTTTTCGTGCAAGACAGTATGAGTTTGCTCAGTTGCAGGGTTTGTGATCGAATAAATAATCACAACTGAGCCAAACAAATAAGATCGTGATCTGTGATGAGAAACACACAGTGTTGTGTAAAAGTAGAGCTGATTAATTTTAAAAAATCAGTGACAAAATTGTGTGTCAGAGATTCAATGCGAGATCTGCAAGCTGCACGCACATCTTTGGTTGTTCCTTGCCCATTACTTGTCGTCAGGCAAACATTCAGCCCCATCGGCTCGGAAGTGAGTAGATCACTTTTCGCGACTCCGCGCGCTAGAGATAAACAAGCGCATTCACTCTTGCAAACCGGCTTCGATAAAACGGCTAATAGAGTTCACCAACTGAATTTTCTTCCAACTCAAAAGGTTGGATCAGTGTGGGGCGGCTTTTTTACCATGTTATAACCGGGGCTAATAAGGAGGTCGTGTGTCGTTGTCTTGTCCGTTTGTCTCTGCTTTGCGGGTATTATTATTAGGTATTATGTACTTTATAGTCACAGAGGCGTCTCTGTGAAATTCGGGTTGCTCCCACATGGAGAGAGCGTCGCAGCCAGAGGCGCGCCACCCATTTTTTTTTTTTTTTTTTTTTTGCATGTGAGTTTTGTGTAACTGATGTGGAAGGAAAGGGGTGGTGGTAAATTTTGACCAAATGACAACTTTTTCGTTGTCACTGGGTTTAACGTGTGCTAAATGCATGGGCATACGGGACCTCGGTTTATCGTCTCATCCGAAAGACTCCACGTTCAGACCGTAAAGCCTAGTGCAGAGTGAGATGAAAAGTCCCCTGTACCCAGGTTCGAACTCGGGTTTACTTGACACAAGGCGAGCGCGTTACCTCTGTGCCACTCAACACCACTGTGCCACTCGAGTTCACTCGAACAGTTTGAGAAGAATTTGGGATGAAATGACAGTGTATTATTGTAGAGGGCTAAAGAAGAGAATACTCGTATGCGCGAAGTTCTAGAGTCAGTGTAGATTTTGGTTATGAAAAGAAGCGTCTAACAGTAACACTCTTAACAATGCATTTTACAATGTAGCCATCAATTTAAGCATTCAGTCTATTTGTTTATTGGCAGAGGCTCGGGGTACGGGCCCGTATCTCACATTCTCCAGGCTACGGGTACGGCGCTCACTCACGGGACGCATAAATTGTGCGCAAATGTCTTCAAAAACTACAAACATTAACTCTGACATGTTCCTAACCCTATCCCTAACCATATTCCTTACCAAGATGCGTTAAATATACGAAATAAGAAAATACATTTGCTGACGAAAAAATTCGAATAGGAAGTTTCCATCCCTGAACATGGATTCAAATTCTGATCGCTTCTCGGCCTTTTGGCTAAGACAGTGATTCAGGAACATAAATTTTTGTTTATATCCTGGTTGGTTTGTTCAGCCCGTCGTACATGGCGAAAGCCGATACGCGACGTTAAACTGAACTTCCATCCTGAACATGGTCCGCGTGTTGCAGCAACGCCGTACCCGTAGCCACTGTGTTGTTGATTCATGCGATAGTCGGTAGAGTGTTTAAAACCTTATGAACGGTTTTTCTTTAATGGAACAAAAATTGTAAAATAAAAAAAGAGATCACATTGAAGATCTGACGAGTGTACATTTGTTTTCTCTCTGGTAAGTCATCAGTAAAAAAAAAGAAAGAAGATATTTCTCTATATATATTTTTAAAATCTGTTTGAACATTGTTGTGTTTGTGAAGGGTAATCATATTGGTGGATATTGGAGGGAATGAATGGTGGGAGATGGAAGTAAGAATTATGATTTTTTTTTAAACACAAAGAAAAAAACAAGCAAATCAATAAACACAGAGAATATGAATATATCAGTTTCGGTAAAGGTAAAGATGTGCCGCCACCCCTGCATTTCTCGGTTAATTGTATTTTTACGTTTTTGCCTTTCTTACCATACATAAAGATGTATTTTAGGAACATTTTTAGCTAATAACCTTTTTGGAATACTAACCCTAACCCTAACCCTAGCCCTAAACCTAACCCTACCCCCCACTATCTACTACAGTACACCGCGATTTGCCACAGTTGTGGTTCGTTGCGTTTTTTCGTCTTATAGGGTTATAGGGTTAGGGTAGGGTTAGGGTTAGGGCTAGGGTTAGAATTCGAAAAAGGTTATTAGCTAAATATGTTCCTAAAATAGACCTTTATGTATGGTAAGAAAGGCAAAAACCTAAAAATACAATTAACCGAGAAATGTAGGGGGGTGGCACATCTTTAAAAGAAGAAGTGAAAAATCATAATGTATCACATAAAATAATACATACAGCGGAACCTCCCTTCTAAGACCTCGGAACATCATCCGAAATAAGGTCTTAATTAACTGCGAGGGAGTTGTATAAGGGAGGTAATTTTAATACTTACAAAGAAGGGCAGTGTCTCAGAGAAGAAGGTCCTAAGTGGGAGGGAGTTGTATAAGGGAGGTAATTTTAATACTTACAAAGAAGGGCAGTGTCTCAGAGAAGTAGGTCTCAGGTGGGAGGGAGTTGTATAAGGGAGGTAATTTTAATACTTACAAAGAAGGGCAATGTCTCAGAGAAGAAGGTCCTAAGTGGGAGGGAGTTGTATAAGGGAGGTAATTTTAATACTTACAAAGAAGGGCAGTGTCTCAGAGAAGTAGGTCTTAGGTGGGAGGGAGTTGTATAAGGGAGGTAATTTTAATACTTACAAAGAAGAGCAATGTCTCAGAGAAGAAGGTCCTAAGTGGGAGGGAGTTGTATAAGGGAGGTAATTTTAATACTTACAAAGAAGGGCAATGTCTCAGAGAAGTAGGTCTCAGGTGGGAGGGAGTTGTATAAGGGAGGTAATTTTAATACTTACAAAGAAGGGCAGTGTCTCAGAGAAGAAGGTCCTAAGTGGGAGGGAGTTGTATAAGGGAGGTAATTTTAATACTTACAAAGAAGGGCAATGTCTCAGAGAAGTAGGTCTCAGGTGGGAGGGAGTTGCATAAGGGAGGTAATTTTAATACTTACAAAGAAGGGCAGTGTCTCAGAGAAGTAGGTTAAGTGGGACTTAAGGGAGGTAATTTTAATACTTACAAAGAAGGGCAATGTCTCAGAGAAGTAGGTCTCAAGTGGGAGGGAGTTGTATAAGGGAGGTAATTTTAATACTTACAAAGAAGGGCAATGTCTCAGAGAAGAAGGTCCTAAGTGGGAGGGAGTTGCATAAGGGAGGTAATTTTAATACTTACAAAGAAGGGCAATGTCTCAGAGAAGTAGGTCTTAAGTGGGAGGGAGTTGTATAAGGGAGGTAATTTTAATACTTACAAAGAAGGGCAATGTCTCAGAGAAGAAGGTCCTAAGTGGGAGGGAGTTGTATAAGGGAGGTAATTTTAATACTTACAAAGAAGGGCAGTGTCTCAGAGAAGTAGGTCTCAGGTGGGAGGGAGTTGTATAAGGGAGGTAATTTTAATACTTACAAAGAAGGGCAATGTCTCAGAGAAGTAGGTCTCAAGTGGGAGGGAGTCTTATAAGGGAGGGAGGGGGGTCTTGGAAGGGATGTTCCACTGCATCAGATAACACACAAGACTTTGATCTTCCCCCGTGGGGATACCGGGGGGGCTTTTGCATAAATAGTTCCCCCACTTTCTGGAAGTTCTGTGCTTGTAACTTTCTCTAATCTGTCACTCTCTTTGACTCTGCCTTTTCCTTTTACTTACTGTCATCTACTATCTTTCTGCTTTACCGGTCCATTCCCCAACGTGGCAATAGTCCAAGCACGAGGTGTTTGGAAATAAAATAAAAATTGTCTGACGTGGCAATAGTCCGATAGCTGAGAGAGAGAGAGAGAGAGAGAGAGAGAGAGAGAGAGAGAGAGAGAGAGAGAGAGAGAGAGAGAGAGAGAGAGAGAGAGAGAGAGAGAGAGAGAGAGAGAGAGAGAGAGAGAGAGAGAGAGCGAGAGCGAGAGAGAGAGAGAGAGAGAGGAGAGGAGAGCGAGAGAGAGAGAGAGAGAGAGGGAGCGAGGGGAGAGAGAGAGAGAGAGAGAGAGAGAGAGAGAGAGAGAGAGAGAGAGAGAGAGAGAGAGAGAGAGAGTGTGTGTGTGTGTGTGTGTGTGTGTGTGTGTGTGTGTGTGCGTGCGTGTGCGTGTGCGTGTGTGTGTGTGTGTGTAAAGAAAAATAAGCAAAGAAGCAACAAATGGAAAATGGTCAGAACACATCCCTTCGCCCTCACCCCCTTACCAAAAAGAAACAAAAATCATATTTACAATAATTATTGACAAAAACAAAAACGATGCCCGTTTCCAAATATTATGGTCAACGAAGGCTGATTAGTTAAGGGTGAGGGGAAGATGAGAAAGGGTGAAATGAGAAAAGGGTGAAATGAGAAAAGGGTGAAATGAGAAAAGGGTGAAATGAGAAAAGGGTGAAATAAGAAAAGGGTGAAATGAGAAAAGGGTGAAATGAGAAAAGGGTGAAATAAGAAAAGGGTGAAATGAGAAAAGGGTGAAATGAGAAAAGGGTGAAATAAGAAAAGGGTGAAATAAGAAAAGGGTGAAATGAGAAAAGGGTGAAATGAGAAAAAGGTGAAATGAGAAAGGATGAGTTCTGAGTGGTGGATGATTAGCATGAGACTGACGATACGCTATTGCCTATTAACTTGAGTGCATAGTAATCCCCCACCCCCACCCCCCAAAAAAAGAGATCAGAAGAAAATTAACCCTTTTTACGCTTCTGAGGACACGGGCGAGCACCAGAAGAAAAACTTTCCCACATTTGTAAGGCCATCCTGGGGGTCACCCTCTGGGAAGCCAGGGATGCTTTGTTATCGTGGAACAGACACCGGCGTATCTCCATGGGAAATGGTTCATACTCCCCATGTTTGAGCGCACGATGCTTCAACCCCAGCGTTCGTGCCAGAGTTCCCGTCACGTGCGCATCCTCCATGTTGTTGTAGGGGAGGTATGGAGCCACGGCCGCCATTTTGGTCACGGCGTTTCCGGGAATGACGTAGATGTTGCCTTTGACGTGGGGAGGGTAGGCTTTGAAGGGGTAGGCTTCCTCGCTGACGGCGTACTTACCGACACGTTCACACCGTGCGGTAGCGTAATAGGGTCCCCAGATTTGAGAGGCTGAGTCTTTGTCTTGAGACAGTTGTCGCGTCAAGCGTAGCATGTGCACGAAGGTGTCATCGTCTGTCTTCATCAGGAACTTCACGCTGGGACAGAGCTCAGCCACCCATTTCAGACCCAACAGCACCTGTGCATGAGAAATTCAAAGAACACATTTTTTTATTTCTTGCAAAAGACTTCGTGGGTAGTTGGTAATTTCTTTAACTTTAACCTCTTAGCTGCCAAGTTGGGACATACATACTCGTCCCTGAGAGACTCTTTAATTTAACCCTTTCATCACCAGTCATAATTACTTCAGCTAAAAAGTTTTTTGTCAAACTTATTTAGGAATAGGAAAGATGATGCTTAAGAATAAAATGTCTTTCGATAATAGACCCTGATGAAGTGCCTTTTGGCGACTAGGGAAGGGGGGTGGTACAGCAGTGATGAAAGGTGAACAACTCTCCATTAAAAAGGCACGTAAGTCCTATCTGGACCATCTACGACAACAGTTCACCTGATTCTATGCTGGTGGAAGACAAAAGCATACAAGTCCTTTCAGGACCATCTATGACAACAATTCTCCCGATTCTCCGCAGGTGATAGACAAAGGAACAAACCCCTGAACCTTCCTTAAGGGAAAAAAGCTCCAGATTTGTTTACTTGTGTGTGTGTTGGGTGTGCATGTGTGTGTGTGAGTGTGTGTGTGTTGGTAAGTGTATGTACCTGTGTGTGTTTCTCTGTGTGTGTGTGTGTGTGTCTGAGCGCACACGTGTTCAAAGCACATGTGTGTGTGTGTGTGTGTGTGTGTGTGTGTGTGTGTGTGTGTGTGTGTGTGTGTGTGTGTGTGTGTGTGTGTGTGTGTGTGTGTGTGTGTGATATTAAACGCTCCAAACCTCATTGTCTCTGTTAATACCATTATTACCTTCATGGTCAAGTTGAAATAGGTGTCGCGCAGTCCTTTCCACTGAACCACGTCCCCGTACTTCTGGCTCTCCCGGCGCACGTCCCCCGACACGTCGTTGTGCCCAGGCGTTTGTTCCTCATCCCCGAGCAAGAACACGCGGCCCACGCTCATAGGCAACGTCTGCCATGTGGGCACATCAGGCCAGGTCCCGTTGTCGATCACCCTGCTCCAGGTGTCACGGATACTTTGCCGCTGCTCGAAATTTCCGGGTAGAGACAGAGTCATTATCATAAGGTCCACTTTCTTCTTGTTCAGGCACGACGAGTTGGAAGCCTGGTATTTGTACGGGTAGTCGAGAGAGAACTGCGGCTGCGTCCTTGGCACGAAGAACTGAGGCCAGTCGTCTGGCTTTTCGATCTTTCCTGGTTCTTTGGGTGGCTGGGTTTCTGGGGCGGTGGGTAGCGCAACGAAGGTGTGGTTGTTTTTTGCTTGGTTCTTGGTTCCTCGCTTTTTAAGTTCTGCTGGATCGGGTTGAGAAAATGAGGTTTCGGAAGGTTTCGGTGCTCTGCCGGTGATGGCATGAGGTTCCTCAATCTCAAGTGGGGCGCGTTCAGTTGGGTAGTGTGTACTACTACTGCTGCTGCTACTACTACTACGCCTGAAGTAGTGGAACTGGCTGGCCAAGAAGTAGAAGAATAAAATGCCGAGGAAGGTCAGCAAAGTCAGGCTTTTCCCACGTCGACAACAGAACCGCTGATCACAGAGAGACAAAACAATGGTCAACATATGGCGATATTTTTCACGCCAGAGGGCAGTCAATGCACTAGGGGCTTATCACGCGATTTTCTTACTTGGGCATAGTGAGAGAGAGAGAGTGATGGTAGGACCACTCACTGTCTCTCTCTCTTTCTTTATCCCCAACTAATAATATAGAGAGGATTAGCCCCACACGAGCGTCATGCCCTCTGGTGTGAGAAAAATCGCACTAAGTCTCTCATTAAACCAGAAATGCATTGTGACACTGCAAGGCCCACCGGATGCCGCGCAAACCGGCGGCAAAGGCACCAACATTGGCCTTTACCCATTCTGCCTCGGACCTCCCCTGCCCGCCTACCTCACCATCCCCTCATCTCACTCCACCTTCCCCGCCCTCTTTGACCCCCCCCCCCCCCCCCCCACAAAATTTGAAGTGATTCCGTCAAGCGGTTCACAAGATACAGCCTGGACAGACACACACACAAAACAAGGTCAAACCCAAGGTCAATACTTTTCTATTATTAGGTAGTAGGTACTTTATAGTCACAGAGGCGTCTCTGTGAAATTCGGGTTGCTCCCACCTGGAGAGCGCTGTCGCAGCCAGAGGCGCGCCACCCTATTTAAAAAGAATCATTTTTGCATGCGATTTGTGTGTGACTGATGAGGAAGGAAAGGGGGGGTGGGGTAGGGGAACTGCAGCATATTTGAGCATGTTGGAAATATGAGCACCCCATTGCTTTAGACAGTTAAGCACGAGCCATGTGTTTTAAAGCCTCGCACTGGAATGCATTTCCTTTACTTGCTCTACCGTAGACGTTTCCAGCTGCTGTTTTGGCGGTAAGTATTTTAGACAGATTTTAATCACTTTTTACCACTTTTGATGTAAACTTCGGGCCACAGACTTGCTGTGACACACGTTTTCATGCTGTGATTTGTAACAAACAGTTATTGTTTCCAAACAAAGCAACATATTATTTATCTAATAAAGTCTGCAATGTTCCGTTAAAACCACACAGGACATGCAGCAATATTGAGCACCCCTGCTCATTTAAAACATCGGTGCTCAATATTGCTTCAGGTGATGCTAATTTGAGCAGTTTTGGTAAATCATATAAGTTGCGTTATTTTGGTTATCTTTCACTTAATTAAAAAATAAATGTTTTGAAAATGAAGTGTTTGGTGTTTCTGACTTGCTGGGATGATATTGGTAAAATTCTGTGGTGACGTTTTCTGAACAATGGAGCTTAACGTTAAGGTGCTCAAATATGCTGCAGTTCCCAATTGACCAATTGACAACTTTTTCGTTGCCACTGGGTTTAACGTATGCTAAGTGCTTGGGCCCACGGGGCTACCATCGCATTCTTTGAGTGATGCCGATCGAGTATTATAGTATGTGGTTGTATGGGTGTGCGATGAATGGTTTTCTTCTAATTTGTGTACCGTGATACACCACCGCACAAAATTTTAAGCAATTCCATAAACTTCTCCTTGAGATACTACAGCTCAAGCATGAAATATACAGCATAAAGAAGGAAATGTCGGTTTTCAAGACTAAGCGTCAAGGTCAAGGTCAGCACGGTCATGAATATGGAAAGGAGCAGATGCCTACCACTATGCCAAATTGCATTACAATTCATCTGGTAGTTTTCCAGAAAATTGATCTTCAGACAGATAGACAGACATACGAATACGAATACGAATACGAATACGAACTTTTTTAATGAGGGAAATTGGATAAGCTGAGACAGCTTTTTTACACCATGCCCTCAGGCAAAACATGAGAATGAAAAATATAATAAATAACAAAATTCATAAACATTCACACAAAAATAAAGAACAATGGCATCAAATACATTTCATTATTTACATTCAAAAATTAAAGAACAATTTAATAATCTCTCTCTCTCTCTCTCTCTCTCTCTCTCTCTCTCTCTCTCTCTCTCTCTCTCTCTCTCTCTCTCTCTCTCTCTCTCTCTCTCTCTCTCTCTCTCTCTCTCTCTCGAGCGCGCGCACACATCACACACACACACACACACACACACACACACGCACACGCACGCGCACACGCACGCACACACACACACACACACACACACACACACACACACACACACACACACACACACACAGAGACAGACAGACAGACAGACAGACAGACACACACACACACACACACACACACACGCACACACACATGCACACACACACACAC
>CM065696.1:45474853-45477353 GCA_017654935.2 Phymorhynchus buccinoides | reverse complement strand
CGCGTTCTGCAAATGATTAAACAAGGCTTCACGTTGTTATTTCCCTTTTGTCTACTCAACCGGTTTCACTGCCCCAGTTTCTACCTGTTAAAACCCCACCCCACGCGTCCTGTTCTAGTTGTACGGCTATCAAACTGTAACGACGCCTGTGAGGCATGAATCTGATGAAATCCTACTGTTTACATGAATCTGATGAAATCCTACTGTCTACACGAATCTGATGAAATGCTATTGTAGTACTACTACTAGTAGTAGCATTAATCTGATGAAATGCTAGTCTACATGAATCTGATGAAATGCTACTGTCTACATGAATGTGATGAAATCCTACTGTCTACATGAATCTGATGAAATCCTACTGTCTACATGAATCTGATGAAATCCTACTGTCTACATGAATCTGATGAAATCCTACTGTCTACATGAATCTGATGAAATCCTACTGTCTACATGAATGTGATGAAATCCTACTGTCTACATGAATCTGATGAAATCCTACTGTCTACATGAATCTGATGAAATCCTACTGTCTACATGAATCTGATGAAATCCTACTGTCTACACGAATCTGATGAAATCCTACTGTCTACACGAATCTGATGAAATCCTACTTTCTACATGAATCTGATGAAATCCTACTGTCTACATGAATCTGATGAAATCCTACTGTCTACATGAATCTGATGAAATCCTACTGTCTACATGAATCTGATGAAATCCTACTGTCTACATGAATCTGATGAAATACTACCGTCTACATGAATCTGATGAAATACTACTGTCTACATGAATCTGATGAAATCCTACTGTCTACATGAATCTGATGAAATACTACTGTCTACATGAATCTGATGAAATCCTACTGTCTACATGAATCTGATGAAATCCTACTGTCTACATGAATCTGATGAAATCCTACTGTCTACATGAATCTGATGAAATACTACTGTCTACATGAATCTGATGAAATCCTACTGTCTACATGAATCTGATGAAATCCTACTGTCTACATGAATCTCTAGACCACCCCCCCCCCCCTCCCTACACAAATCTGATAAAATAAAAGTGATACAGAAACATAAATATTTCAACCAATTCGTATAAGGGGGAATTTCAATCGAACGAAAATAGTACGATTTAACCCTTTCACCGCCAACCATCTTTGAGCCAAAAAGTTTCATTAAAGCTACTTGGCTACAGAAAATGTTTTGTCTGCAATCTTGTTGGATTTCTCTGACACATTTAGAATGGGGTCAATCCTTACTGCCTAAATTCAGGAACACAATATCATTGAATAACAGATCCTGATATCAAGAGTTTTTATGACATGGTTGTTAAATCATTGTGGTGCAAAAATGCGACTTTGGCGGTGAAAGGGTTAATCAGATTCATCTAGACGGCAGAATTTCATCATATTCATGCCACACAGACGTGAACGTTGGGATAGCCGTAGACTTACTATCCCTTGATAGTAGGAAGTGGTTGCCTAGCTCTTTTTCAGAACTGGATATAGGGGAAGACGGGGTAAAAAGCCCATGGGCGGGTAAGAAGCCCATGCCAATTATCTCATGAAATGAAGCAAATTTCAGTCCAGTAGGATTTCATCAGATTCATGTAGACAGTAGGATTTCATCAGATTCATGTAGACAGTAGGATTTCATCAGATTCGTGTAGACAGTAGGATTTCATCAGATTCATGTAGACAGTAGGATTTCATCAGATTCATGTAGACAGTAGGATTTCATTAGATTCGTGTAGACAGTAGGATTTCATCAGATTCATGTAGACAGTAGGATTTCATCAGATTCATGTAGACAGTAGGATTTCATCAGATTCATGTAGACAGTAGGATTTCATCAGATTCATGTAGAAAGTAGGATTTCATCAGATTCGTGTAGACAGTAGGATTTCATCAGATTCATGTAGACAGTAGGATTTCATCAGATTCATGTAGACAGTATGATTTCATCAGATTCATGTAGACAGTAGGATTTCATCAGTCTCATGGACAAAATGTGACTGAAATGTGCTTCATTTCATGAGCTAATTGGCATGGGCTTCTTACCCGCCCATGGGCTTTTTACCCCGTCTTCCCGGACCGGTAACACTGCATACGATCCGAGTTTTGATATTTGTGAAGCATGGCTGACGTGAAATTCTACTGTCTAAATGAATCTCATGAAACCCCGCTACAAGGTATTATGGTCACCGCAAGCACTCGTGAGTTTGAAATGCTTGCCTGGAAATAAGAAACTGGGTTATAATAATTTTATATGAACAGGGGGGAAATAAGCAAGACAGGAGAGTGATCGTCCGTAAGACTGCCAGAAGAGCTCATGAATGATGAGAGAGAGGGAGAGAGAGAGAGAGAGAGAGAGAGAGAGAGAGAGAGAGAGAGAGAGAGAGAGAGAGAGAGAGAGAGAGAGAGAGAGAGAGAGAACAATGAACGATGAACATCTGCCCATGTCAAACGGAACAGTGGGGTAGGGGCGATATCGAG
>CM065696.1:45454853-45459853 GCA_017654935.2 Phymorhynchus buccinoides | reverse complement strand
AGATGGCAACAACAAGAACGACAACAACGACGAGAACAGCGCCACCTCTACTACAAAAACCAAGCGAGGTAACTCTGCGTTCGTTTCGATACTGGCGTGCTTCGCCGCGATCGGAGGCCTGCTTTTCGGCTACGATACCGGGATCATTTCGGGCTCCATGCTCCTGATCAAGCCTTACTTCGAGCTGAGTACGTTCTGGCAGGAGATCATCGTCTCGGGGACGATCGGGGCGGCGGCCGTGTCCTCGCTGGTGGGAGGGGTGGTGTGCGACCGGGTGGGGAGGAAGGGCGTGATCATGGCGGCCTCCCTCATCTTCACGGTGGGGGCGGTGGTGATGGGGGCGGCCCCCAGCAAGGAAGCCCTGCTAGGGGGCAGGATCATCGTCGGCGTTGGCATCGGTGAGTAAGCTGAAAGCTTAAAACCCCCCCCCCCCCCCCCCCCCCCCCCCCCCCCCCCCCCCACGTCACGTGTCACATTCCCTCTTATGCTAGGAGGATTTCTTAAGATTTCTTACAAGAAGGAAAACACGTGAAAACCGTGATTTTGGCACGTGACGTGGTGGGTCTTTAAAGACACGCTGAGCCAACACGATTAAGTCCCTTGGTTTTTTTTTCTGGGTCCGGGTGTGGCCCACATACAGACTCTCCTCGTATACGATCGAGGCTGCTCTTTAAAGTGATGTCTCGTTTTCGTGCATGAGGAAATTTGTATGGGAGCCACACTTGGTGATTTTTTTGCCAGCGAGAGAGGGAAACACGTGAAACCCGTTATTTCAGACCTGGTGGGTCTTTAAAGCTTAAAGCCGCCCCACTCTATCCAAACCAATGGTGATGGCGGTGGTGATGATGATGATGATGATGATGATGATGATGATGATGATGATGATGATGATGATGATGATGATGATGATGATGATGATGGTGATGGTGATGATGATGATGATGATGATGATCTAAGTGATCTAGTAGGCTATCATCGTTTGTTTGCTATGTGCACGCATGTGTGTTCATGTGGGTTTGTATGCGCGCAGATGGGTGTGTATTCTTGATTTTAACTTTATTTATCATCTTACGAAGGTATTTTAAAAACTTTATGCGTTAAGTGTGCATGCATTTGTGTGAGTCTATGTAGTAGTAGTAGTAGTAGTAGTAGTAGTAGTAGTAGTAGTAGTAGTAGTAGTAGTAGTAGTAGTAGTAGTAGTAGTAGTAGTAGTAGTAGTAGTAGTAGTAGTAGTATTATTATTATTAGTAGTAGTAGTAGTAGTAGTAGTAGTAGTAGTAGTAGTAGTAGTAGTAGTAGTAGAAAGACAATGTTACATCCTCTCGGCATCCGCCCTCAGGGACAAGTTCTTCTGGTGCGGTAGTCTGCATTAAACAGTAGGCCGATCCTGGAGGTAGGTGAAGACGGGGTAAAAAGCCCATGGGCGGGTAAGAAGCCTATGCCAATTATCTCATGAAATAAAGCATATTTCAGTCAAATGTGCCCATGAGACGAATGCTAAACATTAACACTAGTCTCATGGGCAAAACGTGACTGACATTTTCTTTATTTCATGAGATAATTGGCATGGTCTTCTTACCCGCCCATGGGCTTTTTACCCCGTCTTCCCCTACTGCAATGGCCAGGTCAGCCCGTGGCGACTTTTTGCCGTCGTTCAAACATCTTCTTCTGCGCATCCAGGCCATAAGGCCATAATGGGTAAGGTACGTATATGTCCGGTTTTCAGTTTTCACTGGTCTCCCCGCTGCAGCACAGCCGCCACATTCCGATTTCGGAGGAGCTCAACAGAAAATATTATTTGGAATATATTTTTTTAAAGGCAGTAGAATGGGACTATAAGTCAGAAAGGTAGTAGATGACAGCAAAGCGAAATCAAAGAGAGTGATAGATTAGAGGAAGTTATAAGCATAGGACTTACAGAAGGTAGAGGAACTATTTGTACGAAAGACATCCCCCCTCCCCACTGGTAGACGCGTGGAAGGGTCGGGGTCGTTCAGCTCCCCCCGTATGGAGGCACGAGGCATCCACCCACTGCCCCGAAACAGCAGTTTGATACTGGTCTATATCGTGCTGGTACACGTGTGTGTGTGTGTGTGTGTGTGTGTGTGTGGTTCTGCAGGGTTGGCATCTGTGTCAGTTCCGGTGTACACGGCGGAGTGCGCTCCCCCTGACATCCGGGGCCTCCTGGTGACCATCATCCAGCTGTTCATAACCCTGGGCATCCTCATCTCCAGCATTGTGGCTGGGGCCTTCAGCACAATGACAGACACAGGGTGGAGGTTAGTATGTGTACAGCGATGATGATGATGGTGATGGTGGTGATGGTGGTAGTGGTGGTGGTGATGGTGGTGGTGGTGATGATGATGATGGTGATGATGATGATGATGATGATGGTGATGATGATGATGATGGTGATGATGATGATGATGATGATGATGTTGTTGTTGATGATGATGATGATGGTGGTGGTGATGATGACGATGATGATGACGACGATGATGACGATGATGGCTGTGATGATGATGATGATGATGGTGGTGGTGATGGTGATGATGATGATGATGGTGATGGTGATGATGATGATGATGATGGTGATGATGATGACGATGATGATGGTGGTGATGATGATGATGATGATGATGATGATGATGATGATGATGATTATGATGGTGGTGGTGATGATGAAATTGTTGATGATGATGGCGGTGATGACGATGATGGCGGTGATGATGATGATGTTGATGATGACGACGACGACGATGACGACAACGATGATGATGATGATAACGACGACGACGACGACAACGACGACGATGAAGCTGATGATGAATAAGAAGAAGACTTCAGGCATCCTTATCTCCAGTATTGTGGCCGGCTAGGTCCTTCAGCGTGTGTATGTATGCGTGTATGTATGTATGTATGTATGTGTGTGTGTGTGTGTGTGTGTGTGTGTGTGTGTGTGTGTGTGTGCGTGCGTGTGCGCGCTTGCGTGTGCGTTTGCGTGTGCGTGTGCGTGCGTGCGTGCGTGTGCGTGCGTGTGCGTGTGTGTGTGTGTGTGTGTGTGTGCGTGTGCGTGTGTGCGTGTGCGTGTGCGTGTGCGTGTGCGTGCGTGCGTGTGCGTGCGTGGATACTGCACGTGCGCATGTGTGTGTGTGCATCCTAGTGCGTGTGTATATGTGTGTGTTTGTGTGTTCATGCTTGTGCGTGTATGTATATGTGTGTGTATGTATACGTGTATGTGTGTGCGTGCGTGCGCGCACGTGTGTGTATATATGTGCGTGTGCGTGCATGCGCGCGCACCCGTGTGTGTGTGTGTGTGTGCTAGTGTGTGTGCGTGCGTGTGTGTGTACATGTATACATTCTTTTTTGTGTATTCATGCTTGTACGTGTATATGCGCATTAACGCGTCTGCGTGCGTGCGTGCTCGGAGCCTTTGTTCTTTTCTCTTCATCCATAAGGCCTATTTGATTTTTTTCTCCTTTTTTAATTATTGTCCTTTGCCGATCTACGATCACAAAGGAGCATGGATTCGTTCGTGTATGTTTCCTTGGTGTTGTTTATTTCTTTCTGTCTGTCCCAAGGATATCTCCCGAACCGCTTGACAGAATCGCTTCAAATTTTGTATGGTGGTGTGTCACCATGAGAGGAAGGCATCCGCGCATAAATCATCGCGGTCCTGTCCTTGACCTTGTTGTTATTATTGTTCAGATATATGCTGGGCCTGGCTGGTGTTCCTGGGGTGATTCAGTTCTGTGCGTTTCTTTTTCTGCCCGAATCCCCCCGATGGCTGGTGTCTATAGGAAGAGAAGTGAGTATTGTAATGTATTGTGTTGCATTGTTTTGTATAGTATTGTATTGTGTTGTATTCTAATGTATTGCATTGTACTGTTTCGTATTGCATTGTATTGCATTGTATGGCATTGTATTGTGTTCTATTGCATTGTATTGCATTGGATCATATTGTATTGTATTGTATTGTGTGCCCACGACGGCTGCTGTCTATAGGAAGAGAAGTGAGTATTGCATAGTATTGTGGAGCAGTGAGTGGATGCTTCGTGCCTCCATACGTGGAGCTGGACGACCCCGCCGTCTCCACGAATCTCTCCCCGTTATAATCGTCGTTCACTGTATCCGTCGCGACGGTTATAACGAATTTCTAAGAGGTTGATTCGTAATAACCGTCGTGTCGGTGATAACGAATTTCTATCCGATTTTTTTCGTAATATCCGGCGTGTGTAAGGGTAAAAATGTACCACCAGCATGCAAAAGCAGATAAGCCAAATAAACGTTGTTAAAGATGTATAAAATGTGTCAGAATGTTTTCACTACTTTCCTAACGATGCTGCTACAGCATGAATTGTTCTCTTGTACACATGTATGTGTGTGTATGTGTTACGCCCAATTCCAATCCAAAATGGTTTGCCCAGTTCGTGAAATAGCCAATTTATAACTTGCAATTGAGAAAAGCAATATGAATGAAAAATAGTTTTCGTTCATTGGCACACATAGATCAAGAATTGGTTCAAATAAATGAGAAATCTCATCTGTAGATGAGTTAAAATTATTTTATTCAGACTTAATTTGATAAAACGTTTGATTCAACATGTGGCTCAGGCATGCCCCAGCTTAGCATCTGGTCGAGTTGGGGGGCAGGATAGGGGTGCAAATACAATGTAGAAAAGTGTGATACCATTGAATCAATCTTAATCAATACCTGTGTGAATGGGGATTCAAAAATGTGATATACATTGTCCATTTCATAAATTGGGCAAAGCATTTTGCCCATTTCATAAAATAGGCAATTTCACATGTATAAGAAAATACTACTTTTTACAAAAGAAGTTGTTTTCGTGTTTGTGGGTGTACTTCGAATAGAAAACAGCAAAAAGCTCTAGAAAATGCAGATAATATGTTTTCCTTGGCAAGGAATCGGCTGATTGGGTTTACAATGACATGATAATGCGCTGTTCAGGAGGATGCGCGGAGGGTGCTGATCAGGG
>CM065696.1:45447353-45449853 GCA_017654935.2 Phymorhynchus buccinoides | reverse complement strand
TCTCTCTCTCTCTCTCTGTGTTTCTTTCTCATTTTCGTCGCTCTGTGTCTATGTTTCTGTCGTTATATCTCTCTGTCTGTCTGTCTCTCTCTATCTCTGTCTAGTCTGTCTTTCTCTGTCCATCCGTCCGTCTGTCTGTCTCTCTCTCTCTGTCTATCTCTCTCTCTCTCTCTCTCTCTCTCTCTCTCTCTCTCTCTCTCTCTCTCTCTCTCTCTCTCTCTCTCGTTTCTCTTAGCATTTCTGCCCCATACGAGCGTTTGTCTTTATTTCTCTGCTTGTTGATTATCAGTTATTAGGACTTTGCAATGGGATATTGCTTTTATCCTACCTCGAGAGCCTTGGTGTTTATCCCACGTGGTCGAAGACGAAATTTTAGGGTCTGGAGAGGGGGGAGGGGGGGCGAATCTACATGTTTGCCGCTTCTCCCCCCTTCAATCAAACTGAGCTGCGCAGGAATGCGAACCGGGGCTTCAACTTGACAATTGCCGCCAGGAATGCGAACAGGGGCTTCAACTCGACAATTGCCGCCAGGACTGTGAACAGGGGCTTCAACTTGACAATTGCCGCCAGGAATGCGAACCGGTGCTTCAACTTGACAATTGCCGCCAGGAATGCGAACCGGGGCTTCAACTTGACAATTGCCGCCAGGAATGCGAACCGGGGCTTCAACTTGACAATTGCCGCCAGGAATGCGAACAGGGGCTTCAACTTGACAATTGCCGCCAGGAATGCGAACCGGGGCTTCAACTTGACAATTGCCGCCAGGAATGCGAACCGGGGCTTCAACTTGACAATTGCCGCCAGGAATGTGAACCGGGGCTTCAACTTGACCATTGCCAGGAATGCGAACAGGGGCTTCAACTTGACAATTACCGCCAGGTTTTTTTAGTCTTTTTTTTAAAACATTACTGGGCAGGTGTGACCGTGGCTCTGGTCATCCTCAGCGTGGGCTTCCTGCTGACAGATAAGTTCTCTCCCCCTGAGTTCAGGAATGCGAACCGGGGCTTCAACTTGACAATTGCCGCCAGGAATGCGAACCGGGGCTTCAACTTGACAATTGCCGCCAGGAATGCGAACCGGGGCTTCAACTTGACAATTGCCGCCAGGAATGCGAACCGGGGCTTCAACTTGACAATTGCCGCCAGGAATGCGAACCGGGGCTTCAACTTGACCATTGTCACCAGGAATGCGAACAGGGGCTTCAACTTGACAATTACCGCCAGGTTTTTTTAGTCTTTTTTTTAAAACATGTACTGGGCAGGTGTGACCGTGGCTCTGGTCATCCTCAGCGTGGGCTTCCTGCTGACAGATAAGTTCTCTCCCCCTGTCAACACCTCCATCCCCGTCCTCTACTCCAACGGCTCCAAGGTCACCGACCAATGTCAAGGCTACTCGTGAGCGAACCTTTCTTAATCTCGCTACTACTTTAATTAGACCTAACGCATGCGGTCTTCAGAATGATTGGTATTTAGCGTTTTCTTTGAGGTTTTTATATTTTTTGTATAATTTTATAAGTTATTGTTCTTTGAAGTTGTTTTTTGGTGTTTACTCCAGAAGGAAACAGTCTCTAAAATAATGTTTCCTTTTTTTAGGCTAGAAATTTCCAAACGGAATGGTCAACCTGGCTCGCCAATTTGACCGCCATGTGGCAACCAACTCAATATGGGCTTATCTCGTTATATTCTTAGTTGGGGGTACTCGGAAGCTCGGAACTCGTAAATTTAATGCAAAAAGTCCACCAGCCTGTCAAGAGAGAAAGAGAGAGAGAGAGAGGGAGGTGATGAAAATGATGATGATGATAATGCTGATCATGTTGATGATGATGATGGTGATCATGATGATGATGATGATGGTGATCATGATGATGATGATGATGGTGATGAAAATGATGATGATGATAATGCTGATCATGGTGATGATGATGATGATGATGATGAAAATGATGATGACGACGATAAGGACGACGACGAATATGACGACGACGACGGTGATGATGATGACGACGATGATGATCTTGCAACCCTATTTTCTTCCCTGCTCCTCAGAGTGTGCGAAGACTGCATCAGCGAAGACAGGTGCGGCTACTGCTACGACGTCAGCCAACCAGAGATGGCTACGTGTCTGCTCGCGCTGGAGGAGGACCCTGATAACAGCGCCGCCTATGGGCGGTGTAGCGGCAGCAACAATAGTGGATCCCTCCCCAGTGAAAACCAACCCCTGGAATGGACTCACGGCTTCTGTCCCACCGACTACGCCTGGCTTGCCGTGCTGGGGCTCGCCCTCTTTGTCTTCAGCTTTTCTCCTGGTGAGTTTCTGACTGTTGAGAGAGTGATGCATTTTGGTATCTTGGCTTTTGGAACTTGGTAAATTCTAGTCACAGCAGCAACTTATCTCTGTGAAATTCGGGCTGCTCTCTCCCTGAGAGCGCTTCACCGCAAGCGCAGCGCTTACTTTTTTTGTTGTTGTTGGTTTGTTTGTTTGTTTGTTGTGTGTGTTTTTT
>CM065696.1:45427353-45429853 GCA_017654935.2 Phymorhynchus buccinoides | reverse complement strand
AGCCTAAATGTTACAAAGAGTGATTACTTAGCAGCCTACCAACCTTGCACAGAATGAAGCCAACTTTCTCACTTCCCACCTGGAAGTGTGGCAACAGCGGCAGTGAGTGAGTTCACAATGATCCCTACCTGTAGTGTAGGTGAAAGGGTGGGAATTTAAAAAAACCCGGCTTCAGTCAGCTGCGGACTGCGAACTATTTGTATATTCAGGCTTTTTGGTGACACGTAGAGATGGGGACATATAGAGTCGGGGGCACAATGAGGGTGACACGTAGAGATGGGGACATATAGAGACGGGGGCACAGTGAGGGTGACACGTAGAGATGGGGACATATAGAGTCGGGGGCACAATGAGGGTGACACGTAGAGATGGGGACATATAGAGTCGGGGGCACAATGAGGGTGACACGTAGAGATGGGGACATATAGAGACGGGGGCACAATGAGGGTGACACGTAGAGATGGGGACATATAGAGACGGGGGCACAATGAGGGTGACACGTAGAGACGGGAACATATAGAGACGGGGGCACAATGAGGGTGACACATAGAGACGGGGACATACAGAGACTGGGGCACAATGAGGGTGACACATAGAGACGGGGGCACAATGAGGGTGACACATAGAGACGGGGGCATATAGAGACTGGGGCACAATGAGGGTGACACATAGAGACGGGGATATATAGAGACGGGGGCACAATGAGGGTGACACATAGAGACGGGGACATATAGAGACAGGGGCACAATGAGGGTGACACGTAGAGAAGGGGGACAAATCACATTGATCTCGTCTAAAGGTAGTAAATAAATCTGACTGTTGCCGTGTTTGTCTAGTAGACAAAATGAACGAGAAAAGAACAAGGGGGACAAATCACGAGAGGTTCCGTCTGCTGCTTTCTAAACCAATCCGACATACTCCAGACAATCACGTGGTTTGGTCACGTGATAGTGTTGAGAAAGAAATCTCGTCTGGCTCGGGATTATGAGGTTGTAAAAGTACGATTTTTTGTTTTTTTGTCAAAAGCATTCGCATGATTAATGGATGGGTTTATTTAACAATGTCTGAAATATCATATTTTCTGCTTTCGAGATTAGTTCATCAACATTTAATGTTCTCATTAGTACAAAATTAATACGTCTAGCTTATTGAGGAGAATACAAAAAAACAATTCCTTTGCAGAACGTCTTTGATAATGTCTAGATAACGTCTTTGTAATATTTTGTTATAGATTAGGTTAGAACATTTGCCACATGATTGTCATATATCACTGCCTATGTTTGTTTACTGCATAAAATGTAGTTTAGGTTATAACATTTGCAGCATGATTGTCATATATCACTGCCTGTGTTTGTTTATTGCATGGAATTTTAGTTTAGATTATAACATTTGCAACGTGATTGTCATATATCACTGCCTATGTTTGTTTATTGCATAGAATTTTAGTTTAGATTATAACATTTGCAACATGATTGTCATATATCACTGCCTGTGTTTGTTTATTGCATGGAATTTTAGTTTAAATTATAACATTTGCAACGTGAGTGTCATATATCACTGCCTATGTTTGCTTATTGCATGGAATTTTAGTTTAGATTATAACATTTGCAACGTGATTGTCATATATCACTGCCTGTGTTTGTTTATTGCATGGAATTTTAGTTTAGATTATAACATTTGCAATGTGAGTGTCATATATCACTGCCTATGTTTGTTTATTGCATACAATTTTAGTTTAGATTATAACATTTGCAACATGATTGTCATATATCACTGCCTGTGTTTGTTTATTGCATGGAATTTTAGCTTAGATTATAACATTTGCAACATGATTGTCATATATCATTGACTATGTTTGTTTATCGCATAGAATTTTAGTTTAGATTATAACATTTGCAACATGATTGTCATATATCAGGGCCTATGTTTGTTTATTGCATGGAATAGTTTAGATTATAAAAAATACTCGAAAAAATTAAGAAAGTTTAGATTATAACATTTGCAACATGATTGTCATATATCAGGGCCTATGTTTGTTTATTGCATGGAATTTTAGTTTAGATTATAACATTTGCAACGTGAGTGTCATATATCAGGGCCTATGTTTGTTTATTGCGTGCCTTGATTCCGTTTTCATATAATATACATATTTTGTTATTCTCTCATTACGTTCACTTCTTTTCTTTGTAATTTCTTTAGTTGGTTTTCAAGCAGCATAAGTTATTATTCTCTCAACTTTGTCATTCTTATTCCCCTACTTTTTGGCTCACTCGTGTTAACGAAGTTAACACGAAGTGAGTCGGAAGTATGATAGTTGTTCGGTTGTGTGTCTGAGTGTATGTGTGTGTGTGTGTTGCGTCCGTGGTCTAATCTCCAAACTTTAACGTTGGTATTTTCTCGGGAAATAGTTGGCATACATTGTTCAAACTTTGCAAGCTTTCAAACAATAATGATTTGAATAATTAAATACTTAAAACAACACTGTTAACAGATAGCAAAC
>CM065696.1:45412353-45422353 GCA_017654935.2 Phymorhynchus buccinoides | reverse complement strand
TGCCATTTACTCTCTCTCTCTTTGCCTATCGACTCGTGTGTTTGAGCAGACATACAGCACTTAGAACACCGTGCGTCATTCTAAATCATTATATCATTTATATTTTTACGTCACAGTTTGCAAGTTATATCACTTTGTAGCAACTGGCCACCCTTAATTTTTCTAAACAAATGTTTGCAAGTCGCTGACTGGCATCCTGCAGTTTCAAGTTTCGACGCCATTGATGCATTGTTGCTGCGGTATTTGACCGAGTAATGGAGGTAAACAACTTTATTTTTCACGAAGTGCTCTCCCCTAATTTTGTGTTCTTCCGAAAATCGTCTATTTAATGATCAAGTCTAACAAACAATTAATATAGAATAGAATGGGGGAAAACTCACCAGGGTTTGGGTTTGGCGATCAAGGTATAAAATAGAAGCAAGCTTTCCGCTCGTAGAGCTTTCATTGTTGCTGAATGCAGTTCAAAAGTAAAAGGGGGAGGGAGAGACGGGGCGCGAGAAGGGAGGGGGGGGGGGGAGTGAAAGTTAGAAAAAAAATAGTGAGTACATTCTCATCAGTGAGATGGCAAGAAGACGACGAAGAAGTGAGTGGCTAAAAAAAGGATAGGGGGGAAGGGGAGGGGGTATGTAAAGGGGTGTTTTTAATATGAATCATGTTAGTACAATTGTAAAGCGCTTAGAGCTTAAAGGTGGACCCTGACGGGTGAGTTTTTGCAAGAAACACGTCGAGATCACCAGAAAGACAGCCTTTTCAAGGATCGGAACACTCACTTTGCTCTGGTTTCTTATAAATTAAACCGTCAAAACGGCGATTCCTCCTTGGCGGAGATGCCGGAGAGAGTAGTCATTTTGGATGGGGTGGGTGGAGGACACTCATTGTGGTTGAAGCGTTTTCTTTTGTTGTAGTGCAGTAAAAAAAAATTTGAGCTGTTAAAAAAATAAAGAATAAAAAGGCTTGTATTGCGAACATTTCGTGCAAACGATTCGGCGGCCATTAGAAAAGAGACGGCACACGCCTTCTCTTTGGGTGAAAGAATTTGACTTCCAGCACCTCCGCCAAGGAAGAATCGCCGATTTGACGATTTGATTTATAGGAAACCAGAGCTAGGTGAGTGTTGCAATTTTTGTAAATGGTGTTTTCCTGGTGATCTCGACGTGTTTCTTACAAAAACTCATCCATCATGGTGCCCCTTTAAGAACAACATAACGTTGTCGTAAACAATAATATCTGTATTGTCAAAATTTCGGGACTTTCCTGGTGTTGTGCTGCCTCCGGGCATTGCCTCCAGGATCGTTCCCACCATCTTTATATCTACTAATGTCCCAAATGTGTCTGTTTCAGACCGGAGGACGTTAAACAGATTTTTTCATTGTCGTAAAAAGAAGAGAAAAAACTGTTAGGGCCTGTCTGTCCAAAGAAGAAGAAGAAGAAGAAGAAGAAAGAAAGAAAGCACATTATAAGACATCTCTGCCTCTTTCTGACCAATTTTCGACTCCATTTCGCAGACAGTGACTGCGTAGCGTAGCAGAGTCACGTGATAGGATAGGACAGAAGTACCGCAGTAAATCTTATCTGACAGAGGTCGAACCCTCTGTAGATGGGAGCTGAGAACAACGGGAAATGATGCTGTCAGGAACGTGAAAGTTTTCGTCTGCACACTGTATAGTAGTGGTGGTTCAGGTTCCTTCTGCTCTTGTAGTTTTCTTTGCTGCGTTGGCGAATGTTAGTGAGAAAGGTGGCAGAGTGGTTAAGTAAGACGCTCGCCTGCCAAATGTAATGCGTGACTGCAACGTGAGTGACCCGGGTTCCGTAATCCCGGCCTCCTCTCACCCTTTCTTTCTAGTTCGACAGGAAAATCGAACCGAACGTCGAGTCCTTCGGATGAGGACTTGAAGCTAGTCTGACCCGTGCGCTTTACGCACGTTAAGATCCCACGGCAGTTGAAAGTCGGTAAGAGCAGGGATAAATTCCGCTGCCTGGTATGGCCAAATTGATAGCTAGGTTTTCCGAGTGTGCCCACACCCCCTCCTCACCCTGTGCCCCCCAAAACATTTTTTTTTAAATGGGGAGGCGCTGCACTTGCGGCGACGCGCTCTCCGGGGAGAGTAGCCCGAATTTTACAGAGATAAGTCTCTGACTAGAATATACCAAATACCTCCCTCCCTACAAATCTTCCCCATGAGGATACCGGGGGATCTTTCTCTACAAATAGTCCCTCACCTTCTGAAAGTTACCTTCTCACGTTCTGTACTAGCAACTTAATTACTGTCTTTTCAATTGAGGACATACAGAGACGGGGGTGCAATGCTATGTAACGGTTTAATTGTCTTCTTCTAGCCCAGGGAAGATCAGTATTAGTATTAGTATTAGGTACTTTATAGTCACAGAGGCGTCTCTGTGAAATTCGGGTTGCTCCCACCTGGAGAGCGCGTCGCAGCCAGAGGCGCGCCACCCATTTTTTTATGCATGCAAGTTTTGTGTGACTGATGAGGAAGGAGTGGTGGGGGAGGGGGGGGAGTAGGCCTACATTTTGACCAAATGACAACTTTTTCGTTGCCACTGGGTTTATCGTGTGCTAAGTGCATGGGCACACTGGACCTCGGTTTATCGTCTCATTCGAAAGACTCCATGTTCAGACAAAATGAGAGAGAAAAAAATCCCCTGTACCCAGGTTCGAACTCGGGTTTACTTGACACAAGGCGAACGCGTTACCTCTGTGCCACTCTACGCCTAACAGATTTGGTGTGACAGTCGGGAAGTCCCTTACTCTAATGCTCTTTAGAACTGATGGTAGATCGTGTTTCCTACACTTGAAGGAACCGATCCACACGTCCACTTTCAGTGGAACGACTATCCAAAACTGTGACACTCTAATGCTCTTTAGAACTGATGGTAAGTCGTATTTCTCACACTTGAAGGAACCGATCCACACGTCCAAAAATCAGTGGAACGACTATCCGAAACTGTGATGACAGGCGTGATTCTTATGGAACACTATTAAACTAAGCGAATCGGATGAATTCCTAATTGCTTCCTTCACTAATAAAATAAATTTTGACTCGTTACCACAAACTGAGTAGTAATGTCTCGGGGTTCTTTTTTTTTTCAATTTATAAATAACACAGTCATTAATTTGCACTGAAAGTTCTTTCCGACAAATTCTGATACATAAAAAAAATCGGACTAATTACTTCAAAGTTATGAATATTTGAAGTCGTATGCTCAATGAAAAGTCAAAATGAGAAATCGCAACCGAAAATTTTCCAAACATGTTACTTAACAACCAAATGTTTCCAATAGACGATTTTCGGGGGAAAAAAATAGGGGAGAGCACTTCGTGAAAATTGGAGTTGCTTACCTCCATTACTCGGTCAAATACTATAGCAACAATGCAACAACGGCGTCAAAACTTGAAACCGCAGGATGCCAGTCAGCGACTTGCAAACATATTTTGCTTAGAAAAATTAGGGGTGGCCAGTGGCCACAAACTGATAACACTTGCAAAATGTGACGTAAAAATATAACTGACATCAATTTTAGAATGACGCACAGTGTTCTAAGTGACGTAAGTCTGCTCAAACACACGAGGCGAGAGCTGGGGATCTACCTGATGGTGGAGTAGCTTCCCCTGTTTGACCGATTGAACTAGGCAAGGTCACCCCCACACACCATGACATTACTCCCCTTCATTATTTCCGAACAATTCCTATTTTAAACAATTTTAAGGCAGAAAGGGGTGTTTTTTACGCGTTTATACTTCTGTGTGAGGTACCTATTGATTAATAATAAGTCAAAATCTTAAAAAAATTATGATTTGACCCCCCTTCACCTAAAATTGTCCCTAGGGGGTAAGCGAGCCAGCAGACAAAGCGACTCATTTTGTGGAGACAACTATCCAAAAAATACACGAACTGCACTAGGGGAAGATGGGGTAAAAAGCCCATGCCAATTACCTATATTATTATTTATTTAGACCCCAATACACGAACTGCACTAGGTGAAGACGGGGTAAAAAGCCCATGGGCGGGTAAGAAGCCCATGCCAATTATCTCATGAAATAAAGCAAATTTCAGTTAAATTTGCCAATGACACGAAGGCTAAGCACTAACACTCGTCTCATGGGCAAAATGAGACTGAAATTTGCTTCATTTCATGAGATTATTGGCATGGGCTTCTTACCCGCCCGCAGGCTTTTTACCCCGTCTTTCCCTATATATTAAAAAATACAGATATTTCATTATATTCGTGTGTGTGTGTGTGTGTGTGTGTGTGGGGGGGGGGGGGGGGGGCTACAAATATAGTGAACAAAACCAGTAGGGTTTCATCAGAATCATGTAGACGGTAATATTTCACGTGAATCATGCCGCAACAAATGTCACTGAATAGCCGTACGACCGCAGTCGCAGGTGTGAGTCGACCCCCCCCCCTCCCCCCGTGAACGAAATCAGTAGGGTTCCATCAGATTCATTTGGACGGTAATATTTCACATGAATCATGCCTCAACAAATGTCACTGTTGAATAACCGTACGACCGCAGTCGCACGTGTGAGTCGACACCCCCCACACCCCCTGAACAAAACCAGTAGGGTTCCATCAGATTCATTTAGACTGTAATATTTCACAAGAATCATGCCGCCGCACAAATGTCACTGTTGAATAACCGTACGACGGCAGTCGCACGTGTGAGTTGACCCCCCCCCCCCCCCCCCCCCCACCCCCCTTAAAAAGGGCAAAAGTACAAAATGACTGGAGAAGACGA
This sequence comes from Phymorhynchus buccinoides, assembly GCA_017654935.2. Lineage (NCBI taxonomy): Eukaryota > Metazoa > Mollusca > Gastropoda > Neogastropoda > Raphitomidae > Phymorhynchus > Phymorhynchus buccinoides. The sequence continues at coordinate 45,417,594 of CM065696.1, read as the reverse complement.
TGATGTCGGTTCCCATTTTCTGCTGTGTCAAAGACAATGCCAGAGTGAGAATGAAAATGGGCACACTTGTACAAACCCCCCCCCCCCCCCCCCCCCGTCATGTTTACCCTCAATCTCAAAGTCTGTCAAAGATGTCATAGTGAGAATGAAAAATGACACACTTGTACTTTAGATGTCATGTTTACGACCCTCAATCTCAAAGTCTGCTTCAAAGTCTGTCAAAGACAATGTCATAGTGAGAATGAAAATGGGCACACTTGTACTTGAGACCCCCCCCCCCCCCCCGTCATGTTTACGACCCTCAATCTCAAAGTGTCAAAGACAATGTTGAGAATGAAAATGACACACTTGTACTTGAGACCCTCCCCCCGTCATGTTTACGATCCTCAATCTCAAAGTCTGCTTCAAAGTCTGTCAAAGACAATGTCATAGTGAGAATGAAAATGGGCACACTTGTACTTGAGACCCTCCCCCCTCATGTTTACGATCCTCAATCTCAAAGTCTGCTTCAAAGTCTGTCAAAGACAATGTCATAGTGAGAATGAAAATGGGCACACTTGTACTTGAGACCCCCCACCCCCACCCCCCTCATGTTTACGACCCTCAATCTCAAAGTCTGCTTCTTTCAGTTTTATAAAAAATAAACCTAGGCTGATCCTAACTCTATCCCTTTCTCGAGAAGGGCAGAATGCTGTTTATCAGGGAGTACTTTCAATGCGCTCTTTTTGGCATGAACACGCGCTCTTATTAGCATGCAAAATGCGCTCTTTTAGGCGCGCGCTTATTAGCGGTGCGCTCTTTTCGACTGCTCCGTTGCTAACTTGTAGTTTTAGCTCCACGGGCTCCACCCAGCCCCCTATCGAAATAAGGGGTTCGGGTAGGGGGGTGCTTCTTGTATTCACGCATTCACTTCATAGTTGTTGGTGTTAATTCGATCTCGTTTGGTGTAACGACCTATTTCTCTCAATTATTTTATATTTATAGATTGTATCACTACTAGGAAATTTCATCTTAGGCTATTTTTTTTACTTCCCCCCAAAACATAATTTGCTGTAAGCGTCGCTGAGTTAACCCTGACAGGGCCCATCACCCACTGACACATATTTCGCCTCAAGTTTTGCCAGTTTCATGTCGTCTGCTGCAATTATATTACTCCGAACGCTGTCAATTATCTTCTCAAGTTTGAAATGCTTACAGTCAGGTCAGTTTGAGTTTTATTTATTTTTAGGTTAATTTGTTACTGAATTAAGTTTAACTGTTTTCATTTTATCTGTAGTAATAATTATAAAGCTTCATTTTTTTGGACTCGATGTTTAGGCGCCCATGGGCCTAAATGTGTATGTCGTGTGTCTAGTTCCACTGAAATGATCTATGACAGCCCAAAAGAACACTGTTTGGTGATCAATTATTGATTACTGAAAAACACAAAGTGCATATATATTGTCGTTTTCATTACTAGAACACCTTGAAATAAAGGCTGGGTTCCATAAACATCTTCAGGGGCCAGTTTTATTGTTTTGACCCGAATCGAAAGCTCAAAACCAAAGTCACAGTCATCCTTCGAAGTCGGGGTGTGGCTGCGTAAATCCGCGGGTGATTCTCGAATGCTTCATTCGATAACTTTTCAATCTAGTTAAATGGGCGTTTGCATGCTGAGTTGGTTAGGCCCACACTTGAGTACGCCTCCCCTACACCGCTAAAGAGGTCGGCCGGATGGAAAAGGTCCAGCGACGTGCTGCCCGCTGGGTGGTAAACAGGAACTGCCTGGCAGCCAGCGTAGAGGACATGTACTCCCAGCTGCAGTGGACCCCACTCGCCAACAGAAGGCGCACATCCAGACTGACGACCTTCTTTAAGTTCCACCATGGTGACGTCACTATCAACACCCCATACAGCCCATCCCTCCACCCACCAACAAGACAAACGAGAAAGTCCCACCAAGCAACATACCTCCTCCCCTCTTGCAAAACCAGCTACAGAAAGCTTTCCTTTTTTCCACGGACCATCTCTGAGTGGAACTCCCTCCCACCTGAGGCAGTATCATCGGCCTCGGTGGAGAGCTTCAAGTCCCGGATCTAAGCAGCGCCCCCCCCCCCTTCTATCCCCCTCCCTCCCTCTTTGACCCTGCCCCACTCATTTCCCTCCAGTATTCCCCAATCCTACTTCCAACTTGTCCCATCTTTCCCCCAGCCATTCAAACCGATCATCTGGGCGGCCAAAGAAATTATTATTACTTACCTACATGACCGAAGTCACCAGTTTTTGCACACAACAGGGCCATCAAAACGATGATGGCGGTTGTCTACTGCAAGAAGAAGAAGAAGAAGAAGAAGAAGAAGAAGAAGAAGAAGAAGAAGACAAATTTAAATGCGTTGAGATGCGGAACAAGTTTAGCGAGGCCGCCGTCAACGCAGGCTCTATCAGCGCATTTACATCAGCGCTGATCAGATCTCCATCTGAGCCTGCGCAAATTGACCACTAAAATTAGATTCCCCCTCCCCCTCCCCCTCCTCCTCCCCCTCCCCCTCCCCCCCCTTTTCCTTCCCCTCCCCCCGCTTGTTGCTGGAAGTGGGGCCTGTTCCTTCCCGGCTGAACTGGGGGGGGGGGGGGGGGGGGTAATGGTCTTAAGCCCAGTGCAAGCTTTAGGTCTTTCCTTTCTATGTTTTCTGTAGGTACATGCGCCCTCCTGGTTCCGTCGCGACTATTGCCAGTATTGGTACCTGCGACGTATTGATGCTGATCCTGATCCTGAACGTGGAGAATAACCCTGGAAAAAGCGCTGAGGGGCAAAGGGATACCGTTGGTGACAGCCCCCAACGTAGCAGCCGACAAGAGTCAGATGGAGATCCATTGCTGTCGCTTCGCGCGCCAGACGGCACAGAGAAGATTGAGCGAGTGAGTATTTGTTGTTGTTTTTTGTAAAGCATTTATCCGTATCTTTTCCAACCATAACCTCCAGTTGACACGGACCCTGTCAACTAGTCTAGGGGTCCACAGTCCATGCTGGTTTGTTCAGACGGAGGTCCGAGTCTTGGTCTTGGTAGGTAGGTAGGTAGATATAGGACTATATATAGGCCCCTCGGCCCTTTTACGCCCCTTCTCAACGAATTTGCTTTATGACGTGATAAAGTGGTTTGCGTCCCCTAATCGAAACTAATCGAAAATGTAAAATTTTAAAGGAATGGCTATGTTATTAGTCAAAACTTTTAAATTTTGATTTCAAATTTGTGTTTTCGTTGGAAAGATTTTTGATTTCATTAGTGTTATGTGCATTCTTGATATTAGGTGGTAGATGATTCCACAATCAATAACGCGGTTAGTAAAAACAAACTGTTTACGGGTGTTAGTATTAGATCTTGTAAGAAAAAACAACTTACCATCATTATTTCTTGATTTATCTAGTGTTCTTTTCATGACAAAGTCACTGAAGTTAAACATCGTCAATATTATGTACAACTTTTATGTATACTTGAATTAGATAACCCCCCACCCCAACCCCAACCCCACCCCTGCTAAGTCTTCTTCTTTTTAATGAAGGTAATTGTAGAAAGTCTAACCGTTCTTCATAAGACGTATTCTTACATGCTTTATCTATTTTCGTGGCTCTCCTCTGAACTTTTTCGATTGCTACTGATTGATGGCTCTTGATGTCTTGGGTGAAGTCCAAGAAGACTATAAGAGTAGATATTATTCATTGGTCTAAAATAGCCAATGAAAACGGTGCATGAAACTATTGACCTTTTGGATGGGGCCAGTCACTGTGTGTAAGACGCCATTACTGTCCTTCTACGAGGGCCGGTCAATCTGTATAAAACGCCATCAAGTCGCTGGCTGACAAGGCCAGTCAATCAGGATAATGTGCCATCAGTCGTTAGACGAGGGCCAGGCAATCAGTACATAATGTCATTAGCTTAGTTGTGTGGTTTTTTTGTCCGTCGGAAGATGTGCAATTTAGTAAAGATGTCGTTAAGGTTCACTTTCTCTTTTGCATCCCACAGAAACTGTGAATAACGTGTAAATTCTGGTGTAATGCAATGTTTTTAAAGAAACATCTTTTGTTAAATATCTATCTTTGATCCGCATGGAAATATTTAGGCCTACAAATTCATGTTATTGTAATCCTTTTTACGTGACAAGTCAACAATTGCTGTAAGCTCTTCTCTGGTGAGTCATGTCAGTATAATAATAATAATAATAATAATAATAATAATAACAATAGTATAAGTTGTCACGAAGTAATTGACTGTAACCTCCATAACGTATGCACGGGGACATCTATTCTTTTACAAGGCAAATCAATCAGTATAAAATGTTGCTGGCACTTCGACAGGTAGCCAGTCAATCAGTATAAAATGTTACTGGCACATCGACAGGGGCCAGTCAATCAGTATAAAATGTTATTGGCACATCGACAGGGGCCAGTCAATCAGTATAAAATGTTATTGGCACATCGACAGGGGCCAGTCAATCAGTATAAAATGTTATTGGCACTTCGACAGGGAGCCAGTCAATCAGTATAAAATGCCATCAGTCGTGGACAAGGTTAGCTAATCAGCATAATATTTTATCATTTAAGATGCCATTAGTCTTTAGACAGGGTCCGGGCAATCAGTATAAGATGTCATTAGTCTTTAGACAGGGGCCAGGCAATCAGTATAGGATGTCATTAGTCTGTAGACAGGGGCCGGGCAATCAGTATAAGATGCCATTAGTCTTCAAACGGGAGCCAGGCAATCAGTATAAGATGTCATTAGTCTTTAGACAGGGGCTGGGCAATCAGTATAAGATGTCATTAGTCTTTAGACAGGGGCCGGGCAATCGGTATAAGATGTCATTAGTCTGTAGACAGGGGCTGGGCAATCAGTATAAGATGTCATTAGTCTTTAGACAGGGGCCAGCCAATCGGTATAAGATGCCATTAGTCTTTAGACAGGGGCCAGGCAATCAGTATGAGATGTCATTAGTCTTTAGACAGGGGCCGGACAATCAGTATAAGATACCATTAGTCTTTAGACAGGAGCCGGGCAATCAGTATAAGATGCCATTAGTCTTTAGACAGGGGCCAGGCAATCAGTATAAGATACCATTAGTCTTTAGACAGGAGCCAGGCAATGAGTATAAGATGCCATTAGTCTTTAGACAGGGGCCGGGCAATCAATATAGGATACCATTAGTCTGTAGAAAGGGGCCGGGCAATCAGTATAAGATACCATTAGTCTTTAGACAGGGGCCGGGCAATCA
>CM065696.1:45367353-45384853 GCA_017654935.2 Phymorhynchus buccinoides | reverse complement strand
GCGGTTCGGGGCGTTACGGGGGAAAGGAGGGGCCGGGAGGGGTAGGGTAGGGGCAGAGTTGTTTCCAGCACCACCACCACCACTGCGTCTATTATTACCAGCAGTAGTACCGGCGATTCCGTGGAGCCAGAAAGTCTGAGCGTGGTGGTTGGTGGTGGTGGTGGTTCCGGGGCCGGTGAAGCTCCAGGTGGAGCTGCGGGCCGGCTCGTGCTCCAGAGGCCTCATCCTCCGGTGAGCTCTCAGCGAGAAGTACACCCTGTAGTAGATAACCAACGTCATCAGCAGCAGTAGCGAGAACACCAACAGAAAACCCAGCGTGTCGTTGTCGTTGTTGACGTTGTTGCTGCTCTTGTTGTTCTTCTGATGATGCCTGAAGAAGAACCTGTGCCTCAACGTGCACTGACCTTCGCCGGCTTCGAAAGCGTAGGCCCCTACCCCAACCACCGGCGGGAAGGAGACGAGGAAGGCCACGGTCCAGCAAAGCAGCACGGACACCAGGTTGACCGCTCCGGCCGAGCGTCGTCTGTAGCCGTGCGGGTAGAGGAGGGACAGGTGACGGTCAGCGGCGATGACCAGCAGGGACAGGCTGGAGCTCAGCACGAAGAAGGAGTTGGCGAAGGCGAAGAGGTCGCAGGCGGAGTCCCCGTGCCGCCACACGGAGCCCTGCAGCAGGGTCATGAGGACTAAAGGCAGGCAGAAGGCCGCCCGGGAGAGGTCGGTCAGGGACAGGGACAGGAGGTAGTAGAACGGGGGCCGGTGGAGGGCCCGCTGCCTCACCACGCTCCAGATGACCAGAGAGTTCCCCAGGACACCCACCACGGCCAAAAAAACCAAGGTCGCCGCTTTGGCTACTACCACCACCCCCACGCCACCCTCCTCACCCTCCTCGCTGATGACGTCGTCAAACTGTTCGACGATGACGTCGTACAGGTCTGAAGGAGAAAGCGTGTTGGTGTCTGGAATGTCAGCGAGAAGGTTGGGCGAAATCGTCAGGTTGTGGAAAGCCGCGTTCTGAAGATACCCATCGTCCATCACTGCGGTTGCGGTTCCGTGAGAGAGTTCAGTCACGTTAGTGGTAGGGGTCAGGTAGGATACCGCTGCTGTCAGCTGTTCTGTGGCAGCGTCTGTAGAAGATTCTGCACCCGTAAACGACGTATATCTTCCTGTGGTTGTATTATCCTCTGACACTTTTCTGGCACGAAAACTACCGTCTTCTGATCCGTAGCCAGCGGCTGTAGAGCGCGAAGAATCTGCCCGTGTCGTATTGATCAGGGAATGGCTGGAATGTTGGTGTTCTGGATTCAGTTCTGTAGCGATCCCTGATGGTGCTAAGAACCTGTCTGAAGACCGAGGAAATCCAGCAGTTCTCAGATCACTTCTAAGATCTGTTGCGTCAGCAGAAAGCGTAGTAATAGTGTGTTGCTTTAGTAAATGTCCATTGGACTCTTCTTGTAACGTTGTTAAGGTATGGTCCACATCAGAAGTGTTATATTCCGGAGTAGATTCGCTAGTTTTGAAGTTGGATATGTGAAACGTGGCATGTTGTGTCCGATGCGTTGACTCCATGGTTGCTGCAGAGGGTGAAGTAACTCTTGCTGAGTCACCGGTTATTAACTGTTCCGTCAATGAGGAGTGTAAGGTTTACTTTCATTGACCCTGTTCTTTATATTATAAAGTCAACCAAAGCGTTGCTGGATGAAGTTGCTGTTTTTTCTTCTTTCTCTGTCTTAATTAAGCACAGTTTTTAGTTCATTCGAAGCAGTGAAAATGAATGTATATTGCTTCACGCGGGGGGAAAAGAAACGCACTTTTCTCTTGTGATGCTTTCTCTGGCTAACAAACTATTCTTCCTGCCAGCAAAATCTACGAAATTCGATCTCTACAATGTCCATTGATACCAGACCTGTTCTCAACTGCTGCCAGAGAGTAGCTAAATCATCTCCATTTTTCAGAGTTCTTTGAATTTCAAGGACCCAGCGAAACGTGTAAATATCCAGGGAACGAAGCAATCTGAAACAAAATTATAGATGACTTTGTTTTCACAAATCAATTACATAGTTTTCTGTGAGGTTCTGGGATATATATTTGCTCATCTAATCTAACTTTCCAGTTGAACGGTTTTTGTTTTGTTGTCGAACACACTGAGAAAGAGAAAAAAACACCACGATTTGCTTTGATGACAATAACAGTCAAATGCCAAACAAAACAGAACTCCTAGCTGTACTTTGCGAGGTAAGCAGCGTAGGTAGATAATTTTAAAAAACACACTCTAGGAGTAAAACCTTTTTGGGTAGAACGCACATAATCCCATTTACGCTGCGAGGCTAGAAGTAGCTCGATCTCATTGCCTTGTATAAGAACAATTTGTTCGTTCGATCGATCGGCGAGTGTGAGACTAAGCCCTACCTGCCTCCTCCACTCTTCTCCTTTCTTTCTGGAAGTAATCCCTTTGCTCTAATGTTTTTTTTATCATTGGCTGACATTAGCCTGTAGTAGGGGCCAACAGTAACATGAGAGCTGTACAGTTTGATGAATTTCTGCAGTAAGCCAAAAATCATGGCACAGTTTAGTAGTCTCTTGCGGACTCTCAAACGAGATGGGGGCCTTTGGCACCGGCTCTGGTGCTGCAGCCAAAGGGATGGGGTTGGCCTTTTGAGGGAACTTCCCCCAACGATAGCAGTCCTCAAATCCCTTTGGGCGAGAGAGTGGGGATGTACCCTGGGCAAGGCATCTCCACTATTATAACAAATACTAGCCCAGCCCGCCGGAATACCCGCAACTCCCCCCCCCCCCCCCCCCCCCCAACTGCTATCCGGCCAGTCATGGTCGGAAACGACTGACTGGACTGGCATACAATAGACGTGAAATAAAATACATCGAACGATGTTCAGAAGTGACTGAGCTAGTTAGAACATTGGCTGAGACCCACCGCTGATCCCTCAAACCAGGGTCTAGTTTCTCTAGATAACGCTTACGGTCAAACGGTGCCTAAGAAACACTTTAGAAAACGTTTGCGGAAGAATATTACAAGCTCTTGTCTGATTGGTAAAAAAAAAAGAGTATTATTTTGAAACAAACTTTAATTATAGACCAATCAACAACAAGAAATGTATTCACCCCCTACTAGTTCAGGATAGTTCGCCGCTTGCTCTGTGTTTGGCAAGAACAAAACGCCACGCGAACTATCAGCAAACGAAGGGTGTTTCTTAGACCGTTTTTGCCGATTTGCGCTCACGCTACGTAACGCTAGCCCTTGTGAAACGGCCCTCAGGAGAGGCGGCTTGACAACAATGAAGAATTCCAAATAGGATAAGATAGTGTTCCAGGGATAATTCCAGGGATAATTCCAGGGATAAAAGCATCTTAGGGATAGTGCAAAGGATAACATGTGCCGGGAAAAGACACTTCTTCCTAGGCATGTATGCCAGTCAGTCGTTTCCGACCATGACTGCCAGATAGCAGAGGGGGGCAGATGCTATTCTGACGGGCTGGGCTAGAATTTGTTTATAGTTGTGGAGATGCCTTTGCTTCCAGGGTACATCCCCCCACTCACTCGGCCAAAAGGATTTGAGGACTGTTGGCGTTAGGGAAGGTCCCCAAAGGCCAGCCCATCCCTTAGGCTGCAGCACCAGTGTCGGTGCCAAGGTCCCCTCGTTTTGAGAGTCACAAGAGACTAAAACTGTACCATGATTTTCCATTACTGTAGAAAATCATTTATTGTGCAGCTCTCATGTTACTGTTGGCCCCTACTACGGGTTAATGTCAACCAATGATAAAAGGATGTTAGGGATAATGCAAAGGATAATGTAAAGACACTTTCTCAGGGGTAACGTAAACCATAATGCAAAAGATACTTTCCAAAGGAGAATAGGGGAGAAGCTCTAACCACACTGAAGTGGGAGCTTTAAAACCTACAGAACCCCCGTGGGGGATACCGGGGAGTTGTGTACAAATAGTTCCCCCACCTTCTGGAAGTCTCTGTGCTTGTAACTTCCTCTAATCTGTCACTCTCTTTGACTCTGCCTTTTCCCTTTGCTTGCTGTCATCTACTACTATCTTTCTGCCTTTCCGATCCATTCTCCTGCCTTTTTTTTTTTTTTTCAAGAAACATTTTCAAAAACATTTCCTCCAGCCGAAGTCGGACATGCCGGGCCTAAGTATTTCTTCACTTAGGCGCATAACGGCAGCACGACGCATCTGCGCTCACAATTGACATGGAAACCGTCTGAGCGATCGAATAATAATAATAAGAAGAGAAAGAGCCTGCAGAAAAGATTAAGACTAGCATTGACATCGCAGACTTCGCTGATCCTGTCTTTCAATCCTAATCTCTGAGACAGTAATCTCCCCCCCACTCAACTCAACACCACAACACCACAGCACAGCACAGCACTATGCAGAGGTGTTGAGATTAAAGGATCAGACGGGATCTCCTCCCTAACTCTAATCTCTAAATCCCGGGTTCTTGGTTGGATGGTTGGATGGTTGGATGGTTGGATGGTTGGTTAACTCTTTCTGTTCTGTCGTACTGTAGTAGTAGCTCCTTGTCTTGTAGCTCCCTTTTTTTACATTCTTTTGTCTGGTAGTATCAGTGCCTGAAACAGAAAAAAAGTTACAAAATGTTGTTAGCAAGAAGATATAGAGTACTAACGGGCCTGCGCGTTGGTTGGGACCGTGCGTACCTCCCCCCCCCCCCCCCCCCCCCCCTTGAAATCGTAGAGATCATATAGAAATTACGTCATGCTTGCGTCATTTGTTTCCCTCAATGTTTTAAGGGGTACGCAAACCCCTCTTAGTACTCTATATATAAAAACAAAATGAAACGATTCTTTTACTTACTTGAGCAAAAGAGCGTGGCAAATTCAAAAACGTGTCTGTCTGTCTGTGTTTCTGTGTCTGTCTTTCTGCCTGTCTGTCTGTCTGCGTTTTTTGTGCCTGTCAAACTGACTGTCTTCTTCTTCTTCTTCTTCTTTTCTTCTTCTTCTTCTTCTTCTTCTTCTTCTTCTTCTTTCTTCTTCTTCTTCTTCTTCTTCTTCTTCTTCTTCCTCCTCCTTCTTCTTCTTCTTCTTACGTGCCCGGGCAGGCGCTATGTGTCCGGTTCTCAGTTTTCATTGCCCCTCCTCCCCCCCCTCCTTCCCCTCCTCCTCCTCCTCCTTCTTCTTCTTCTACGTTGCCCGGGCAGGCGCTATGTCCCCCCCCCCCCCCCCCCCCCCTCCGGTTTTCCCCCCCCCCCCACCCCACCCCCCCCCCCCCCCCCCCCCCCCCCCCCGCTATATTCATCTGGGCCTGTATTCACGTTGAGATAGCATGAGACTTAGCATCATGCTAACTTAGAAGCTCTTCCAAAAGTCCTATTAAATCCTACAGGACATTGGAAGAGCTTCTAAGTTAGCATCATGCTAAGTCTCATGCTATCTCAACGTGAATACAGGCCCCGGCCGACACATTCCGATTTCGGAGGAGACTAGTACATAGAGTGAACAACTTGAAAGACAAACGCGTGGGTCGTTGTCTAGTCTAGGGACATTCTCCTCTGAGACAAGAGGCGGAGCAAAACCAGACAGCTATTAGGGATAGAAGGAAGGGGGTGGTGTGGGGTGGGGGGTGGAGGGCTGGGACGGGAATGGCAGATGCATAATCTGTTTTTTTATATCCAGTCTCTCTCTCTCTCCCTACCTCCACCCCTCCCTCCCTCCCCTTCTTTCCCTTTTTATTTATCCCCTCGTTTAGTGAGCTCAGGGGACAAATTACCGTCGTGTAGACGAGAAACTGCACTGTTGATGCTGCAGACAAAAATTAAAAAAAAAAGAGAAAACACACAAGACGGCAAAGCCTTTAAAGGAGCACCCTGACGGATGAGTTTTTTTTAATACAAGAAACACGTCGAGGTCACCAGGAAAACACCATTTACAGAGATAGCAACACTCACTTTGCTCTGGTTTCCTAGAAATCAAACCGTCAAATTGGCGATTCCTCCTTGGCGGAGGTGCTGGAAGTCAAATTCTTTCAGTGAAAGAGAAGACAATGTGCCTTCTCTTTTCTAATGGCCGCCTGAGTTTAGACCAAAATCGTTTGCACGAAATGTTTCTCAAAACAAGCCTTTTTTTTTTTGGGGGGGGGGGGCACGGTTAGTTTATCTAAAGAAGTTTTGCTCACAACAAAGAAAACAGCTCCAATTGGTTTTGTTACTGCACTAAAAAAAAAATGGGCCATAGCTTCAACCACAATGAGTGACCTTCACCCACCCCATCCAAAATGGCTTCTCTCTCTCTCCGGCATCTCCGCCAAGGAAGGAATCGCCGTTTTGACGGTTTTGATTTCTAGGAAACCAGAGCAAAGTGAGTGTTCCGATCCTTGAAAAAAAGGCTGTCTTTCATTGGTGATCTCGACGTGTTTCTTGCTAAAAAACTCATCCGTCAGGGTCCACCTTTAAGCTGGAAATCCTCATGCACGGAAACAGCACGGCGACGGCAACGACACAGGCAAAAAGTATGTCGCGTTAATCGCTCAAACTAAATCTCTACTGCTTGAATCCATAAGACACGAAACGGCAACGGCAAGTCACCGGCACCTGCGCACGGCAGGAGTTTTCGGAGCATGTAGCGAATTCTGCCGTTGCCGTCCACGAAATAGGGACGGCATCATGAAATTTGAAAAGAAAAATGCCTCGGTCAGCTATGGAAAGGGGGGGGGAGAGAGGGGTGTTCGGTCAAGGTCGTGTTTGGATAGACAGGGCGCCATCTCTTTCAAACAAAAAAGACGCCGTGCCGTTTCCGTTTGGATGGATTCAAAACTTCGGGTTTCGTCACGGAACCTAGGACGACAACGACAACAAAAAAGCTGCCGTGCCCGGTCTGGAAGCGTGGATGTGGATTTCCAGCTTTATAAACTTTACTCCCAATAGGAATTGTTCGGAAATAATTAAGGGGACTAATTCCATGGTGTGTGGGAGTGATCTCGCCTAATTCAATCGGTCAAACAGGGGAAGTTACTCTACCATCAGGCAAATCCCCAGCCCTCGCTTCGTGTGTTTGAGGAGACACACAGCATGTAGAACGCAGTGCTGCGTCATTCTAAAATTTGATGTAATTTATATTTTTCCGTCACAGTTTGTTAAATTATATCACTTTGTAGCAATTGGTCACCCCGTATTTTTTTATTTTTTTTAAATGTTTGCATGTCGCTGACTGGCATCCTGCGGTTTCAAGCTTCGACGTCATGCCGCCATGGCTGCTTTAGTTTTGACCGAGTAAGTCGAGGTAATCAACTCTAATTTTCACGAAGTGCTCTCCCCTAGTTTTTTTCTCTCCGAAAATCGTCTATTACATCAGTTTTGGATCGGCTTTGGTATTGCAATATCTCCAGGGTCGACCCACCATCTTTACATAACCTATATATAAGTGTCCCACATGTACCTGTTTCATTTTTGTTCTGTACATCCAGTAATGGTGAAAAATCAGGGGAGATAATTTTCGACTCTTTGGGTTATCGTGAGGTTGTTTTTAAAGACCCAGTACGTCACGTGTCAAAATCACGGTTTTCACGTGTGTAAGAAATCTTATTTTTGACCAAGTGTTGCTCCCATACAAATGTCCCTCTTGCACGAAAAACAAGACATCACTTTAAAGAGCAGCTTCATATCGTATACGAGGAAAGTTTGAAATGTGGGCCACACCGACCCAGAAAAAACCAAGGGACTTAATCCAGCCGGCTCAGTGGGTCTTTAAGACTCACTGACGCACCACGATTAAGTCCCTTGTTTTTTTCTGGGTAGCTGCGACCCACATACAAATGTCCCCAACTTCAAATTGAGGCTGCTCTTTAAAATGATGTTTCGTTTTCAATTTGGGGGCATTTGTATGGGAGTCAAACCTGGTCAAAACAAGATTTCTTACCAGCTTTAAGAGGGAAAACACGTGCAACCCGTGATTTTGACACGTGATCTGGTGGGTCCTAAGAAAAAAAATCGAGAATTGGAGAAGGGACAAGGAACGAGCGGGGGAGGATGGTGGTGGTGTGTGTGGGGGGTGCATAAGGATATGAAAAATGACGAGGGGTGGGTGGGGAGGGGGGGGTCACTTGCGTTACAGCTTAGTAATGAAGGGAGGGGGGGTGGGTGGGGGGTGAGGAGGACACACTTCTACTCTACATGCATGAGAGCCGTCATGGGGTTGTCAACTACATGTTTGATTTAGGGCATGCATCTTTCATGAGAAGACGAGCGGGTGTCACGGGACTCTCTCTCTCTCTCTGTCTGTCTCTCTCTCTGTGTCTCTGTCTCTCTCTCTATCTCTCTGTCTCTCTCTCTCTCTCTCTCTCTATCTCTCTCTCTCTCTCTCTCTCTCTGTCTCCCTCTCTCTCTCTCTCTCTCTCTCTCTCTCTCTCTCTCTCTGTCTCTCTCTCTCTCTCTCTCTCTCTCTCTCTCTCTCTCTCTCTCTTCTCTCTCTCTCTCTCTCTCTCTCTCTCTCTCTCTCTCTCTCTCTCTGTGTGTGTGTGTGAGTGTATGTGTGTGCGTACTACATGCGCGTATGTGTGTGTGTGCGCGTGCGCGCGTAATATATGTGTGTGTACGTGCGTGCGTATATGTGTGTGTGTTTGCGGCGCGCGCGCGCGCGTATCTCATGTGTGTGTGTGTGTGTGTGTGTGTGTGTGTGTGTGTGTGTGTGTGTTTAAAGGGTTGCGCAAAAACATACACCCATACCTGAAACAAACATTTAAAAGCCGCCTCCATTGCTACTACATAACAGCAGGAGGTCATTTATGTACTTGTTTTAAAAGCAAAACACAGACAGGCGTTCGGTGATCAATATTATCTTTTGGGGGGGCCTTGGTAGTGTTGTGGCAGATTTTGTTGTTTAACACACACACACACACGCACGCGCACGCACGTGCGCGCGCGCACGCGCACGCACACGCGCACACGCGCGCGCGCATACGCACGCACGCACGCACACGCACGCCGCACGAACACACGCGCACACACACGCACACGCACGCACACACACACACACAACACACACTGTTTGAACTCCACTCGGCTTTTCGCTATAGCAATAACAGTGTGGTAATGACAAAAGCATATGAAGTATGCGCACGTGCATACCCATTCACGCACACGCTCACACACACACGCACGCACGCACCCACGCACGCGCGCGTACGCACACACACACACACGCAGCATACGCAGCACATTCCACACATGTGAACACACACATTCCTCCGTTTCTTCGTTATCTTTTAGTCCATCCATCTCTCTCTCTCTCTGTCTCTCTCTCTCTCTCTCTCTCTCTCTCTCTCTCTCTCTCTCTCTCTCTCTCTCTCTCTCTCTCTCTCCCCCTCGGGGTCATGCGTATGTAATGTGAAAACTTTTGTAAAAGCACCCAAACAAAAAATAAAATAAAAAGACGAACATTAACATTACATAGACCCAGACAATACAAAACAACGTGTCTGTACAGGTTTTTTTTTTTTTTAGGGGGTCGTCTCACAAGTCTTTCAGTAATTCAGCAACCGAAACAAAAACCAAAAACAAGATCAAAGAATCAAATTAACCTTCAGATGAAGTCATTACGGAAAACAGCAACTGTTCCTACACACGTCTCTTTCTTTTTTTTGGTCTGTCGTTATTCGAAGCAAAAAAACACACACAAAACCCACCAAAAAACCAAGAACGCTTTCTTCTCAGTGTTCTAGTTCCCTTTCTTTTCCAAGCGTACCAGTATAGGCCTACACTTAAAAAAGACAATATAAAAGACATCAGTAAGCACAGATTGGAGCATTATTTTCACTCAAAATCGTTGCATTAGCTGCTTTTTTTATAAATAAAATAAATAAATAAATGAAAGCTCGGTTCAATGACAGTGCGTCGCTTTTGCTCTTCGAAGGTTAAAAAGTTCGCTTCTTTATTATTTTAAATAGTAAAAACGTGCTCTTGTTCTCGCGATCTTATCTCTTTCACACTCCTCTGTCTCTCTGTCTGTCTGTCTCTCTCTCTCTCTTTCACACACACACACACACACGCGCACACGCACACCACACGCACACGCACACACACACACACTGACACACACACACACACACACACACACACACACACACACACACACACATACAACCAGTATAGGCCTACACTTAAAAAAGATTTTATGACAGATTTTATTATTTAAAACAGACATTTTTATGTCTAATATCACTTCTAAGTGAAAAGACGTTAAATTAAAGAACAACAACAACAACATACACACATTATTTTGTTTATAGATATAAAAATTGAAGATAGCAAACAATGGTCATTTAAAAACGTAAGTAACCAGGAAGTTAGCTGATTAACTAATAAACAACAGATTTGTGCTTTGTTCTCTCTCTCTCTCTCTCTCTCTCTCTCTCTCTCTCTCTCTCTCTCTCTCTCTCTCTCTCTCTCTCTCTCTCTCTCTCTCTCTCTATCTCTCTCTATCCTCTCTCTATCCGCCTCTATCTCTCTCTCTCTCTCTCTCTCTCTCTCTCTCCTCTCTCTCTCTCCTCTCTCTCTCTATCTCTCTCTCTCTCTCTCTCTCTCTCTCTCTCTCTCTCTCTCCCCTCTCTCACACACACACACACAACTACTACTACTACTACTACTACTACTACTACTACTACTACTACTACTACTACTACTACTACTACTACTACTACTACTACTACTACTACTACTACTAGAAAACGGATAAAAACGGAAAAGGGGATCATTCCAGAAAATCAATTTTGAAAAATGGGAGAATTCAAGTACCCCGACCAACCATTACTAGTGGTGCCGTTATTATTTTGCGGCACGTAGCGTCGTTATTACTGCCGGTGTCATGAGAAATAAGTACCTACCGTGAAATAAGTACCCTTCAACAGCGCACTAGAGCCATTCTTCTTTCATGTGATAACTAAGTCAACTATTATTTAAAATATTGATATTTAAGTGCTCAATCTACACGGAAAGAACCAAGAAATAGAGCGGGAGGGTATAAATCTACATTTTTGCTGAGAAATCGATATACAAAGTCATGTCACTTAGTTTCGTATTTTTCCACAATGGCGGACGATAAAAGCAACCATCCGGCGTGCAAACGAAAATAAATAATAATAAATATTAGAAAAACATCCCTGACTTCAGTATCTAATGATGAATCTTCTGTTCTTCCTGCATGCCACAAAGACGCCTCTGAATGTATTTAGGGGCGAATGTTCCCCAAACAGCAAACAATTCGAACGAGGAAAAGAGTATTTATTTCATGGGTAAAATATTTTATGCAACACCGGCACCAGAGCAACGGTAGTATTGTCTTGTAGTACCAATCCTGGCATTCCAGAAAAGAGGCATTTCCATCATGAACCAACGGTAGTTCTATGATCATGTAATAGTCCCTCGTTAGGCGCCCGGTTATTTTACCACACGCTACTGAGCCATTTGGGGTGAGTCCTCTTTTCCCCAACGTTTTGTCCTTTGCCGATCTACGATCGCAAAGGAGTATGAATTCGTTCGTGTATGTTTCTTTGTTGTTGTTGTTGTTTGTTTTTTTTTGGGGGGTTTTCCGGTCTGTCCTCAAGGATATCTCCCGAACCGCTTGACAGAATCGCTTCAAATTTTGTGTGGTGGTGTATCACCATGAGAGGAAGGCATCCGCGCATAAATTATCGCAGTCCGTGACCTTGATCTTGGCGTATGACCTTGAAAACCGAAAATATTTAAGGGGCTATAACTTTGTTGTTGTTGCGTCTTGCATTTGTTTTGTTTTTTTGGGGGGTGTAAAAAAATATGTTTATGTTTCTGTCTCTGTCTCTCTGTCTGTCTGTATTTCTGTCTGCCTCTTTGTTTGTCTCTGTCTTTGTCTCTCTGATTCTGTCTATCACTCTTTCTTTCTCTGTGTGTTTCTGTCTTTGTCTCTGTCGCTGACTCTGTCTCTGTCTCTCTGTCTTTTTCTGTCTTTCTGTCTCTCTTCTGTCTGTCTGTTTCTCTCTCTCTCTCTCTCTCTCTCTCTCTCTCTCTCTCTCTCTCTCTCTCTCCCTCTCTCTCTCTCTCTCTCTCTCTCATACAGCCAATGTTGATGTATGCATATGAGGTCTGGGGTGTGTTAAATAATATACATAATTATGGAGAAAGTCCACACATATGCAATCAAGGGTATCATGCATGTTCCAATACATGCATCTAATAAAATGGTCTATGGGGAAATTGGACAATATCCAATGTTTATTTTAGCATATGTGAGATCTAGTAAATATTGGTTGCGATTGGTAGCTTTACCCCCAGGAAGACTTTGTAATCAGGCCTATGGAATGTTGGTACTGCAGCATGAACTAGGTAAATACAACTGGGTCTCTTGTGTGCAGAGAATTTTGATGGAAAATGATTTTGGTATTGTGTGGCTTTGTCAGGGAGCAGGTAATTCTGTGCAATTTTTATCTGAATTTAAAGACCGATTGGTTTGTTCATATAAACAGAACTGGCATGCCAGTATGGATGGAAATTCAAAATATGAATGTTTTTTGTCATTTAAAAGCATTTTTGAGGAAGAAAAGTATTTTATGTTGGTCACTCATAAGTGGCACAGATATAATTTATGTAAATTTAGAACGAGAACTCTTGGTCTAAATGCCAACAAAAGATGGTTCGAATCATCAGAGAACGGGACATGTAATATGTGTAGGGGAGATAATATTGAAGATGAAATACATTTTATATTTGATTGTCCCATGTACACACATATCCGAAAAGAATGTGTAATATTTAAACATACTCTTGCATTGCAGAAAGATCTTAAAGCAATTTTGTCTTCAGAGGATGGACAAAATTATTGTATCATTAGCTAAGTATATAGCAAAAGCTAGTGATTTCAGGAAAAATAAAATAAATCAATAACTGTTTAGTCAACTAAGTAAGAGGTATTTGGTTTTGATTTCTACTTTGCATATTTAGTTTCTAATAGTCAAAGAAATTGAGTTCTATGTATGTTCTATGTATGCACTAGTTGTGGGGGGCACTAATCATGGTGGGGGGGGGGGTGGGGCGGTGGGGGGGGGGGGGGGGGGGGTGGGGAAACATGGGGGGGGGGTGCTGGTGTGTGAGTGAGTTGTATATGAATACAATACATGTGCGAGTGGGTGCCATATTGTTATAACTGATTCAAACATTTTGTATCCCCCCTTGCCAAGAGGGCTATTGCTAATGACAATAAAACATTGTCCACTGTTCATTGTTCATTGTTCATCATTGTCTCTCTCTCTTTCTCTCCACACACGCGCGCGTTTACAACCAGGAGCATACAGGTGCTTTTTTCTGGTCTTATTTCCATTCTAAATTATGAAACGTTGTGTTGAAGTGTCGCTTTTGTTTTGGTCTTTGCCTTGAATTGGGAGTAGTGTTTTACATAGTTTAGCCATCTTGTTTTTAATTTTCTTCCTTCCGTCTCTCTCCCCGAACGACCTAAAGCCCAATTTCCTACCACCGTAAGGCCGTGTACACACATAAGCGGATATTCCGTGCGGAAACCCGTGCGCAATCCATAAATAAGTAAAACAAAGAAAGGGAAAAGATTTGCGCGCACGTGTCCGAATTTCCCCTATATGCGTAAACCTTTATCCTTCTTTCTTCCACTTATTTAGGGTTTTCATCGTACGGAACTTACGCGTCTAATGTGAACCCGGCCTTAGGGCCTAGAATAGTATAGTACCTTACTTGGGCGCATAACGGCAGCATGACGCATCTGCGCTCATAGTTGACAGGAAACTGTCTGAACAATCGAAGAAGAAGTAACTCAGCTGTAATTAGGCCGGGTTCACATTAGACGCGTAAGTTCCGTACGGAAAACCCTAAATAAGTGGAAGAAAGAAGGATAAAAGTTTACGCCTATAGGGGAAATTCGGACACACGTGCGCAAATCTTTTCCCTTCTTTGTTTCACTTATTTATGGATTGCGCACGGGTTTCCGCATGGAATATCCGCATTATGTGTGTACACGGCCTAATAGAAATAGTAATTGTAATAGCGGCAGCAGCAGCAGTAATAGAATCGATGGCCATGATAACAAAGAATCAGATATGCCAAACAGGCTGTATGCACGCTAGTGCGCAAATGTTTGCTCGGTTGAAAGGCCTGCATTGGATCTGAGATTTCATTTCAGTTCGGGGGGCAGTGGGTGGGTGCCTCGTGCCTCCATACGGGGAGCTGGGACGACCTCGCCCCCTCCATGAGTCCTCTCCCCGTGGGGATATACCGGGGGGGGTCATAAAAATAGTTCCCCCACCTTCTGGAAGTTCTGTGCTTCTAACTTCCTCTAATCTGCCACTCTCAATGACTCTGCCTTTTCCCTTTGCTTTCTGTCCTCATCTACTATCTTTCTGACTTATTGGCCCATTCTCCTGCCTATTTGGGGGGGGGGCGGGGGGGAAACAAAAAATCTTCCAAATCATGTTTCTCCTTTGAGCTCCTCCGAAATCGGAATGCGTCGACTGTGCCGCAGCGGGGAGGCCGGGGGGTCTCGCATAATTAGGGGAAGACGGGGTAAAAAGCGCATGGGCGGGTAAGAAGCCCACCCCAATTATCTCATGAAATAAAGAAAAATTTCAGTCACATTTGCCCATGAGACGAATGCGTATACATTCACGCTCGTCTCATGGGCAAAATGAGACTGAAATTTGCTTCATTTCATGAGATAATTGGGGTGGGCTTCTTACCCGCCCATGCGCTTTTTTACCCCGTCTTCCCCTACCTACCAATTCTTCCGCCCAACTTACTACTCCACTCTATCTCCTAAAAACCTTCTTCCACCTCCTAAAATAGAACTCATTTTAACCAAAACTTCCATCAATCGATCGTTCCTCCCTCTCCCTTACGTGGTAGGTTCTTCGTTTAGCAATCATGTTCCAAACACGTAGTCTTCCTGAAAAGCGTTCTGTCTTTCAACATTTCCGGACATGTTAAGTTGTTAGAATATCTAGATACCATAGTATAATGGAAGAAAAAGTCTTTCGGATGAGACGATAAACCCCGATTGGTCCCGTGTGCCCATGCACTTAGCATACATTAAACCCAGTGGCAACGAAAAAGTTGTCATTTGGTCAAAATTTATCCCACCCCACCCACCTCATCAGTCACACACAAAAAATCGCATGCAAAAAAAATAAAAAAAAACAATGAAAAAATTGGGTGGCGCGCCTCTGGCTGCGACGCTCTCTCCAGGTGGGAGCAGACCGACCCGAATTTCACAGAGACGCCTCTTTGACTATAAAGTAGCTAATACCTAATACCTAAAAACCCGTATAAAAACAAAAAAGAACACGCACAAAAACTACAAAATGGCGGACATCAAAGGTACTTGGAGTTTTTATAAAAAAAATTGGGTCTAATTTTTGTTCTTCTGTTAAAGTTCACCAGTTAAGGAAATAATGACTCAACCGGAGTGAGTGAAAATCTGTTTGACACCCTCCGGTCTGGAACAGACTCAAATTGGGTAGGCGCTGCACTTGCGACGACGCGCTCTCCGGGGGAGAGCAGCCCGGATTTCACGGAGATAAGTCTCTGTGACTAGAATATACCCAATACCAAAAATACCAACATACCATATATGGGACATTAGTAGATATAAAGATGGTGGGAACGATCCTGGAGGCAATGCCCGGAGGCAGTGCAACACCAGTAAAGTCCCGAATGTTTAACAATACAGATAGATATATGTATGAAAGACCTAACCTGTAGACACTAGATAGTATACCCTATAAGAAACGTCATAGTGAGTGGGCTGAGTCCATTATAAGTTTGGAAGTAATATTTTCTTCAAATTTGCTTGGACTATTTTGTTGAAGACATAGAAAGTGTGGTTCATTATTCGATTTGTGTTCCACCACCCACCCACACGCTACGCACGCGCGCACGCACACACGCACACGCGAACGCGCAGCATGCACACACACACACACACACACACACACACACACACACACACTGACACACACGGCGCGCGCGCGTGCGCGCACACGCAAGCACGCAAACACGCACACACACAACATCACACACACACACACACACACACACCACACACACACCACACACACACACCACACACGCACGCACTACACTCACACTCTCACACCACACACACACACACACAAACCCCCCCCACCCCCCCCCACCCAACACACATACACACTCACAACAACACACACACACACACGCACGCACGCCTCACGCACGCACACACGCTCACGCACACACATGCGCGCACGCACACGCACGCACACACACACACACACACACACACCACACCACACTGGACAACTTTGCCCAGCATTCTTGAAATGAAGTCCATCTAAATCTGCTTTTTGGTTGTTTTAAACTTTAAAGAACTATTTGATTGATAAATTGTAAAATCTTAATTCATTATGATGTATATTCGTATGTGATCATAAATATGGAAATAATGTTATTCTTCCTTCTCTTTTCCTCTTTTCTTTCCCTTCTTTTTCTCTCAATTATTATCTTACCTTTCTTCGCTCTCTCTCTCTCTCGCACCTCCATAAGCTCCCTCTCTCCCTTCCTTCCACTCCTCTCCTCCCTCTCTCTCTCTCGGCATTCTCTCCCCTCGTCTCCTCCACCGCTCCCTCCCTCGAATCTCTCTCTCTCTCTCTCGTCTCACATCTCCTCTCCCCCACTCCTCTCTCTCATCTACGACTCTCCCTCAGCTCTCTGTCTCCTAGGCGTAGCCTCAAACCTATCTCGTTCCAAAACTAAAGTTCAAGTTCTCAAGTTTTCTCAAGTTTTTCTCTCTCGAGACTCCTCTCATCTCTTCCGCCCGATCTCTCTCGTCTGCATCTCTGGAACCTCTTCTGATCTCTCTCTTCTCCTCTCTCTCGTTCTCTTTCGTCTCATCTCTCTCTCATCCCGCATCTCTCTCGCTTCGTCTCTCTCCTCCCTCTATCTCACTCACTCTTTCCTTTGCTCTCTCTCCTCTCTCTCTCTCCACTCTCTCTCTCAAACTCTCTCTCTGCTCTCTACTCTCTCTCTCTCTCTTCTCTCTCTCTCTTTCCCTCTCTCTCTCTCTCTTCTCTCTCTCTCTCTCTCTCTCCCACACGCTCTCTCCCTCTCCTCTCTCATCTCTCCCTCTCTCTCTCATCTCTCTCTCTTCGGTTCTCTCTCTCTCTCTCTCTCTCTCCCTCATCTCTCTCTCTCTCTCCCTCTCCCACACACTCTCTCTCTCTCTCTCTCTCTCTGGAAGACTAGGCGTTGCCTAAAATCTATATCCTTGGAACTTGAATAAAGTTTAAGTTTTCAAGTTTTTCAAGTTTTCTCTCTCTCTCTCTCTCTCCTCTTCCTCTCTCTCATCTCTCTCTCTTCTCTCGCTCTCTCTTCTATCTCTCTCTCTCTTCTTCTCTTCTCTCTCTTCTCTCTTCTCCTCTCCTATGTGGAAAAAGACTAGGCGTTAGCCAATAAACTCTTATCCTGCAAAATAAAAGTCTCAACCAGTTGTTAAAGTGT
>CM065696.1:45349853-45364853 GCA_017654935.2 Phymorhynchus buccinoides | reverse complement strand
ATTGGGATGATTATGATGAATTTGGAAGTTTACTAAATTGAACCAATAAGGCAACCGAGTGAGAATCGAACTGGCAACTCCAATCAGAGCTAGGTCCAAAACTTCTTCGCCGCTTTTATAGCCTTAAGGGCCAGGCACACGTCCACTAAAAGAGCCACCGATCCTGTACGATACGATTCGATCGCTCTCTCTCTGTGGTTGGTTTAACGTTTTAGATTCGACCATGGGGTCTCCAAGAACAAAACGTGATTGGCGCAATCGAGATCACGTGGTCGAATCTTAAGCGGGTACAGTCGTACGATTTTAGCGGGACGTGTGGCTGGCCGTTTTAGCCAGGTAACGCGTCAACCCGGCTTCAGCAGTACGCAATGTTTGCAGAGGACTCTCGCACGCTAGTAATGTTGGTGCGATTAATATTGATAACGCAGCGATGTGATATATTATCGATTGAGTGACCTGAAGCCGGGCTTCTGGTAGTTATTTAGCTCTCAGACTGGGGCACCGGGTGGATGATGCCTCGTGCCTCCATACGTGGAGCTGGACGACCACGCCTGGTAAGATATAATCACTTCGTACCCAGCGGATGTGCTTATCATATCGATTGAGTGATTCAGTGCTTAATTTTATGAAGTATTACCAAAGGCTATAAAAGGGTAAGTATGGACTACGCTAAGAGTTACGGCGAGCCGGGCTGATAGAGTTATCGTTAGTGGGGTAGTTCACAGTGGCGGACTATCCAAAGACTCAGACTGGAATTTGGAAGAAGAATTCAACTGGCCTATCGACGTGTTTTGCAACCTAAATGTGTCACGTTTAAAAGGGACAAAACCAGTGTTTCTATCCTCACTACTCATATATTGAAAGGGAACGGATGTTAGTTTTTTCTATTCAGGTTATTTGGTTTCTACTAAAGCTTAAGTGGGAAACTAAACGTTGTTACTTTCTTAAATTAAGTAACCCGATTTAAGCTTACTTAATTTAGAAAAAGTAACAACGTTTAGTTTCCCACCTCAAGCTTTAGTAGAACTTCATAAAATTAAGGCACAGCTGAAGCCGACTTTTCTGGCAGTTAGTTAGCTCTCAGACTGGGGCACCGGGTGGGATGAGCCTCGTGCATCCATACGGGGAGCTGGATGACCCCGCCCCTTGCACGAGTCTCTCCCCGTGGGGATAACGGGGGGGCGGGGGGGGGGGGGGGTTTCGTATACCTCCACCTTCTGGAAAGTGTCGCGCTAGTAACTACTCTATATGTCACACTCTTTGACTCTGCCTTTTCCTTTTGAAAAGAGTACCCCCCATAGAGTATCTTATGTGGCTTATTGGTCCATCCTCCTGCCTTCCCCACCCCACCCACCCACCCTAAAAAACCATCTTCCAAATAATTCTTCTTTCAGCTCACCCGAAATCAGAACGTGTCGGCTGAATGCAGCAGCGGGGAGACCAGTGGAAAACTGGAAACCGGACACATACGTATGTTTTAAGTCCTATCGTGCAAATTTGTCCTTATGGTGCACATTAGTCTAAAATGACCCTGTTCTCTGCTTTTGTTTGATATTTATTGCAAGTATTTATTTCATTACTCGCCATGCTGCATTGCCACACAAACTTTGAAGCCATTACACTCACTGGTTCGTGAGATACAGCTCGGACATGAAAAGAAGGAAATTTCGGTTTTGTGAGTGTTCCTTGGTGGAGGTTTGCACTGGCGGTTCAAAATTCAGGATCTGAATAGGTTGCAACATGCTGATCAATAATATGTATGGTTATAGGAGACCCTAGGCTTATTCTAAGTCATGGTATCCGCGAAAGGACAAATGTCCGCGAAAGGACAAATGTCCGCGAAAGGACTTAACATACGTACCTCACCCATTGTGGCTTTATGGCCTGGGAACGCAGAAGAATTAAGAAGAAGAAGGTTCTCAGACCTCAATAATAATTATTTTAGTTCCTGTGTAGACATGACATTTACAGTGGACTGCCATTATTATAATATCATGTTTCGCCTATGCCTGCTTTATCTCCCTTTGATCTCAAAAACCGGACGCCATTCGCAGCATGGTAACGTTTTTCTTATGCAGCAGAGGTTCGGGTACGGGTTCGTATCTCGCATTCTCCAGGCTACGGGTACGGGCTCAATCAGGGACACATGTTAACTCTGACGTGTTTCCTAACCCATCCCTAACCCTATTCCTTATTACCAAGATGTGGTTAAAATAGACGAAATTTAAAAAAAAAAAGCATTTTTGTGACGAAAACTTCGACTATGAGAAAGTTACTATCCCTGAAATGGTCTGAGTGTTTTTCAGCAACGCCGTACCCGTAGCCACTGTGTTTTCTCCAGTGATGTTCATACTCTCTGTCCCTGGCTGATTATCTGTGTAGTAATGTACAACTGAAATCGTACACTGTACGATACGATTAGATCACGTGGTCTCCAGGACACAACATGTTATTCGCACTTCGAGATCACATGATCGACTCCGTGCGTACAGTCGTTCGATTTGCTGACGTTTGGCTGTCCCTTAAACGGTGTGTGCATAATGCATGTATGTACCCACACCGCCCACACACGCAACACACACACGCACACACACATGTATGTACACACACATACACACACACACCACTCGCGCACCACACGCCACACGCACACACACACACACACCCACCACAGACCTACGCACGCACGCCACGCACACGCTACGCACACCACACACAACACACACACACACACACACACACACACCATATTCGCGCTTGTTGCTCTCGCCCTCGCATTAAAAAACCCACCCCACCCCAGTCTGTGCCATAACAAAAGAATGACCGTGTTGCGGTTGGTGTTAATCTTCAATAACAAAAGAATTCGCAGAACGTAATTCACCACTCAAAATACACAATGCAAAGAAAGCACAAAACCTAATAGGGCCACAAAAAAAAAAAAAATTTTTTTTTTAAGGGGGAAAGAAAAACTGGGGGGTGGGTTTTATGTGGACCACTTACAGCAAACTGGCGTCATCCAAATTGATATTCCAGGCTGTTAAAAAAAGTAATCTATCTATAGCACTATGTACTTGGAATCTTCTGACATTCACCTCATGACGTTCCCTTGGTGTTTTCGGATTGTTTATCTCTGTCTTCTGTCTGTCTGTCTGTCTGATTGTCTCTTTCTCTGTCCTCTCTGTATCTCATTCTCTCTGTCTGTCTGTTTTTGTCCTCTATGTCTCTCTGTCTCTCTCTCTCTTCTCTCTGTCTCTCTCTCTCTGTCTCTCTGTCTCGCTCTCTCTGTGTCTCTCTGTCTCTCATCTGTCTCTCTCTCTCTCTCTCTCTTCTCTCTCTCTCTCTCTCTCGTCTCTGTCTCTTCTCCTCTGTCTCTCTGTCTCTCTTCTCTCTGTCTCTCTGTCTCTCTCTCTCTCTGTGTCTCTGCTGTCTTCTCATGTCTCTGTCTCTCTCTCTCTCAGAGCTCACTTCTCTCTCTCCTTTCGTCCTCGTATCTCTCTCTCTCTCCTCTCAATCTCTCGTGCTCTTCATCTTCGCGCTCTTCTCTCTCCAATATAGTCTCTCGTCCTATCTCCATCTCTTCTCTCTCTCTCTCTCAAACCTCGTTTCATTTGCTGATGTCATGTGAAACAACAAAGTAATGTTAATACAGCTTTGTTTGTTCATGAAGCGTTGTAGTTGGTTTAAAATAAGCTCTGCAACTTAAAAAAGTATAATGATAACTTTGGTAATTGTTTTGTAGATTAATTAACAATGAATGTTATGCTTATTTCTTGTTTGCTATGTTTCCTTCCATGCCTTATTTTTCTTTTTTGTTAGTTAGGAAGGTGTCACATTTGTTATTTAATTTACGATGTAATTTTGGCCCCCATCAGATAGGGGCCTAGCCTAAAATCTGTTAAGCAATTCGTAATTCTCTCTCCTTCAGAACACAGAAAGGGGAAAAAAAGAGAAATACAGTCTATAAGAAGTCAGGAGCGGGTGGGGACGGTGTGGTGTGTGTGTGTGGGGGGGGGGTGGGGGGGGGGGGGGGGGTTGGGGTGGGGGGGGGGGGTTAAATGGGAGGAAAAACTAAGTGCGAAAGAAAGAGAAACCTGGCATCTGTTTCTTGTGTGTGTGTGTGTGTGTGTGTGTGTGTGTGGTGTGTGTGGGTGTGTGTGTGTGGTGTGTGTGTGTGTGTGTGTGTGTGTGTGTTGTGTGTTGTGTGTGTGTGTGTTGTTTTTGTGTGTGTTGTGTGTGTGTGTGTGTGGTGTGTGTGTGGTGGTGTGTGGTGTACATGTGTTTGTTGTGTGTGTGTGTTTGTGTGTGTGTGTGTTGTGTGTTTGTTGTGTGTTGTGTTAGTGTTGTGTGTGTGTTTTGTGTGTGTGTGTGTTGTGGTGTGTGTGGTGTTGGTGTGTGTGTGTGTGTGTGTTGTGTGTGTGGGTTCGTTGTGTGTGTTTGTGTGGTGTGTGTTTGTGTAGGTGTGTGTGTGTGTTGTGTGTGGAGTGTGGTGTTATGTGGTGTGTGTGTGTGTGGTGTGTTGTGTGTGTGTGTGTGTGGTTGGTGTGTACGGTGTGGGTGCGTGCGCACGTTTGCGTGCGTGTGTGCCGCGCGCGCGCTGGCAAAAGCCCTTGCCTTACTAATACTGCCCGACTAACACTGATCGAGGAGTGAGTGACTCGGCCCATTTCCTTGTAGCGTGCTTTGTGCGTGCCGTTCGATGACCGCTGCACCGAAGCGCATCCAAATCATTAGCAACACCGTTTTTAGAGTGGGGCCAAGGACACCAGAATTCCATTATACGATTCTTTTCCCTCATATTTTTAAAAATACAATAAAATTCTGTTTAAAAAACCTGTTTCGGCACTACGAGTCCTGTCTCGTTCCATAGTCTTTGTTCCCTAGGCCATTGGCCATAATGTGGGGTAAGGCCGTAACATTCGATTGGCTTGGAGTCAAACGGACTATCTTTAGATAGTCCATTGACGCATTAATTGACCTGTTACTAAAACTAATAACTTGCATCAAAACAATGACTGCAGAAATATATACAAGGTTTTTTGCCGTTTTTATTATGTCTGCAGTCTTTTTGTTTTTAATACAAGTTTATTTAGTTTTTCGTCTAATTTTCAATAATATGTCAATGGTTCTATCTAAAGATAGTCCGTTTTGACTCAGCCATCGGTATGCCTCCGGTTTTCGTCTCACTGGTCTCCCCGGCTGCGTACACAGTGTGGTGTTTGTATGTGTGTGTATGTGTGTGTGTGTGGAGGAGGAGGAGCTCAAAGGAGAAAAGTTATTTGGAACATTTGTTTGGAGAAAACAAAGGGCAGGAGAATGTGGGCCAATAAGTCAGAAAGATTAGTAGATATCAGAAAACAAAAGGGAAAAAGGCAGAGTCAAATAAGTGGCTAAATAGAGGTAAGTTACAAGCACAGAAGTTCCAAGAAGTGGGGGGAACTTTTTTTACGTGAGGCCCCCCCACCCCCGGTATCCCCACGGGGATAATCCTTATTTCCTGTCCATTCATGTTTTACATTTTTAGTACTTCCCACTTCTGTTCAAACAGAGTGTATTGGATGGGGACTATGGCTGTGCACGTTCGCTCGTCTGTGTTCCCTGTGAGTGTGTGTGTGTGTTTGTGTGTGTGGTGTGTGTGTGTGTGTGTGTGTGTGTGTGGTGTATGTCTGTCTCTCTGTCATCTCTCCTCTTCTCTCTCTCTCGCTTTCTCGCTCTGCTCCTCTCTCCTCTCTCTCTCTCTGTGACAGATAGACAGTGTGTGTGGTGTGTGTGTGTGTGCGTGTGCGTGTGTGTGGCGTGTTGCGTGTGTGCCATGGTGCGTGACAGAGATACATGTGCGGTGTGCGCGCGCGCGCGTGTGTGGTGTTGTGTGGTGTGTGCGTGTGCGTGTGTGTGTGTGTGTGGAAAATGACAGAGAGACAGAGAGGTAAGGGAGAGTAGGAGGAGAGAGAGTGAGAGAGAGAGAGAGAGAGAGAGAGAGAGAGAGAGATTAAATGCATTACCAAAAAAAGAACACAGAACGCGCTCATAGAGAGAGATGAGAGGAGGAGAGAGGGAGAGAGAGAGAAGAGTAGAGAGAGAAAGAGTGAGAGAGAGAGAGACCACACAGACAGACAGAGACCACGACAACCAGAGAGACGACAGAGAGAGACAACGTGTAGACAGAGATAACAGAGAGAGAGTGAGAGATACAGAAGAGAGAGAGAGAGAGAGAGAGAGAGAGAGACACAGAGAGACAGAGACCGAGAGAGACAACAGACAGACGACAGAGAGACAGAGATATAGAAGATAGAGAAGATAGAGAGAGCAGTACAGACAGAGAGATAGACAGAGAGACAGAGAGACAGAGAGAGAAGAGACAGACAGAGACAAGAGGAAGTAAGCCATAAGACACAGAGAGAGAAGAGAGACAGAGAGATAGAGAGAGCATAGAGATCAGAGCTAGAGGAGAGGATGTAATGGGGGAAGAGGAGACAGAATGAATGGTTCCTACCAAAGAAAAAAACCAGACGGGCCACCACATTATTCCGGATCTCTTTCAGGTCTGAACCCGCCAACATTGTAAGTTCATTGCGAGAAAACGAGGAGAGAGAGAAGACAGACAGAGAGAGAACACTGGAAAACTTTATTTAACAAGGATAGACAGTTTTAGGGAGGCGATGCCTATTCTTACAAGTCTGTCCTGGATAAAATAAAACAATGACATACAGACATACAGACCGACACACAGAACAGACAAAAAAGAACACTGAAAAACTTATTTAACAAAGGATAAAGTTGTAGGGTCTGGCCTAATTTTCTTATCAATCTGTCTTGGATAAAGTAAAAAACAATTAAATTTGCTAGAAACGTGATACAAAAAACACAAAGAAAGAAAATCGCCTACAAGAAACGCATTTGAACAACATAAAACTCTCTCTAACAACTCTCTCGTCTCACTCTGTCTGTCCTTTCTCTCACCCACCCCCCCCCCCCATTTAGAGCAGATAGAGGAGAGAGAGAAGAGAAGAGAGAGAGAGAGAGAGAGAGAGAGAAGAATATGATAATTTGTATGTTTCTTGTCAATTACCACTAATATAGGTTTTATGATGTAGTGTAGTGAAGAGTGAGAGAAAGGAGAGAGAGAATAGAGAGAGAGCAGAGAGAGCAGGAGAGAGAGAGAGAGAGTAGAGAGATTCTAGAGGAGGACAGAGAGAGACAGTAGACAGAACAGTCAGGACAGCAGCAAAGAGTAAAGACAACAGACGCACAGACAGACAAACGTCGAGGCGAAGAGACAAGAGAAAGATGCATTCGGAGGACAACGTTTTTGGAACAGTGTTTAATTTGAGCTTTTGGTCCCCAGGGTTGTGGGCCAGGGGGGGGTGTGGGGGGGGGGTCTTTTAAGAGAGCTAATTAAATAGATAGCGACAGAACACAATGGCAGACATGGTGAGGTCAAAAAAGAAAACAAGTAAAACAATACATTCACATATAATAACAACAAAAAGCACTTAATAATCTAGAAATAACATTTTCACAACAAAAAGACTTGATAATCTTAGAAATAAATTCACACTAAAAGTATCCCATACAAACTGCCTACTTTTTTTTTTTAAACAGAAAGAAGAATACAAGGGACATTGTTTATCAGAGCATGGCTTTAAGACCCGTAAAAAACAAAGCAAGCAGGTTTCATATGTTTTTTTTTTTTTCTTTCTCCGCATTTTATGTGTTTTCTTTCTTAAAGTTTTAGAAAACAAGTTACAAGTATATGGATCACCTTTGCGAGTTTGACATTAAGTTAGATTTCGCTGCGGGTATTCATTCAAGTACTAAATTTTAATACCATTGGTGTGACGCTAGAAAATATGTGGGTAATAGCTTCTGACTATGGTCTTTTATCAAAGGAAAAGAAACAAGCAAAAACAAATAGTGAAATTCATCACCAATGTCATTCAGTTCACACAGGTACCATTTTCTTTCTTGCCTAGGAATATCCAAATATACCCTACTGTACGGGGAAACTTATTATTGCAAATTCTAAACTTAATCATTGCTGACGCACGATGTGGCGAAACTAGCAAATACAATGTTCAAGACTAGGGCTTTCTTTAACTAACGATTAGTTTATAACACGCGCTACTACCATCAACATCACTTCTCCCATGTCTGTATAATGATCCTTTAATCTTTGTTGACGACACATTTAAACTGATTTAAAGAAAACATGGGATTTCTCCCACAAATAAGACAATCCCAAGTTCCATTCCACATGTCAAAAACCTGCTGTAATCGATGAGTCTAAACTGGCGCAGAATCGAACATAAAGTTCATAGCTTAAAAGTAAAAACTGAGGTATTGTCCTAGTCTTCATGGTTTTGAAATGAGCGCTATACCAATAGCATAGCATTCTTGTTTTTAATTTCATCTCTATGGGAAGACACCTAGTTCACCCAGTATCATGCAAGTTGGGTTTGAGGTTTTCACATCACAGACCAAGCACTATTTTCAAAAAAACGCAACTGTAACGCTGACATGTTATGATATTTTCATAAGAGAGCACCCCCATAACGTCACATCCATACAACAACACGAGGGTGTACCGACTTTTCAAACATTTTATCTGAACATCCAAAGGAAAATTGATTTGGTTCTTATCTTTTTTAGAAGGCAAACATTGCACTTTGGCAAGTTTACAGGCGTTCTTTGATTGCTAAAGTGAGTGAGTTGTTGAAATTAACATGATACCCAAATATTTGTAATGCCAAACGTCCTCAATGATGGTTTTTTCATAATAAAATTGGGGATTTTTGCGGCATTTGCCACGTGAAAAAATATACTTTTGGTTTAAACGGGTTTTTTTATTCAACTCTTTCCAAATATAGACATAACGTAGGTAAGCTGGGTAACACAAGCATATAGCTTTATACGTACCCGTACACAAATAAATTTTGGTTTATTAAGTTTCAACTTTAACCCAGTTTCACAATTACGTCTGTTGGAGCATTAATGCTGCATGTCCTCTGGTGATTCTGTCTGCCAGGATTAATGTATCTCAGCATACACAATTTTATAAAATCAGCGAAAATATTGATCAACATCATAAAAAATGATATTCCTTGCTTCAGAAAAAAAGTAAAGAGAGTCCACCACACATGATAGGAATCTTTTAGGTCGTCAGATACAATGGAGAAACAATTTGTGATACATTTTTCCTCCTTGTCTAGACGACTAGACGACACAAAAGAGCTAGAACAACCATAGACTTGTCTAGACCTGAGTTTGTGCGTTGTCGATACATTCCTAATACGTCCATGATTGATTTCCGTTCACATATAGCCATATTGAAAGATTTTTCCCCTAGAAAGGCTCCTTTGTATAAGAATCGAACGCCCTTCTGATAATCCCACCGAAAGTGCAATAAGTCCGATCTCCTTTTGAGTAAATATAGCTAATCACACAATGTAGAGAAACCATATGTCAGTGGTTGCTTGTTTTTACGGAAACCATCTTGCTCTTATACCTAGTATATGGTTTTAACTCTAGGAACCATATTGATTCTCTCATTAATGTCACTTGTAACAATTTTCCAAAACAACTTAGTCTGTCATCCCCTATTATTATTAGGATCATTTTTATTTTCCCTTTCCTTATATATCGTGTTATGCATCCACTGACATTACAAAGGAGTTTTCTTACTTTAGATCAGGTAAAAACACAATGTAATACCAACGAGTCATTTTTACTATAACTTTTTTCAGGAAATCATTTAGAATGTTATCGTTTCCACGTGATTTGTTATTCTTATGTCTTTTTAACACATTTAGACACTCTCTTTAGTACTGAAAACCATATTAGAACTCATTTAGCTACATGACCGATTGGGTGTTGAAACTCGTTAGAATTTGCATCAGAAGACTGACAATTCTGCAAAAGTACTCACGGAGTATCACGACTGTTCGGTGTGTTATAATTTGGGTCACTTTTCCCCCCTGTCGTTTATCAGCTTCCAGTACCGCGTGGGTCAGAAGTTCTCATTGATCGTAGTTTACAGTGCATTCTTTTTAACATAGGATTTATTTCTTTATTTAATTTTTTTAATTCTTAAATCTTTTGCTTGTGTTTGCTTTTTGACGAAGCGTCGTTCATAAAATTTGTGCTACACGTTTCGCATTACGAAAAACGTGCTCTTTATGACGTCTGCAATGTCGTTTAAACCATGTATGATTTCTTTCTTTCGGTTTACGCGTTGTGATCTCCCTTGGCGTCCCTCCTTCCCCATTACCAGCCATTGTTTACAATGTTATTGTACATATCACACGCTCAAGCAGCACTATCCATTACTCTACAAATGCATCATTTGTATACTATCGATCTGACCTGGGGCCACTCGCTCATCCATGATCCTGATATTCATGATATGCTGGACAACTGGAACCAATTGTTCAGCATCGTCATTCGCTGGAAAAAAATTCGGCTCTGTCGCTCTCCATACAGGGCGCTTAGGTCACATACAGTAAAGGTATGTTTTCAGGTTATTTCTTGTTGGCGAATCTTGGTGACAACACAATTTTTGATGGGTTAACCGATAACAGAGTGTACATCCGATAGCATTCATCGAAAGTCTTCAAAACTTCAAAACATCATAATTCAAAACTGACGAGTGGCTATCATATAATCAACACACTAGCGTTTTTACAGGTGAATTTAACCATTTTGGAATCATTGCCAACACGACCATTAGCAATTACATCTGTTGACATGATCCAAAAGTCTATCAGTGCCATGACCATTGTTACAGGACTTGGCATTGACTGTCTGTCCCTGCTGAATACCAAAATGTTATGATCCTCTTAGAAAACAACCGATGCTCTGTCAACGGAAGGCAACATCCTCATCATTTAAACGCGATTACAGATAGACAGAGACAGAGACGATACAGAGACAGACGACATCTAGCGGATAGACTGAGACAGAGACAGACGGATAATATCAGATGAGAGAAGAAGAACATCCAGGCAGACAACTCACCATGACCTTTAAACTAATTGACTGATTGCCATCGTTTTCCTTCTCCCTAGACCAGGCCTACGTGACACCTCCCAGAATGTTTAAAGGTTAGCATGCATAGCACAGCGAGCCCACGAGGCTCGTGAAACACGATACAGTGGAGTCCTCCGCTATAGACCTTGAACAATCATTGATGACATTCCTTTAACGTCCGCCGGTCTGGAACAGACAACATATGGTGACCTGCCCTTATAAGGACCTTCACACACATCATTGATGAAAATTCATTTAACGGCCTCCGGTCTGGAACAGACACTATGGGACATTTATAGAGATAAAGATGGTGGGAACGATCCTGGAGGCAATTCCGAAGGCAGTTCTACACAGGAAAGTCCCGATTTTTTAGCAATACAGATGTATCAAAATCATCCAATGAGGTCTTACTAAGGAGGGTCTTATAAGGGAGGTAATTTTAATGACTTACAAAGAGGGCAATGTCTCGGAGAATAGGTCTTATATGGGAGGGGTCCTTAGAAATGGGAGTCTTATAGGTAGGGAGGTTCCACTGTACACCAAAGCATGAATATACAAGGTTCGTCGAAGTCCGCAGGCTGACTGAAACGATTGGGTTTTTGGGGGAGCCCACCTTTTCACCTCACTACATGTGGGATCGTTGTTGTTGTTGTTGTTTTGTTGTCTACCTGGCTTAAAGACTCCAGGGATCATACCCTCCCAACACGCGAAGACTTGACGCTATGGTACAAATGCACCAGCCAGGGATGAGAATGATACCGTGTGGTGACCGGGTTTTTTATTTGTTACCGCCCCACGTTGGCACAGCCACACGCCAACTTTCGGAGGATTGTAGACTGATGACGTTATGCTAGGAGCTTGTCATGGTTTTAAGACACACCCCCCCCCCCACGTCACGTGTCACATTCCCTCTTAAGCTTGGAAAGATTTTCTTAAGATTTCTTAGCGAGAAAAAACACATGAAATCCATTATTTTTGACAACGAGGGGTCTTTATGACAATCCCCCGCACAACCATGTATAACATAGCAACTTTTTTTTTATGTATCCTTGTGTTCTAGCTTATGTCACTGGCTGACACCGCTTCAAACAGAACTCGCTCACTGCCTACTGTTGCCATACTTAAAGACCCACCACGTCACGTGTCAAAATCACGGTTTCACGCGTTTTCCCTCTTATAGCTGGAAATAAAAATCTTGTTTTGACCAAATCTGACTCCCATACAAATGCCTGTCCCAAATTGAAAACGAAACATCATTTTGAAGAGCAGCCTCAATTTTGAAGTTACAGGGGACTGTGTATGTGGGTCACAGCGAGACCCAAGAAAAAAGACAAGGGACTTAATCGTGGTGCGTCCGTGTTTCTTTAAGCTTCTACCTGAGCCGGAGCCATAAGAGGGAAAACACGTGAAAACCGTGTATTTCGACACGTGACGTGGTGGGTCTTTAACATTTGCTATCCATCGTCCACCTTGTCACCTTCCAGGTGGGAAAGTAAGAAAGCTGGATTCATTCTTGTGCAAGGTTTGTAGGCTGCGAAGCATAATCACTCTTTGTGACATTTAGAGAAAAATTATTTGAAATCTTTTGAAAAAAAAGTCAGGAGACGGCCAATAAGTCAGAAATGAGTAGTACTGATGAAAGCGACGGCAAAGGCCGAGTCAAAGAGAGTTGTAGATTAGGAAGCTACAGACACAGAACTTCCAGAAGGTGTGGAATTATTTTACAAAGACTCAACCTACCTTCGGTGATCTCCTCCCGGGTAAGATAAGTCTCAGCTAAAAGAACCAGCCACATTGCGTAGTTATTAGGGGTTTTGGGGTATGAGGTACTTTATAGTCACAGAGGCGTTTTCTCTGTGAATTTCGGGTTGCTCCCACCTGGAGAGCGCGTCTCAGTCTACAGGCCAGCCACATTCCTAGGTATTAGTGTATTTGTGGTATTAGGTACATTATAGTCACGATGCTATTCTGTGAAATCGGTTGCTCCCACCTGGAGAGCGCGTCGCAACCGAGGCGCGCCGATCAGGTTTTTTTGTCCTTATTTGTTTTTTTTGCATGCACTTTTGGTGTGTGTAATTTTGACCAAATTACAACTTTTTCGTTGCCACTGGGTTAGCGCAATGCTAGTGTATGGGCAACACGGGATCTGGTTTTTATCTTCCTCATCCGAAAGACTCCGTCGTTCAGACCTAAAGGAGGCCTAGGTGCAAGGTGAGGGAAAATCCCCTGTGCCCAAGTTCGAACTCGGGTTTACTTGACACGAGGCGAACGCGCTACTCTTGTTTCTCACTCTACGATGTGACGATGTCTGTGAGTCTGATTCCCGTGAAATTACTTCCGTCTAAAAACAATTCTACTGTTAACAGTGGAACCTCCCTTATAAACTCCCTCCCACTTAAGACCTACTTCTCGGATACATTGCCCTTCTTTGTAAGTATTAACATTACCTCCCTTATACCACTCCCTCCCCCTTAAGACCTACTTCTCTGAGACATTGCACCTTCTTTGTAAGTAGTAAATTACCTCCTTATACAACTCCCTCCCACTTAGGACCCTACTTCTCTGAGACATTTCCCTTCTGTTTAAGTATTAACCTTACGTCCCTTATGCAACTCCTCCCACTTAGACCCGACTCTCGAAACATTGCCCTTGCTTTGTAAGTATTAAAATTACCCCCCTTACTCCACTCCCTCCCACTTAGAACCTTCTCTCTAGACATTGCCCTTCTTTGTAATTATTAAATTACCTCCCTTATACAACTCCTCCCACTTAGGACCTTACTTCTCTGAGACCATTGCCCTTCTTTTGTAAGTATTAAAATTACCTCCTTATACAGACACTCCCTCCACCTTAGGACCTCTTTCTCTTAACCTTGCCCGTCTTTGTAAGTATTAAAATTACCTCCTTGATACAACTCCCTCCATTCAGCCTCTTCTCTGAGACAGTTGCCCTTCTTTGTAAGTATTAACATTACCTCCCGTACACAACTCCCCCGTTTAAGCCTCATTTTTTTTTTTTGGAAAGGAGGGGTGGGTTGATGATTTTTGAAGGTCTTATAAGGGAGTTCCACTGTATTGGTCGCTCATTATGCTCATGACATGTAACCCCGAATAGACGAATACAAATATGTCTGATACAAACTAATACAGATTTTTTTGGGGGGGTTTCATGCAGATACAATATAACTCAGCGCAAGAGTACAACGAGCTCAGCTTATGGCGTACCTCAACACATTTTAAATTACAAAAGAAACAGCTGCATAATTAATTTAACAAGAATCATCAAGAAATGGGGTTTTTAAACGGAAGGCAATAGATAATAATGGAAACGTAACGTACAAAGGTACAAACGTTTACAAACACGACACGTGTAGAGAATAATGTAAAACGAAAAGCGTATCAAAAGAGAAAAAAATGGGGCAAACAGTGTACGTGATGAGCAATTTAAGTTCAACATTTCATAATCCTCAATAATCAGGGACAAGTATATTAACGTAGAATAGACATTAGTCCCATAGACACAAATGCATTTATTCATATGAAGAAACGGTGGTATCACAGGTGACCTTTCCACCATCTACTAATTTGAACATGTTCATGGAAATACCGATATTGCATCGATTTCGTGTACGAGGGATGGTGGGGGTGGGTGGGGTGGTGGGGGTGGGGGGAGTACAAATAAGAGACAAAACTAGTAGGTTTCATCATATTCATTTAGATAGACATAGACAATTCATTTAGATAGAGATCAAAATTAATCATAGAGAACAGAAAACTTATGTTCATCATATTCATTTGGATAGACCTAGACATTCAATTTAGATGAGATACAAAATTAATATAAGACACAACTAGTTCCTCAGATTCATTTAGCATAGACATAGCCATTCATTTAGATAGAATAAAACAAATTTAATATAATAGAACAAAACTAGTTCATCAGATTCATTTAGATTAGCAGAGACATTCATTTAGATAG
>CM065696.1:45312234-45349353 GCA_017654935.2 Phymorhynchus buccinoides | reverse complement strand
AGAAAGAGAGAGAGAGAAGCCAGCGAGAGAAGAGAGAGGGACGAGAATGACACAGAATAGAGGTGGCAGCAGAGAGAGAGGAGAAGAGTATAAGGCAGACAGAGAGACGACAGAGATGGGGAGGGGGGAGTAGAGAGGGAAGAGAGAGAGAGAGATAAGAATCAGAAAGAGAGGGATGAGAGAGAGGTAGAGAGAGAGAAGAGAGAGAGAGAGAGAGAGAAGAGCGAGAGGTGAGAGAACAACAAAAAATTTTTTTAATGTTTTCAGGCCCTGGCCTGAAGGAGTTGCGTGCAATAATGTGTAGGAAATAAACAAAAAGGAACGGCATATGTTGTCATTAAAGGTTCAGAACATTTAAATATCAACAACGTCCTCACCATTTAATTCTTTTCATTAGCTAGGTCTTTTTAATGAGCTCCTCTTCGCTTCTCTGCAAAGCGTAATAAATATACTGGCTACTTGTTACATATGGGTTTTTTCATTGGCTAAATTGTTTCAAACATTCGCAGAAGACTTCATATTGAACACCTGTTCTCTTTATATATATATTTCTTTTTATCTCTAGGGTACTGTACCTGTCCTTGCAACTCTGAACAGGAAAGTGGAAACCGTACATCATCTCAGCTTGAATTACAACACGAAAGGTGGACATGGTTGATATGCAGCTTCCTTTGTACAGTAGGAACCTCCCTTCATAAGACCTTCCCATTATAAGACTCCCATCCTACACTAGACCTACTTCTCTGAGACATTGTCCTTCTTTGCAAGTAATTAAAAAATTCAACCGGTCCCTTAACATTTTAATACCCCTCCTTTATTAAGACCCATCATTTTTGGATGATTTTTTGAAGGTTCTTATAGACTTATTATATAGACACAATGTGGGCGGTACCATAGCCGATGAGAGTTTAACCGAGGCGTGGTTACCGCTACATCCTATCGGATATGTTAAAAAACACGGCCTTTAGTGGTGTTGCAACTGCCTTCGGGCATTAGACCAGCCAGTATTGTCTCCCACTCGCGCTACCATCTTGTGTATGTTTACTAATGTCCCCATATGTGTCTATGACCGAGAGGACGTAAAACTTTTCATCAGGGAAGCTGCACTGCTAGCCCCCAACTTGTTTGATTCTAAGTCGTTTATTATACCCTAGCCTGAATCTCACAAAAGTCATTCTGACTTTATTTATTACTCAGTTGTGTCAATAAGGTTCAGGTTGCAACAACGTTTTTGAAGACCGATAAGGTTTTGAACTATCACTGAGAATTTCCCTTACTTATACAGTCTTGTTTGGTAGCCGTCGAACATCTTTGTTAAAAACCTGTTTGCATCTTTTATCACTAGCTACCCCAAAACC
This sequence comes from Phymorhynchus buccinoides, assembly GCA_017654935.2. Taxonomy (NCBI): domain Eukaryota; kingdom Metazoa; phylum Mollusca; class Gastropoda; order Neogastropoda; family Raphitomidae; genus Phymorhynchus; species Phymorhynchus buccinoides. Next base: position 45,347,995 of record CM065696.1, on the reverse strand, counting down.
TCAGAAACCCATATTAATCTAAACTTTTTTTTTTATGCCATATCGCCCTAGTTATTTTTAGACCGTTCCTAAGTTTGTTTGTTGAAGCAACAAAAGCTTGTTTTGGAATCCTGCTAATGTCATTTCTTGAAGAAAAATCCATACCAAATGCCACTTAGAGTACTATCAATATAAAGAGTGTCGATATCGGCCTGTCTCCCCCATTACCATTGTATTCTGTTTTTTTAGGGATAAACGTTTAACAACTATAGTGTGTTGTATTGTGTAATACCCCAGATTTCTGCATCATCACAAAGACCGTTGTTTATCCTTGAGTGTCGACATAGTTTTTTGAAAAAGGTTAAATCCATGCTTCCTAGGCTCCACATATGGTTTCATAAGCATACAAAAACCATTGCTTTTCCTGATTGTCGAATAGTTTGAAAAAAAGGTTTAAATCCATGCTTCCTAAGCTCCACATTGTTTTCATGAAGCACTACAAACAATATGTTTTTTCCTTGAGTGTCCGAATAGTTTTGATACCAAAAATTAAATTCTGCTTCTAAACTCCACATTTGTTTTTCATAATTTCTAATTGCCTTTGTATTTTGCTCTTCTTGTGTAGGTCTTTCTAGGTGCTGTTTGATATAAAATAGTTTCTGTCATAACTTTAGTTTTGTTTAAATTAACTTTTAGACCAAGTTCATCAGAAGCTGTTTGTAAGTTGTTTATTTGATTTTGTAGACCTGATGGGGTTGAAGAGATATAAAGTGGTCACTCTTGCCTATCGTTATTTCGAAGACACTCTTCCTGACTACCTCCCCCCTCTCCTCTCTGCCTACATACCAGAACGCAACCTCAGATCAAGCAACCTAAAACTTCTCTGCAAACCTGTCACCAAGTACAAAACAGGTGGAAACAGATCTTTTCGTTTCCAAGCACCACACATCTGGAAACAATCTCCCTTTCTCTCTCCGCAGCTCTCCATCTCTGTCTTCTTTCAAAAACTGGCCTGAAGACGCATCTTTTCAGAAAATATCTCTGTTCATTTCTGTCTGTCCATCCACTGTCAGTCAACCGTATACATAATTCGTGTTGTATGTAGGTATTTTAAATGTGAGTTGTGATTTTTTAAAAATAAATAATTTTAAGTACATGTATTTTGAATATCTTTTGTGTGCGTGGGGTAATCTTACTTTTGTTTTCTCATGTAAAGCGCGGTGAGTCCTGCTGTGTCAGGAGAATAGCGCTATAGAAGATTTATTCATTATTATTATTATTAAAGCTATGCCATCTGCGAAAAGTAGCAGAACATTTTCTCTTAATCCAAGTAGAAACTGGTTCATTCATTGTATGCATAATTGTTGTTTCGGCACAGTGGCCTAATCGAGTCCCTATGGTTGAAACAGAGCATAAGGGGAGTAATCACTTCACACGCGCGCGCACGCACACACACACACACACAGAGTAAAATATATACGCAGTTGTCTCAATCAATCGCCTCAATCAGTAGCGCAACCAGTACAAAGAAAGAAAAAAAGAAGAAGTATTTAACAAAAATGTTACGCAATTAAACTTTGTGAACTGTTATTATTACCGTTGTTGTTATAATTTGTATTAGTGTCATATAAAACCTTGTATCGGTTTTAAAGGGCAATAAACATTGATTCTGATTCTCACACACACGCACACACGCACAATCTCCCATTGCCTTGTCAGTGCCGCTAATATAATGAGCTCTGACACTAATACTGTACTACCTCTGAACAATCTGTCAATTCTTTTCATTAGGTTTGGCACATCACATTCTTAAAAACATTTGTTGAGCAAAGCAGCCACTTACAAAGGCACTTACTAATTGAATTAGTAAGTATTGCAAACAAAGACAAAAACAACAACAAAGAACTAGACTAGTACATTCTTAATTTATGAACATTAAACCCCCCAAAACATGTGAGTATAATTATTCTCTTCTGAATAGGCCTACACAGACAACTTCTTCTTCTGCGTTCCCAGGCCATATGGCCATAATGGGTAAAATACGTTATGTGTTCGGTTTTCAGTTTTCACTGGTCTCTCCGCTGCATTCAGCTGACACATTCTGACTTCTGAGGAGCTCACAGAAGAAAATTGCTTGGAAGATTTGTTTTTCTCCCCCCCCCCCAAAAGGCAGGAGAATGGGCCAGCAAGACAGAACTATTAGTAGATGATACAAGAAAAGGAACCGGCAGAGTAATGTTGATAGACGAGAGGAAGTTGCTAGCAGAGAACTTCCAGAAAGTCGGGAACTATTTTATGAAAGACACCCCCACACACACTCCCTCCTCGGCATCCCTGCATAGGAGACAAGAAACGGTGTTGGCAATGCGGAAAACGAAAGAAAGAAACCTTGCATGCTGCTCTGATTTTTTTAATTTTTAATAGGAATCTCTTCTTTCTCATTGCTAGATGTTTTTGGCTCACGTCGTTTTTTAAAACAAAGTGAGTCTATAGTATCGTACATGTTCGGTTGTGTGTCTGTGTGTATGTATGTGTGTGTGTGTTGCGTCCGTGGCCCCGACCTTTCAACCTTAACTCAAACCTTAACGTTGTCATTTTCTCTAAACATATAAGGCGTTAGAGGGTTAAAGTTAGCAGGATACTTGATTTTGATGTGAGCCTTCAAGTCACGACGATCAAAGCAGTCAGATACATTGATAAAGAACAAAATAAAGATAATCATTTGTTGCAGAGATTACTGTTGTGCAACCTTTAACCTTGACTCAGTCACACTCTTCAAACTAAAGAAGACTCTCACTCTCCACTGAAACTTTAACGTTGTCATTTTCTCAAAAAAACATAAGATGTTAGAGGGTTAAAGTTAGCAGGATACTTGATTTTGACGTGAGCCTTCAAGTCATGTCGATCAAAGCAGTCAGATACATCGGTAAGGAACAAAAGAAAGAAAATCATTTGTTGCAGAGATTACTGTAACTGTTGTGTTGTACCGAGTAGGAGATACATACTGGAAAGAAGACTCTCCATTAGATATACAAAAACGCTCTTTAAAAAGAAACACAAGACTTCAGGTGTGTACAAATAGGTACATTTTAACGTCGTCAACTTATATTTTCTGTAACAAATGGATGTACCGAGTGTGTGCGTTGACGGCCCGGTTGTTTAGCTTTATTTGCGCCTTTGAGTAACGGTTGTTCGTGTTCATTTGCACATCATCTCTGCGCATAACTTAGCCTACTGCACTTCCGGCAACAAGGCCTAGGCCTAGAGTCCATGCCTTACCTCATAATCAAGACGACGTACTTAACATTTAGCCCACATTCATTTCAGTCTTGAAAAAAAATATACGGAAAATCCAGGGTTCGTCGATTTCACTGCCTTCGACGTACGAATCCTTTGTTAGGCCTAGACGATTGATCACCATGAGCAAAGACTGTACAGGGGAAGATAAACATGGATGAGCTTGCTGGCTGTGACCTTGACCTTTGCTTTGTGGCAGAGGGGGGAATTAACGAAACGAAAATAAAATATTAGGACTAATATAAAATATCTTACAGAAATGTAGATGATGTGGAACAAGTTTTCATCGCATGAACAATCAGTTTAAAACAGTAACAGATCACGCAACTTCAATTATTAATTTTCTAAGAGTAAGAGGCTTAGACCCACAGGCAAAGACTAGGCCTACTACAGGTGTCCGTAGACCCCCCTTACCCCGTTAACCTTTGAGGTGGGGGGGGGGTGGGGGGATTGGTCACTATGTTTTTTCTGAAAGCTTGGTCAATATGCTTTTCAATTTTACTTGTTTGCCCAAAATAAAAATAGGGCTCCACTATGTTACATGCGCATACATATAATTAAATTTTAAAGAAAGGGGTAGGGGTGCATAGAAATAATTTTAATTTACACAGTAAAATAAAAATTAATTCTGTTTTCAGATGCACAAGTGTCTACATAACAGTATTCTCTCTATACAGGCATGGGAATTCCCATGCCTGCTATAGTAATAAAAATCAGACGTGAGCCTTGCCTCTTCTTCTTTTTTACTTTTACATTTCTTTGTTTCATGTCTTTTTTTGTAGTCTTGCAGTTTTCGGTTAATTGCACCAGCAAGTCAAGTTTCCTCCCTTGAAGCTTTTGAAGTGACGACGGCATCGCAGAATCAATACTCGTCTGGAGAGATGTAAAGCTTTCGACTAGAAGCTTCAAACCTTTCTTTTTCCGGTGCCTGTCCATTTAAATTACTGCTGACTACCTGTCTTATTCTCTGTTTGAATCTCTCTCTCTCTCTCTCTCTGTCTGTTTGTTTCTCTCTCTCTCTCTTCTTAATTTGAAAGAAATACCACGTTGTTCATCTTTTTCAAAGACATCTTAAGAATTATATTTTGACATTTGATTTTGAAAATGTTTGGACACTAATGTAACAAATGCCCATACAAATATTTGATTGTTTGTTATTTATCTCTGTGCCTGTCTCTGTCTCTCTCTCGCTGTGTGTCTCTCTCTCTCTCTCTCTCTCTTTCTTTCTCTCTCTCTCTCTCTCCCTCAACGTTTTCATTTTTTACATTTTATTGATTGTTGTTTATTTTTTTCTTTCATTGCATGTTTTTGTTATTTATTCGATATTTTCATTTGCCACAGGGCTGGGTGTAAAAAAGTATGTAGACTTTCTCATTACCCTGTATAAATAAATGTTCGTTCGTTCGTTCGTTCTCTCTCTCTGTGTGTGCAGTTTAAACGTTTTATTTTCTTGACATAATAAACATACAAAGTAACAAAACTGAAGCAACAACAAGCTAAGCTTATGGCCCCCCCCCCCCCTCTCTCTCTCTCTCGCTCAATGTGTACCCCACCCTCACCCTGTCATATGACACGGGCAGAAAGGCCTGTTCAGTGAACTTTTCAAATTCGACCTCTCTGTCTGTCTGTCATTCTCTCTCTCTCACAATGTGTACCCCACCCTCACCCTGTCATATGATACGGGCAGAAAGGCCTGTTCAGTAAACTCTTCGACTTCGACTTCTTTCTGTCTGTCATTCTCTCTCTCAATGTGTACCCCACCCTCACCCTGCCATATGATACGGGCAGAAAGGCTTATTCACTAAACTTTTCGACTTCGACTTCTTTCTGTCTGTCTGTCTGTCTCTCATTGTGTACCCCACCCTCACCCTGCCATATGATACGGGCAGAAAGGCCCATTCACTAAACTTTTCGACTTCTGTCTTCTGTCTGTCTGTCTGTCTCTCATTGTGTACCCCACCCTCACCCTGCCATATGATACGGGCAGAAAGGCCCATTCACTAAACTTTTCGACTTCTTTCTGTCTGTCTGTCTCTCTCTCATTGTGTACCCCACCCTCCCATATGATACGATACGGGCAGAAAGGCCTGTTCACTAAACTATTCGACTTCGAGACTGCTTTCCTGCTCTGTCTGTCGTCTCTCTTGTTACCCACCTAAGGGGCCATCGGGCGAATTGTTCCTGTCTTTTCGACTTCTTTCTGTCCTGTCTGTCGTCTCTCTCATTGTGTACCCCACTCCCCCATATGAACGGGCTTTTTCAGTAACTTTTCGACTTCGACTTCTCTGTCTGTCTGTCATTTTCTCTCTCTCTCAATGTGTACCCCACCCTCACTCTGCCATATGATACGGGCAGAAAGGCATAATCACTAAACTATTCGACTTCTCTGTCTGTCCGTCTCTCTCTCTCTATCAGTCTGGGTTTTTTTCTCTGTCTCTGAACGCCATCTGCTGAATTCCTTTACTCGGTACCATCTCATTTTTTGTTGTTCTTTTCTTCTCCTGTTCCTCCTCTTTTTCCTCCTCCAACCCCTTCTCCTTACCATCGTCATTATCGTTATCGTCGTCGTCATTATTATCCTCTTCATCTGCTGGTTGTTCTTGTGCTTCAAGATCGTGCTGTTGTTGCTCATCATCATTATCATCATCGTCGTCGTCGTCATCATCTTCTTCTTCTTCTACCTCCTCCTCCTCCTTTTTCTTCTTCCTCCTCCTCCTCCTCCTTCTTCTCCTCCTCCTCTTCTTCTTTTTCTCCTCCCCCTCCTCCTTCTTCTCATTCCCCTCCTCCTCCTTATTCATTCGACACTATGGGGTGGGTTTGTTTGATGAGTGGATGGTGCCAGCAGGATTCATCCGGTGGTGTGGTGTTGTTTTTAACGCGCCTTGCCTCTACCGTTCAGCCCTCCTTTTAATGAACACACATACATTGTATGCACACCCACTAACACATATCGCCAGAAAGGCGCACACACAGACAGACTGACACACACACACGCACGCAGACACACAAACATTTATGCTCACACACTGACACACAGAACATCCAACAATTCATTTTTGTTTCCTTTCCTTTCCGTTTCTCTTGCTGTTGTTGGTCCTTTGATCCCATTCTCTCCTGTGTCTTTTACTGATCTAGGCCTACCTTCAAAATCTTCTCGGAATTGTTCTTCTGAAAGGAAATCTTTTGATCCTTTCTTTGTCCATAGTGGGGTTTCCTTCTTCTTCTAATTAGATTGAATGGTCATCAATAAACAAATAGACTAGTCGCCTTTGTGTTATTCTTCTTCTTCTGCGTTCCCAGGCCATTATGCGTGAGGTATATAATAGTGTCCGGTTTTTATTTTTGTACTGGTCTCCCCTCTGCATTCAGCCGACACATTCTGATTTCGGAGGAGTCTTTGTGCTCAAATTGAACTTCAAGGGTAAAAAGAGACTGGCTGCGTTACATTCTGTATGGCTGCCAACAGACGTGTGCGAGTGCTATTGTTGCTGCTGCAGCTATTGTTGCAGTTGTGTGTGTGTGTGTGTGTTAAAGTCAAACGTGCGTGCGTGCGTCAAGGGCGGATTATACTGTTGATGATTCATGAAGGGTGGCTTCCTGCAGATTTGAAAAACAATGTATGATTATAGAAATTGGTCATGGGTGGGTGATTCTCTCTCTCTCTGTATAGCGAAAAATCAACGAAATGTCCATTTTGCAACAAAATAGAAACTGAAATTTACTTCTTGTTTGAATGTCCAAAGTACGTACGTTTGCGCCAAAAAATGTGTCACGTTATTATTCATATTTAGATAGGGAGTGTCTTACAATCTGATACCTTTACATTAAGAAATTTGGCAAGGCTTAGGCCTATATTTTATGCGCTGAAAACTAGAAATGAACTTATGATTGACTAAATTTGCTTCTTACTGATTGGAGGTAACAGCGAAAACACTTCGTTTTACATTGGTTTGATGTTTGATTTGACGCATCTGTTACAAGGTAGGCCGTGAAAGGATTTTCGTGAAAAGGTGGAAAGTATTAGTATTGTTGTAGGCAGTGAGTGAGTTCACAATGATCACCAGCTGTAGTGTAGGTGAAAGGGTGGGAGTAAAAACAAAAACAGGTTTCAATCGCGTGCTGCGTGTGTTTATATAATATGTATGTGTGTGCGTGCGTGATGCGTTTAGGTATATGACTATGTATGCATGGTACGTGCGTGTGCGAGTGTTGCTTGTGTGTGTTGTTGTGAATAGATACCTTTATTTTATGCTTGCAAATTGTGTAGCAATGCATATTTATATTAGGCCTGTTATAAGTAGTAGTTGTAGTCATAGTAGTAGTAGTGGTGGTTATTGTAGTAGTCACAGCAGTTGTTGCTGATTGTCATGTGTATTTTCTGCTCATGTCATTGGATTTTTGTTTCATGTTTTTATTCCATTTCCATTATATGTAAAGCGATCTGTAGCCTACATAGTAGGATAGGCGCTATATAAATGTTCCTCATTATTATGTCCTGTTTTTTAAACGCAGTGTTTGTCCTGCGCCTTCGTATACATAAAGGTCTATGTACGCGTGAACTTTTTTTTACTTTCCCCATGACAACACTGTGATAATTATGCCAGTAAGCTTATGAGTGGCTATCACTGTGTTGCCATGAGGAAAGAGTAAAAAATATTAACGTGTATTGAGACCTTTAGCATTACAAATGCTATTTTTTCATCCAATTGTGTATGTGTGTGTGAGAGTGTACGCGCGCGTGCGTTCAAGGTTTGTATTGTCCAAAAGGCCCCTTGGCCTGGAGCTACATATTGTGTACATACAAGTGTGCATATGCGTGCGTGAAACCGTTTACACAGTCATGCTTAACTGACAAAAAATAACCATCTTATTTCTGTTCTCATAATAGGCCTATATCCAAGCCCTTTTCCATGCAACCCAGTAAATTGTCATCACGGCAGGGGGGAGACTTCGTCAAGGGGAAACCATTCTCGTACATCTCCCTGCTAACATCAGGAAACGGAAATGGAGGTCCAGTCTCGTGATTCTGCGTTATCCGCGAGAACGGTCGCTGTCTTGCCAAGCGTGTTGGGAAGCAATGAATAGTGATTACACTGCTTATAGTTTGTTTTTCTTTGCTGAGGCATTATTCGATAGCAACGAGATTTGGATGCTCTTCAATGGGTGGAATCATTTTTTTTTCCGTTTCTTCTGCAACAATGTTAGAAGGCTTTTGAAAGGTCTTTTTATATATAAGCTAAACATAAAAATAACAATGTCTGATAGATTTGTTGTCGTACCCAGGTTTAAAGACTCCAGGGATCATCGCAACAGCCGAAGCGCTTGAACACTATGGTACAAATGCACCAGCTAGGGATGAGAACATTACGTGTGTGTGACCGTTTTTGATTACCCCGCCACGCGGTCAGCCACAATCCGAGTTTGGAGGATTTGGGACTGATGTTGCTATGCTAGGACAACATAACATTTTGATGTAGCCTTGGTGTTCTAGCTTATTTAAACTGATCTGACATAGCCTTATGCCAAGGCATAAATGAAGCTTTGACTCTTCTAGCGTCATGTATTTATTGGTACGTTCTTGGTTGTCCGTTGCATCTCAACCGACAAGAGGGGAGTAACTCCCCCCCCCCCCCCAGTACGCATGCGTTGCTTTAACGGAAGAAACACTCACATAACTGACATAGGCTCTAAAAATAGACAAACACATTGCACGGTATTAATTTGGCAGCGAGTCTTTGCATTTGGTGGGAGTGTATATTGATGTCTTGGGCGCCCGTGGTGCTGGAAGAGTCGGAGGTTAAACTACCTCACCGAGCTTAAAATAATATGCGTAGTATAATCATACCAGATATGCTAGATAAATAATGACGCTGAAAAAGACAAAAATTGTGATACTTTGAGGAGCGAACTTTGCGGCACACAGTCGGTCATCTGTTGGGGAAGACGGGGTACAAAGTCCGAGTCTATGGGCGGGTCAGAACCCCATGCCAATTATCTCATGAAATAAAGCAAATGTCAGTCACATTTTGCCCATGAGACGAGTGTTAATGTTTAGCATTCGTCTCATGGGCAAATTTGATTGAAATTTGCTTTATTTCATGATATAATTGGCATGGGCTTTTTTTATTATCCCGTCTTACCCTATGTATTGTCCATTTTAAATTAATACGAGACGGTTGGCAGCTGAGCGGGCAATGGTCTCAATACACGTTAACATTTTCCGCTCTTACGAAAAGGCAGTGTGGAGAGACTGTGCATCAGCAGTTAAACTGGTCCCCACTCTCCCAGCGTAGAAGTAAGGCCCGCCTCACCAACTTCTTCAAGATCCACCAGGAAGCCAATCCCCAACCCACTCCCTTCGTGCCGAGTCTTACCAACTGCCGGCATGCACGACTCTGTACCGCCAGCAGTCTTTCTTCCCTCGCACCATTGCTGAGTGGAACGCTCTTCCACCGGTGGCAGTTTAATCAGCCACGGTGCAAGCCTTCAAGAACCAAACCTAAATTCCCCCTCCCCCATCAACCCCCAGTCCTCCCCCCCCCCCACTCCATCTCTCCAGTGTCCCCCTACCCCCACTCCCTTCCCTACCAAACCAAGACTCGTCATACCCTGGAATTGACAGATTAACCCTGATAGAGTATATCTTAACATGTACAGAACCCTTCTCAGTTCTATATCATCAGAATCTTCAAATGGATGAAGGCGGATGATTAATGGAAGTAGTAGTAGTTTTGTGGTATGACGTGAAACCACGAGATGAGACCCTCTCATCTGCTTCCTTTGATTAGCAAGGGAGACAACGAGAGTGCTTTCCCCTCAACTGCGACATGTACGATTGGTGGATCTCTGCTTCATACGGTTATTCACCAGGGGGCGTCGTGCTAATAGACGATTTTCGGAAGAAACTAGGGGAGAGCACTTCGTGAAAATTAGAGTTGTTTACCTACATTACGCAACTTGCAAAATGTGACGCAAAAATATAAATGCAATGCATTTTTAGAATGACGCACGGTGTTCCAAGTGCTGTATGTCTGCTCAAACACACGAGTCGATAGGCTACGAGCTGATGGTAGAGTGACTGCCCCTGTTTGACCGATTGAATTAGGCAAGATCACTCCCACACACCATGAAATTAATCCCCTTAATTATTTCCGAACAAATTACTATTATAGATGTGGGGATTACATGTTGAAAGTTATCTAGCCCGTATACGTAGGTCTGGGAGCATACTTGTTTTTTTGTTTTAACTGAATTCAGAATGGCAAGAGACGTTTAAGATCATCACAAATCCCCTACAATTTGCGGACCTCCCCCAAGCATGTACCTCATACAAGGGTGAAAAATGACTCGATGTTTGCTTTAATAATCCCTAACCTGCAAGTACACACTGCTCCCTAACCCAGAACCGATAGAGCTCTCTGGACATGCGGCGTGTGTGTTTGTTTCCCCAATTCTAACATTAACGTTAACATGCATGTTTAGTCAATCCTGTTCAATTTCGCGTTTGTTGCCAACACTGTATGCAATCCATTCTCTTTTCATTTCCTCATGACCAGATCCCTGCCCCTTTCTTTTCTAGATTTTCCTTGCAGAATGCCCATGAATACAGATGCCAATGAATAATCTGGGCAGTGCCCTTTTTGCCTCAGACGTCCTGTCTGGAATGTGGGTGGGATGAGATCAGAATCGTGTTTCTTAAGAGCGAGATTCTTCTCGCGAAGCTTGCCGATGGCCGGTACAACGAAAAGGCGAAGGGAAAGGAAGTAGGTGGCAAGAGTGGTTAAGACATTCGCCTGCCAGTTTCAATGCGTGAGTGACGTATGACCGGGTTCGAATCCCGGCCTCGCCCTTTTTTTTCCAGTTTGATGGGAAAATCGAACTGTAACGTCGAGTCCTTCGGATGGGGACTTTAACGCTAGTCTGACCCATGCGCTTTACGCACGTTAAAATCCCACGACAGTCAAAAGTCGGTAAGAGCAGGGAGGAAATCCCGCTGCCTGGTATGACCAAATTGATAGCTAGGTTTCCCAAAGTCCGTCCCTCCTTTTCACTCCGTAACCCCCCCCCCCCCCCCCCCCCCCCCCCCCCAAAAAAAAAATGTAAAAGGGTGGCGGATCGCTTATGCTAACATGACATGCTCTCAAAGTGGGAGCAACCTGAATTACAGAGATGTTTATGCGACAAGTAAGCCCCCCACATAATTACCAAAATTGAGTAAGAAACGAGTAGAAGGAAGGAACATCGAAAGGACAGACAGACAACGCAAGTTTCTGTTAAGGAGTCAATGAAGATAATACATAGGGGAAGACGGGGTAAAAAGCGCATAGGCGGGTAAGAAGCCCACCCCAATTATCTCATGAAATGAAGCAAATTTCAGTCTCATTTTGCCCATGAGACGAGCGTTAATGTCTAGCATTCGTCTCATGGGCAAATTTGACTGAAATTTTCTTTATTTCATGAGATAATTGGGGTGGGCTTCTTACCCGCCCATGCGCTTTTTACCCCGTCTTCCCCTAGCTTCTTTTAAGGAAACAAAGTCCTTATATTTCTCATAATATAGCAGAGGAATCGGCCCCTATTCGGGATGGAATTGGTTCAGTTTCAGAAGTCGGTTTTCTCCAACAAATGGCAGCCGAAGGCGAGGAGCAATGCACGACTTAACATGACTTAACCCTTTCACCGCCAATGTCGCATTTTAGCATCACATGTCACTAAAAGGCATCAAATCAGCACCTATCCAAAGACCCTATTTTTCTTAATTTTTGGAGGTAAGGATATGCCTGTTATATGTCACAGATGAATTCGCAATATTGCAGAATTTTTTTTTTCTCTAGCCAGTTAATTAAGGTTAATGGTATTTGGGGGCTGAAAAATGGCTGGCGGCGAAATGGTTAAGGCGTGCGTAGCTAGCTTAATTAAACAGTAGTGTTGAGGACGGGCTTCCCTACAGTCCGCGCATCATCTTCAGCTGTGCGGCTGTCCAAAAATCATAGTTTCCTTCACAATATTTGTGTACATACCAATACACTAAGCTGATGAAAAAAGTATTCTACATAATTCTGATGAAACTATGAATAAGCGAGGGTAAGCATGCAACCCATTGGTTAGTTGCTGCTTTACAACCAAAAGACAAAATCCCTTCACGAACCTTTGTTATTCAACACTATAGACCTCTGCAACTAGGGTTATTAACGCCATTGACAGTGAGAGTGAATCCCTTGTTGGTCAGTACTGAAAAGGGAATTCACTCTTGCGAAAGGCAGCCATTTAGTGGCCTCAAATAGGGTTATTCCCTTGTTTGGTCAGTACTCAACCATCTTCCCCCACCCACCAAAGGCATTCACTCTTGCAAAAGGTGTTCAGCATTTTTCAGCTCCAGTGACCTTAACCTTTCGCCAATGACCATTTTCAAAAATAGCCTAGATATCCTAAGTATCTGCATGCAACATTCGAGTCTCCTAGGTCCCTCTGTTCAAACGTTATCGTGTTAACATAGTCAGATAAATAGCCAGGAACAAACCGACTGCCCTGAAAACATTTCGCCCCGTAGCCGTCACGTGGCCACGGCTGTGTAAGCGCGTGCGCGTACATGCGCTTGTGTGCATGCATGCTCATGCGCTGGATTGACGCGCGGCAGCATAATTAGTGCGGTTCGGCACGTAGGCGAGGCTATGTATGCACGTGCACATTCATATATCCCCGTGGGGATACCGGGGAGTCTTTTGTACAAAATAGCTCCCCCACCTTCTTGAAGTTCTGTGCTTGTAACTTCTAATCTGCCACTCTTTGACTGGCTTTTCCCTTTGTTTTTTCTATCATCGTCTCTTCTAACTTATTGGTCCATTCTCCTGCCTTTTTGTATATTTTTAATCTTCCAAATCAGTTTTCTCCTTTGAGCTCCTCCGAAATCAGAATGTGTCGGCTGTATGCAGCGGGGAGACCATTGAAAACTGAAAACCGGACACATGTATACGTACCTCACCCATTATGGCCAGGGAACACAAGAAGTGAATGCATGCGTAAGCAAGCGCGCTAGATTGATGCACAGCAGCATTTTCGGTGCGTTGCCGTGTGGCATTCTGTTTGACATGGCGTGTTTGATGCGGCGAATTGACACGCTTGTGCGTGCTCATGTGCGCTCGCAACATTGGCGTGTAGCATTTTCGGCGCAGTGCAGCATTCTGTTTGACTTCCCCTCCCCTTCTACCGTCCTCCCCTCCCGTACCAGTCCTTCCCACCCTCCTTCCCCCTATTTTGCTTCCTGCTAACCTTCCACCCCTACCTCTTTCATCCTATCCTCCCTCCACTCCTTCCCACTAGCAACTCATACCATCCTGCCCCCCTAACCCCTCTTCCCAATCATCTCATTTTACCTATTTTTGCTTTACCTTTTCCCCCCATTTCGTCTTCTATTTTACGTTTTCCCAGTTCGCCTTTTCCTATTTTCCCAATTTGCCTTCTCATATTGCACCTCTTCCCAGGTGTTTACCCATTTCTATTTTGTCTTCTCCAATTTTTGCCTAAGTTACATTTTGCCTTTTCCCAGTTCGCCTTGTCCAAATGTATTTTCCTATTTTGCCTTCTAGTTCGCCCCCCCCTTTTTTTTATTTTTTTTAACCTCTTCCCAGTTCGTTTTTTCTCATTTGGCCTGTTCCTGATTTACCTAATCCCACCGTCGACTTTTCTGATTGTCCCTTCCCGTTTTACCTTTTCCCAGGACGCCTTCTCTAATTTTTGCCTTTCCCAGTTCGCCTTCTTTCATTTTACCTCTTCCCAGTTCCTTTTTTAAAATCTCATTTGGCTTTTTCCCAGTTCGCCTTCCCTCATTTTACCTTCCCAGTTGCTTATCTCACCATTTATACGTTTTCCCAGTTTGCCCTCTCCTTTTACCTCTTCTTGTTTTACCTTTACCTATTTCGTCTTCTCCCATTTCGCCTTTTCATCGTATAACTTTTCAGTTTGCCCATTCCCATTTCGCCTTTTCCTATTTAGCACTCTACCCAGTTCGTTCTCATTTTTGCCTTGTCCAAGTTCGCCTTCTCATTTTATACTCCCGTTTTAACTTTTTCCATTTCGTCTTCGCCCATTTCGCCTTTTCAGCTTGCCCTCACCTCTTGCCTGTTCCCGTTTTATCTTTACTCATTTGGTCTCCTCTCATTTCACCAAAATCGCCTCCTATTTTGCCTGTTCACCTTTTCGTACAGTTCCTTTTCTCGTTTTAATTTTTTCTATTTCGTCTCCCACTTGGCCTTCTCCTATTTTACCTTTTCCTAGTTTGCCTCCCGTTTTGCCTTTTTCCATTTGACCCTTTCCTATTCTGCCTTCTCCCATTTTATCTCTTCCCAGTCCGTTCTCATTATTGCCTGTTACTATATCCCCCTTTTCCTATTAATATATATATTTTGTATTATCTCCCATTGCATTTCGCCTTTTCCTCCTATACGTTTTCCCAATTTATCTATTTTGCCTTTCCCATTTCACTTTTCCCCAGATTGTTCTCTTAATTTTTGCGCGCGCGCACATACATACAGAGGCAGGCATGAATATCCAGACTTACACACGTGCGCACACAAATAAGTGAACACATCAAGAGAGAGAGAGAGAGAGAGAGAGAGAGAGAGAGAGAGAGAGAGAGAGAGAGAGAGAGAGAGAGAGATGCAATTTAATATGAATTCGCTAATACATCATGAATGCAAACTTTCCACATGTCGTCGAGTGTAAACAACAACAAAAAGTGTATCAAAATACGTGGGAAGTGTTGGCATGTTTAAAACATCGACTAGGAACTTCACTACATTGAAACACCGATTTCAGAAATACAAGAACAAGCATTTACAAAGTTTAAAAAAATTAGAAATGTTTTACATATTATTTGGCCATACATGTAATAATCCTGTACCCAACTGATGCAGAATCAACGCTATAACTTGTGTTCTGTTAACGAAATAGTCGTGGGGAGCCATTCTGAATTGCTGGAGTCAAACTCTAACATGAAAAAAAAATAAGAAGCCGAAAACAAAACTTAATAAATTCAATTCAGCCAAGTTATTTTCGTAAGCAGGCTGAGAGTGAGGGTCGTAAGCATAAGAAAAATATCTAAAGTATATCTTTGGCAAAAAATAAAAATTACCTGCTGTTTTTGATATTAAAGAAAATGTTGCTTGCTCTTTCTGGAATAAAAGAAATTTGATTTTGAAATTCGCTTGTGCTTCCTGGACTTAACGAAATCTGATCTTGATTTTTTAAAATTTTTGCTTGCTATTTGGACATAACATGATTTGTTCTGTGTTCTGAAAAGAAAAAACCCCAATGTGCTGATTTGCTTTTTGTATGTTTATCATTCCTACTGTTATTTAAATAATTTATTATTATTTTGTTTGTGTGTTTATCTCTTCAAAAATATAAAACGCCTGCAACAAAGCACATGAAATTTTTTTGAATCATTATCATTGCGCAGCCAGCGGTTATGATGCGGTGGGTTCACAACCAAACCTACTTATATAATACACAGAAAGGGTTTTTTAAAGGTGGACCCTGACGGATGAGTTTTTGCAAGAAACACGTCGAGATCACCAGAAAGACAGCCTTTTCAAGAGATCTGAACACTCACTTTGCTCTGGTTTCCTATAAATCAAACCGTCAAAACGTCGATTCCTCCTTGGCGGAGAGAAGCCATTTTGGACGGGGTGGGTGTGGAGGTCACTCATTGTGGTTGAAACTTTTTTTTTTTTTGGTAGCGCAGTAAAACAAAATTGGAGCTATTTTTCTTCGTTGTGAGCGAAACTCCTTTAGGTAAACTGTATGAAATTTAAAAATGAAAAATAAAAAGGCTTGTATTGTGAAAATTTCGTGCAAAACGACTTGGTCTAAACTCAGGCGGCCATTCTTTCACTGAAAGGATTTTGACTTCCAGCACACTCCGCCAAGGAGGAATAGCCGATTTGACGGTTTGATTTATAGGAAACCAGAGCAAAGTGAGTGTTGCGATCTCTGTAAAGGGTGTTTTCCTTGTGATCTCGACGTGTTTCTTGCAAAAACTCACCCGTCATGGTGTCCCTTTAAACAAAACCAAGCTCTCCCATCTTAGTTCTAGGACATACAAAGCATCGCGTGCCAGTCTCTCGTCCCCAACTATGATGTCCAGATAGCAAAAGGAGGCAACAACGGCTATCTTAGAAAGATGGGCTGGAATTAGTTCACAATGGATGGAAGAAAGTAAGAGGGAGCGTGGGTAGTATTGAAGGAGTTGGATGCACCGGTTTGTGGATGCAGGTGTGTTACAGCACAATCAGAGGAAACAGAATATAAGGTTAAAAAAAGGTACATTTATACACATTACGAAATGCAGACAAGTGTATTTCGGTTCGTGTTCGTTTTAAATGTCCTGTTAGTGTTCTGGTAATGCACGTTGTATTCAGTTCGTAAACATTAGGAAATGTTATCCGTACAAAAACACACTGTAGAAATACAGCATGCGTTTAGAGAGGGGCAGAGTCTGAGAGAGAGTCTGATACGTACACAGAGAGAGAGAGAGAAGAGAGGATAGATAGAGAGAGAGAGAGAGAGAAGAGAGACGAGACGAGAGAGTGTGTTGTGAGGGGTGGGCGTGAGAGAGGGGTTGCGTGGGAGGGGGGGGGGAGAGAGGGAAGGGAGAAAGAGAGAGGGGGGGGTGGAAGAGAGAGAAGGAGAGAGAGAAGGACTTTGATTTGAGAGAAAGAGAGGACAGAGAGAGAGGCGGAAGGATATGTACAGGCTGACAATATAGATGTCGATGCTCGCTGGCTTTTTTCCACTGAAGAGTATCTTGGTTTCTTCACTGAAGAGATGCTGATGTCGGTTTCAGATGTCGATTTCTTAACTGAAGAGAAAAAAAGTATGCAAAATCTACAGATTTATATAAATTTACCCAAGAGATGTCGATGATGTTGCTTAAACTTATTGGATTCTTCACTGAAGAAAGGTCGATTTATTATCTTTAATTAGTCACTTTCTTTACACCGATCCTGCTCTCCTACTTCACTCTCAAATACTTTACACTATACTTCTGGTTTCTTTACTTCAAACTCAACTACTGTGACAGCTGTAAAGTCATGCTGTTTTTTGTGGGGGCCTACCCAATCCCAAACCTCCTAAAAACCAGTACGCTTCATTTACACGTAAGTACAAACGCGACAATGAACAACGTAAACATTGTAATCTTGTGTAGAAGAAAATAGTGATCTTGGGGAGCATTTTTTGATCAAAGCACAAAACAAAGATGGCTGACAAAAATAATCTCTCACCTGAAAAAAAAATACGTTGACTATTTGAGTACGAAGCTCATACATATAACATATCATCGTGTGATTGCAATAGCTGAACAAAACAATGCAAACAAAATTTTAGATGAATCAAGGAAGTGTGGCTGGTAACTTTTCTAATTTAGGACAAATGGAGGTGTTTGTAGTAAATTTGAGAAAACATTTAAACGACTAGAAGACCCGCACCCGAACGAGTCAAAACCGCCAGTTGGTAAATGCTGCATACCAACAAGCTTAAATTTTGAATTCCTGTTTTTATTTTTTTATCCTCCAAAGTAGTAGGACATTCTCGCATCCTCGACAGTTAACTCTGTTCACAATTCTCGGTCGAGATCTCTCTCAAAGCTTAGGATCCCTCCGCTCTGAAGTCCCATCCACCTCCTCTTCGGATAATTGAAGTTAATCCGCCTAGAAAGTGAAATGATTCTAATTCGAGTCTCAGGCTATCGAACGTCAGTTTAAAGGAGAGCAACCAAACTAGTAAAAGCCTTACGAAATTTAGATTATGGTGACATGGTTAGATACACTGAATTTACCATCCCTAAAATACCAGCGACTACGTGGTGATTTAATAAATGAACTTATACAAATTTTCACATGTTCTGATAATACTAATAAACATTTGTTACAACTTTCTCTTTTCTAACTACATCAAAAAACTAGAATAGATGATTTTGATAACTACAACGCAAGAAAAGACTAACATTAGAAATATTTCACACACACACACCAGAGTTCCCTAAAATTACTTATTGTCATCAACATTAATCATTATTAATAGCATTACCACCTCCCCTATACACACACTGCAAAAACCATTTTATCACAGCATTTCAAGAATTCAACATTAATTTACATTACAGGATTCAACAAGGCAAAAGGAAAAGGCAGAGTCAAAGAGTGATATATTAGAACACACAGAACTTCCAGAAGACTGGGTATTTACACAACTCCCCCCCAGCCCCCCCCCAACCCTTGCCCATGCCACCTCAGTATCCTCAGAGGGAATGAGAAAGTATGAAGAAAGTATTGAATAGAGACCACGGAGCCTGGTGGGGATGCCTGGGTTGGTGGATGGGATGGAGTGGACGGGAAGGAGGTTATTTATTTTTTCGGTGACATCTGCCACAGGCAAATTATTGATTTACATTCGTTTCTTCTTCTTGTTGATCTTCTTCTTTCCTTTAACCAGCCTCCCCTCCGCCTATTCCGTCGTGTCGAATATTTTCCGACGGTACTACGGAGGGCTCTGCGCATATACGCTCAGTAACTGTTAAAGGTGGAACCTGACGGATGAGTTTTTGCCAGAATCACGTCGATGTCACCAGAAAGACGGAGCCTTTTTTGCAAGGATCGGTACACTCACTTTGCTCTGGTTTTCCTATAAATTAAAACCGTCAAAACGGCGATTCCTTCTTGGCGGAGATGCCGGATAGAGTAGCCATTTTGGATGGGTTGGTTGGAGGTCACTCCTTGTGGTTGAAGTGTTTTCTTTTTTTTGTAGTGCAGTAAAAAAAGAATTGGAACTATTTCCTTTTTTGTGAACGAAAACTCCTTTAGATAAACTTGTATAAAATTAAAAAAAGAAAAAATGCTTGTTTAGTGCGAAAAGTTCGTGCAAACGATTGAGTCTAAACGTAGATGGCCATTAGAAAAGAGAAGGAACACGTCTTCTATTTTGGTGAAATAATTTGACTTCCAGCACCTCCGCCAAGGAGGAATCGCCGATTTGACGGTTTTTATTTATAGAAAACCAGAGCAAAGTGATTGGTTGTCAATCTCTGTAAAGGGCGTTTTAAATTTGGTTGTATAAGGCTTCCCATACTGGGGGGGTGTACTTCACTGGGCAGATTTGGACTATCCTATATACCCACTTCCGTCATATGTCATCTCCAAGAAAAACAACCAATATTTGTTTTTTTTCTTCAAGGAGTTCTGGCTCTTTTTACCCATCTTACTTAACTTCCAACTTTTTTAAATTTCCACTGAAAGGTCTGCCAGTTAGTCGTTTATAGTCCTGTCAACAGCTATTGGTTATCTGGCAGAACTGTCACCCACGTTAAACTGAAAAAGCTTGCCTCAAACTATCCAACCATTTCGGGTGAAAATGGCTCTGGCCTTTCGCAGTTTTCCATTTCTTTCGAGCAGAAATCAGGAATTAGGCAAATTTTTGGTCGGGTGAAACCCTTCCCACTGAACTGGAAGGAACTGTCGTCTGGGCAACAACTATACTTCCAAACTCGCTCAGGTCGTTGTGGGGATGAAGCACAGGCTTGCTGAAAATAATGATATGAAAGACGGCCAAAAGTAGTAGATATAGGGTTCACAAACTGAAGTTTTCTTTTCTTCTACTAAAAAAGGGTGTTGAAGCAGGTGTGAGGCGGCTTTAAAAAAAGTTCAAAACCGCGTAGAACAAACAAACACATCAATGTGTCCTCCTACTCACGCCACTGTTCATTTCAAATAACTACTTTTGCCCAAAACTCTGTTGGTAGATGTTTAATTATTACAACCAGACACACCTATATATCATCATGCTGTCATTAAAGATCCACAGCTCAGCCAGTACTCATTACACGTACAGTGTCGACAAAGGGTCTTTATTCCATTTTTCATTACCCACCTATATCATCAGTCTGTCATGAAGATCTACATCTCATCCAGACTCAGTACCTGTACAATGTTGACAGGTTTCTTTATTCAATACAGGCCCACCTATGTCAACAGCTGGTCGGAAGATCGCCAGATGCTCAGCCCGACTTCAGTACTCCGTACAGTTGGTAACGGTTTCTTTTTCATTACAAGGCCACCTCTGTCAACAGCTGGTAAGGATTCCAGCTCAGCAGCTCAGTTACCTACATGTCGGCAAGGTTCTTTTAATTCATTACACGTCCCACTATGTTCAACAAGCTGGTAAGAAAATCCACAGCTCAAGCCAAGTACCCTCAGTCACACGTACAGTGTCGGCTCGGTTTCTTTATTTCATTACAGACGACCCACCTATAGTCTAACAGCGCTGTAAGTTAAATCCACATCGCAGTCAGACTCAGTATACCTACAGTGTCGGCAGGTTCTTTAATTTGCATTTACATACCCACCTATTTCAACAACTGTAGAGTAACTCCACATCTCAGCAAGACCCAGTAACCTACAATGTCGACAGATTCTTTATTTCTTACATACCGACCCACCACATGGTCAACAGCTGGTAATAGGAATCCACATCTCAGCCAGTCTCTGTACCGTACAGTGTCGGCAGGTTTTTTATTCATTACATTACAGACCCACCTATATTAATAGCTGGTAAGGAAATCCACAGCTCAACCAGACTCAGGCCGTGGTTCTGGCTCCGCCTTTCCGCTGCTGTCTCAGCTCCTGTACCTCCAACGGCCTCAGCAGGTGTGGGGAACTGTTCTTGTGTTGGTAGGGCAGGTGGAGCCAGTGCGTCTCGATCTGAGTCCCATCAGCACCTTCGGGTGTTTGTTTTACGTCCTGTTCCTCCGATGGCTTCGGTAGGTTTGGGGGCTGCTCTTGTGTTGGTATGGCAGGTGGAAGTCAGCGAGTCTCTAGGTCCCATCAGCACCTTCGGGTGTTTTGTTTTCCATCCTGTGCCTCCAGTGGCTTCGGTAGGTTATGGGGGCTGCTCTCGTGTTGATAGGGCAGGCATGGCTGAGGCATCTCTAGGTTCCCATCAGCACCTTCGGGTGTTTCTATTTACGCCGTTCTCCGGTGGATTCGGTAGGTTTGGGCTGCTCTCGTGGTTGGTAGGGCAGGTGGAAGTCAGCGAGTCTCTAGGTCCCATCTACGCACCTTCGGGTGTTTGTTTTCCATCCTGTGCCTCCAGTGGCCTCAGCTCCAGGCTGATCCAGGCAGGGAAGGTCTTGTGTAGCTTCTTCACAGGACATATGGCCAGCTCCAGGGTGATCCAGGCAGGGAAGGTCTTGTGTAGCTTCTTCACAGGACATATGGCCAGCTTCAGGCTGATCCAGGCAGGGAAGGTCTTGTGTAGCTTCTTCACAGGACATATGGCCAGCTTCAGGCTGATCCAGGCAGGGAAGGTCTTGTGTAGCTTCTTCACAGGACATATGGCCAGCTTCAGGCAAACACGCAGTGTGCGTGCGTAGTCTGGTCTTGCCTCTGTGAGGTGGTGCTTGTCTTCTAACAAGCTGCTTTTATGGGCGACAGTCGGTTGCGACAGGGAGTACTGTCGTTTCCTGAAAATGGCAAATGCAGAATGTTTATAGTTTCAAACATTTAATAGTTTAGTTGTATTCTTCTTCCAAAAGAATAGGAATTTGTTTTTTAAATAAGAGGAAACTTTAAGGGACGATGAAATAATTTCAATTGAAACATTTCTCTGGTTTCCTTTCATCCGTTACAACGTGTGGGTAAACGTCTGTCATGGATTTAACTTTTGTACTTATTCTGTGCGCTGTCTTGAGACTATTTGAAATATGCTTTTCTGCTTACGCTTTGCACTTTTACAGTCTTGCTCATTTTCTTCATATTATTTTCATCGATGCACAAAATGTTGATAATTGCACAGGAACACTTTATATTTTGCTACAACCATAACTGGTTTCTTTTCTTCATTAATTAAATATTCTAGCACCATGCATTCGTCCATGACATAATTCTACACTTCCACTAAATGCAGACACTCACTACCAAGCACCCTGCCATATGTTCGTCCATTTCTAAAGCTTATGTCACCGTTTCTTACGTTAAACTAAAACGCATGCACCCTCGAAAATATAGTTACTCCCCTCTTGTTGGTTGAGATGCAACGGGCAAACAAGAATGTCAAAAAATACATGGCGCTAGAGTTAATTTCACCTTTTTATTAAATAAACTGTATCAACTCTCTCTCTCCCCCCCCCCCCCTCTCTCTGGTTTTCTTTCTCTCCTTTTACTTGCCTTCAGTCAGAAGTGAAGCCTGTGATCGTTCCAGTCTTACACATCCTTAGTGCCTCCTCCATGTTTCTGAAGTTTCTTCAGGTCATTTTTAGTTTGCATATATCATCATGGTTCCCACCAGTTCATTCATCATTTTTATTACCTTATTAATTTCCCAATTTTCATTTTACCTTACTTTTATTCATTTTGACGGGGGTCATTTTTGACGGGGGGGGGGGGGGGGGGGGGGGGGGGGGGGGGGGGGGGGGGGGGGGGGGGGGGGGGGGGGGGGGGGGTAGGGGGTATTATTTTTGTTATTATTTTTTACTATTTTGAGCCATGTCCACTGAGCAGAGAGAGAGAGAGAGAGAGAGATGTCCTGCTCGCAAACCAAGGAACATTCCTTTCACGTGCAGTACGCTAAGCCTCTATACCAAGGACAGCATAATCGAACAGACAGTATTTCTACACTCATGACAGATAAATTTGCACGCGTGCGGAAGCTGAAAACATACGCGCATAACGTCACCCACTGAGGAATGCATAACAATTACAACATCTACACAGCTCATCACTAACTAGTTTATAAACAGGGGAGTTGTGGAGCAGGATAGGAGACAAAGAACACAAAGACAATACTACAAGTGCATAGTACTAAATAAGGACAAAGCTAATATGAACGATCTATTAGATTACACCATTGATAGGTGTAAGATTCGTATGTCAACAAGAAAACAGAAAAATTTCGCATAGCTCCAACTTCTAAATGAACACTGAAGTTATCAGATTAAATGTCGTAATTGAACATTTATTTCTTGAATAAGAAAAAAGTTCCTAAATATTTCTGATATTGTAAAGAAAGTGAAAAATGTCTGTACTTTAGATTGAACTGAAATGATTAAGTTTTGCATACGTTACAGACCAAACAAAGTGTATAACGTGGCTGTGGGCGTGAAACATCTGCATCTAGAGAATACTAAATGGCTATAAATAGTCCTTGTTTGTATACATATAAAAAACTCATGTTATATTGCGCGCTTGACCCAAAAACCCAAGGACCACTCTTCTCTGACATAGTGTATCTGTGGGCAACACTTCCGAAACAAAAAAAAAAAGAAGAAAAAAAGAACTTACGTTTTCTTCAAGATCAATGTGGGATAACTTTTGTGTTCACAGACAGTGATATAAATGAGTTCTGCAATGGATTATAAAGTAACAAGTGGACGCTAACTTAATGTTAGTAAAGTCACATTGGGACAAATAAGGAATAGTATTTAAATTATATTCATTCTAATATCTATGCTAGCTGTGCAACAAATGTTAGAAAAAGCAAACCTTTTAAAACAAAAAACGAATTAGATTAAGTAAACGCAAAATGACTGTTACAAACAACTCCCATTCTCACCTAAACCTTAAAGTGATAAATTCCTTGTTGTTTTATTACCGTCCAGTGATCATACTATTCTCAGTGATATTATAAGCTACATAAGCTCATCATAATAACACGCTCGTAGATGCCTCCTTAAGCAGATCCACTCACCAACTTATTTGGACCTATATCTATTTAGTGACATAATTACTGACAGGAGAAGATATCAGTGTCCAACATATGATTTCTAAAACTCTGGCTCTCTATCAAAAGAGATATTCCACACTGAATTGATGCTATGTTCTCATCGTAGGAACTAACATAAAGCAATCAGCAAGCATGAAATCAAATCCTTATCAAGGGACCGGAAATGAAATGGGATCCCACAAATCCCAATCCCGATATGGCGCAAGTATAACACGTTTCTTTAATGACAAAATCCTCAATTCAGGTACACCAAAGAGGGCATAGTGAACGCTTTCGATCGTTTCCATATAATGGATAAAGAAGCCGGGTATACACGAAGTTGACGATAAGACACGCAATGGCTTCACGTGCATGGGGTTCCGTACGCCTTTGCAGAGAGCGTTATTGTGGAAGACAAGAATACCGTTGTCCTCTGTAATTAGACACTATCTCTAGTTCAGTGGTACAAAAATAGATCATAATGCATACATAACATATAAAGTAACATCAGACCTAAGCCAAGTTTGTGTCAAAAGCGTATATTTATAAATACTGGACAGATAATGACCGTATACCATAGGTCGGTAAGCATACTGAAATTATTGCCTACTGGCCGTTTGTCAGGAGCGTTATGTTCTGACAGTGACAACTACACCTGATACATGCTACGGTCGCCTTTGTCAGAAGCGTCAGTTTCTGAACAGTGGACACCTATCATATCATACTGCGAGCCTGGATTACTTGGGGCATTTGTCAGTAGCGTCCATTTTCTGACAGTGACAACCTCATACTATACTGCCTTTGTCCAGAGCGTTCATTTCTGCCAAGTGACTAACCGTCATACATACTACTGCCCTTTGTCAGAGCGTTATTTCTGACAGTTCGTAGCACCATCATGACATGCTGCCTTTGTCAGAGCGTTATTTCTGACAGTGACACCTGATACATGCTGCCTTTGTCAGAGCGTCATTTCTGACAGTGACACCTCATACATACTGCCTTTGTCAGAGCGTTATTTCTGACAGTGACACCTCATACATAGTGCCTTTGTCAGAGCGTTATTTCTGACAGTGACACCTCATACATACTGCCTTTGTCAGAGCGTTATTTCTGACAGTGACACCTCATGCATACTGCCTTTGTCAGAGCGTTATTTCTGACAGTGACACCTCATACATACTGCCTTTGTCAGAGCGTCATTTCTGACAGTGACACCTCATACATAGTGCCTTTGTCAGAGCGTTATTTCTGACAGTGACACCTCATACATGCTGCCTTTGTCAGAGCGTCATTTCTGACAGTGACACCTCATACATACTGCCTTTGTCAGAGCGTCATTTCTGACAGTGACACCTCATACATGCTGCCTTTGTCAGAGCGTCATTTCTGACAGTGACACCTCATACATACTGCCTTTGTCAGAGCGTCATTTCTGACAGTGACACCTCATACATGCTGCCTTTGTCAGAGCGTCATTTCTGACAGTGACACCTCATACATTCTGCCTTTGTCAGAGCGTTATTTCTGACAGTGACACCTCATACATAGTGCCTTTGTCAGAGCGTTATTTCTGACAGTGACACCTCATACATAGTGCCTTTGTCAGAGCGTTATTTCTGACAGTGACACCTCATACATACTGCCTTTGTCAGAGCGTTATTTCTGACAGTGACACCTCATACATACTGCCTTTGTCAGAGCGTTATTTCTGACAGTGACACCTCATACATAGTGCCTTTGTCAGAGCGTTATTTCTGACAGTGACACCTCATACATAGTGCCTTTGTCAGAGCGTTATTTCTGACAGTGACACCTCATACATACTGCCTTTGTCAGAGCGTTATTTCTGACAGTGACACCTCATACATACTGCCTTTGTCAGAGCGTTATTTCTGACAGTGACACCTCATACATACTGCCTTTGTCAGAGCGTTATTTCTGACAGTGACACCTCATACATACTGCCTTTGTCAGAGCGTCATTTCTGACAGTGACACCTCATACATACTGCCTTTGTCAGAGCGTCATTTCTGACAGTGACACCTCATACATACTGCCTTTGTCAGAGCGTCATTTCTGACAGTGACACCTCATACATGCTGCCTATTGTCAGAGAAGTTATTTGCTGACACAGTGACACCTCATACATGCTGCCTTTGTCAGAGCGTTATTTCTGACAGTGACACCTCATACATGGCTTGCCTTTGTCAGAGCGTTATTTCTGACAGTGACAGCCCTCATACATGCTGCCTTTGTCAGAGCGTTATTTCTGACAGTGACACCTCATACATGCTGCCTTTGTCAGAGCGTGTATTTCTGACAGTGACACCTCATACATGCTGCCTTTGTCAGAGCGTTATTTCTGACAGTGACACCTCATACATGCTGCCTTTGTCAGAGCGTTATTTCTGACAGTGACACCTCATGCATACGCAAAAGAAAAAGGGTGTGGCGTAATTAGCACCCACATAGAGCTAAAAAAGAAGCCAGTTGACAGCAACCATCAGAACTGTCTCTCAAGCTGAACAAAATTATGTGAGTAAAGATGAAGTATGGACAGGCAGGTTCCCAACTGTTGTCAATTCCAGTAGCCTTGTCAGCAGTCATCAGGGACAGCACTCAATGAAGTCATTATTCCTCTTACAAACAATGCAAAACAAACCTTTCATTACACTTTCAGTCACACAATCAGCAATACACTTCCAAAAGCTTTCGAATTCCGTCCAAGATTCTGAAAATATTAATGTGTCAATATGGACAATAATTGTTTTTTCATTTATAGACAATTTCGAATGCCCCCATCCCCTCAATTTTTTCTCTCTCCTAAATTCAGTATTTTATTATCATCTAAAAATAACCCAACTTATTCCAGCCAATGTTATTTGTCTTTCTAGTAGTCCTTTTCAGTAAAATTCTCCTTTCTAAGAAACGCTCACAAGAACAAAAATCACCATTTTGCGCAACACAAGCTAACAATTCCGATGCTTGTGCCATCCCCACAATAAACAATACATACAAAATGTTGAATAAAAAAAAAGAGGGGAGGAGGGGGAAAGGTTGATTGGTAGAACCACCAATGTCTACTGCTCAAGCAGAACGCGGTAGCCCCAAACCCACAACGCATGCAGCAACAACAAAAAAAGAAGCAGAATAAGCCGGGTAGGTGACCAAAGGAGGCATGGCCGTTATAGCCAGCATGTGCGGGGACAAACCTTGGGGGTAGTCACTGCACTTTCCTCACTCACTCTCTCAGTGTTGGAGGGGGCTATGGCAGTAGTGCTGGCTGCCTGATAAGAAACCAACGCTCACAGTCAACACTCTGCTCACAATACCCGCAACACCATTGACTGGCATTGCTACCCTCTGTTTCGCAAACAGCTTCACTTGGACTTACCTTCACAATCCTTTTAAGAAGCTTTAACTAAGTAGAAAAATGCCAGTGAACAGCTTCGCAGAGTTACAGTATATAGAACACTGACTTTCTGATTTTCATGTTGAGATTTACCAACTTGTGTTGTGAATTATGTTATTTTTTCTTATATTAAAAAGCGTTGTGTTTTCAGCAGGGAAAATGGTAATGCCTTTCTCCCTGCCCATAGCAGAAATGCTCTAGTGCTGGTCATGAAATACAAAACACACAAATCCAGAAATGCTCTAGTGCCGGTCATTAAAATTTATACAGAACACACAAATCCTCCTCCACCATGATGCTGAGGCAACAAAACCGTGCACGAGAAAAAAACACAACAAAATCAACAAACATTTAAACATAAGGAAAATATTCTGATCCCTCACTGGAATGGGGATGCAAGGCTAAATTTAAAATAAAACCAAGACCAAATACCAAAAATAAATTAATCAAAAGAAAGTTTTGTTTGTTTGTTCTTTTTCATAAGGCCCGGATAATAGATTAAACTGTAAATAAACGTCATTGAATACTTAACACCTGCTATATTACCTACTTTGCACTTCCAATTTACTGGATTGGAGTGGAATCCTATTGTTCATTGCTCTCTCTTCAGGTACTGCATTGCATCACACTACATGCCTAGAAGCAGTTCATCACATTATGCCATGAATGTCGAAACTCGTCAGGCACTAATCTGCCTTGATCTTTTACACACACAGCATTTTACTACTGCGGTTTTGTGATTAAAACTGTTCTTGTTTTTGTTGTTGTTGTTTTTTTAATAGTGCTTTACTTTCAAGAACTTGTTCCCCAATGTCTAAACGTTAATTATGCAGCAACATCAACAGATTTGTTTGTAAACTTCATTTTAAAAGGTCAATTTCCTACACAAGAGAAGAGCTTTCTAACAACAATTACAGGTAAAATATTACCACGCATTTAAGAAAAATCACAAAGGCAAGCCACAACAAACCTAACTGCAATGCACATCAACTGAACTGTACATAAGACAAATCATGACAAACATAATTCTACCCAAACAAAAACCTGTTTGCCCAAACATAAAAAAACAGCGCAAAGAAAAACAATCTTTTATCAAACAAATCATGAACAAACAAAATTGACCTATTTCAGCTACAACCACAACATCGATCCAGGAAACACAGATGAATTTAATCTTGAACAGCAAAAGAAATAACAGAGATTTATAAGATACTCAAATTGTTTATACCAAGAAAAAGGAAATAATGTGATATATATATTTACACATTTTAGAAAAGTAGTAAATAGACGATGAAAATAAAAGGGAGAAAACATTTACTTTACAAACACAAGTACCATATTTTTTGTATTATAAGGCGCACCACACAAATTTTAAAACAAAATTGGCAGATTTTGTTATTACATTTTTCTTACTATTTTCTTACTCATATTATAAGGCGCAAGGGTCTCAGTCTGGGGGGAAAAAAAAAAGTATCGCCTTATAGTCCACAAAATATGGTAGATAAGAAAAAGAAATGTACATGAGTGAAGCATTAAATAAATAACTGATATAAAGAGACACTGTGCACTCTCAGACCGGCATTCTCCAAGAAAAGAAAGGGCCCCCACCTGCGGGGTTAATCCCCATCCTGTGCTAGGGGTAGGAGCAGGAGTCATAGGGGTCAGAGCACCAGTCATACCCATACCAGAACTCTGCAGAAAAACACGTTCAACGGTCTACACAACGCTACGCCAAGAAAGCACAACCACAGAAAACAAGGACAAACAACAACAAACTGCTACCACAATCTATCACACAACTACAACATGGACAATCATACAACAGAAAAGGTTTACACTTACACCAAGATGGATTTTGACAAGTATGATTTTCACAAGCTTTTGCTCAGGCACTACATAGCTAATTATGATCCTACTTTGAAAATTAAGTACAAAATACATTTAAAACCTGAGACAAATGCGACTGGAAATAACATACAGTGGTACCCCTCTAATAAGACCTTGAAAGTGCGGTGAAAAAAAAGTCTTATCTGAGGGGTGGTCTTATTAGAGGACCAAGCATCCTTTCTGCTATCAGACTGATAAATCGGCATTAGTGTGTGCACTACAACTCTCGCTGAATGCAAACAACTCACAAAATCCGATAAATGAAAGCAGCTGGCGCATTAGCGTTTGCCGTGATTTCGTATCTGCGGTGTATGCGGCGCCATTTTGTCAGCCGAGTTGTATGCGCGGTAAAAGTTCTGTGTGCAAACTGTGACTATAAAAATGAACTGCCAGAGCGTTACTTTGTCATGTTTTGTGTTGTGTTGTGTCGTTGTGCATAATCCAGTATTTAGTAGGTCCATTATGGCGAAAGATTAGGTCTGTACTGTTATGTGTAGTTTGTGTGTGAGTGCAACATGGGCCATCGAAGTTGCCATCGGACCCGTTGCCATGACTTTCGATCACGAGTTCGTCTGCTTTTCATCGAGAGATCGATTTGCACGAACTTGACTGCAAAAAGATAAGATTGTGGTCGCATCTCAACCCCTGAAATCGGGTCGTAAGTCGGAACTCAGGAAAAGTCGTATTTGCGGCATAGGATATATAGTGGAATGTGTTCGGGGAAAAAAAATCAGTCGTATGTGAGGAGAAGTCGCATTTGCGAGCGTCTTATTAGAGGGGTACCACTGTACCCCCCCAAATATTCTCCAATCAAATCAAATTCAATGTAAATCTGTTTCCATTACCAAAGTACTTGGCAATTACTGATCAAAATCAATAATCATCTTTAATCAGTATCCTCGTTTATATTTCCATACACATGGTTCAGTTTGACTAAATCTTTCTTTGGTGACTTGAAACAATGTAACGATTGCACAACATATAAAGCAATTGAGCACAAATATTTCAAATTCACCTGGTGTAAAAAGCATGCATACAATAAAACTGAAAACTACATCACAGTCTGTTCGGATGACAACAGCAGGTATTCATTTTCACCATTGCCTTTCATCACACACACAAAAAAAGAGCTGAACAAAATGTTTAAAAATAGGCGAGTAGAGCTTACCTGTGGCATCATGCCAGGTGTCATATTGGCCTGCATTGGCATGACTCCCTGCATTCCCATGCCCATGGGACTCCCCATCTGCAAAAACACAGCCAATCAGCTACTGAACACTAACAATGCTTTTACACACACACACACACAAGTGCACGCACACACACACCATATATCACACGTAGATACGCACATACATACACAAAATGCACATCCGCATGCGCACACACACGCACACCATATATCACACACGTAGGCACACATATACACACACAAAATGCAACCACACCGCATGTGCACACACACACAGACACAACACACACTCACATACAAAAACATACTCACCCCCCACACAGGGGACCTAGTTCTCTCTCTAACACACACACACACCACATGTACACACGCCAACACACACTCTCTCTCTCAGCCACACACACATTTCTGCTTTTTTAGATATGTAATACCAGAGGAGTGTGACAATCTAATAATAATAACAATAAGCATTTAGTGTGCTTAATCTTAAAACAAAGCCCTAAGTGCTTACAAAATAAGTAAATTTATATATATCAATATCAGGCAACATAAGGGAGATCGAAAGTCTAATCCATAGACTTCGTTTGAATTCATTTAAAACAAAATATTGTATTAATGTTAAATGTATGTGTGGTGAATCCTTGAGTGTCAGTCATTTACTGATTCATTGTCCAAAAGCAAGAGAACTTTTCCAAGAATTCGGAGTATTGATGGTTTTACTGATGGATCGACACCATTGTCTCTATCCTGTATTCTAAACAATTATTCTGTTCTTGATTCAGTTTGTAAATGTTTATTAAGTAGTTCAATTAGTATTTATCTTTAACATTGTTCATTGTTCGGTTATATTATTTAAATGTAAACTTAACTTTTTTAATGGGGGGGGTGGATGTTATGATCACTATCCTATTACTTTATTTAATGCTTACACACATTCACAGGCACACCACTTCACCGCACCAACATCACACTACAATATAATATTGTCTGAATCACTTTCTTCTCTTTCTTCTGCCGAATAATGTCCACCTGCGTAACCGGCAATTACCGACTTTTAGTGGAAGGACGTTAAATACTGAAGTAAGAACAACACACACACACATGCGCACTCACTGACACATTCTCTCCGTCTCTCCCCGAATCTACTGACCCCTATGGGCATATTCATGGAGGCGGACATGGACAGCTGGCTGGTGGACGTCATGTTCATGGACATGGAAGAGCCGGGGGCAGGAGCCGGGGCAGGAGCCGGGGCAAACACGTCAAACAGATCACCACCACCAGCTGAAGATGAGGATGGGGCCACCGGGGTGCTGGATGTCGAGTTGAACTGGCCAAAGTCCGCGAAACCCTGGCTCCTGAGCGAGGTGGACACACACAGTGATGGGTCAGTTTCATGTTTGTTGCCTGGTGACTTAACCTCTTCACTGCCCCGTCACAGATATTTCTGTCAACTTCCGGTAACCTACAAACTGCCCCATCACGGAAATATCCGTCATAGGGTTATTCTAAGAGTTTCCCTTTTTTTATCCATATGCTTTTCGCAGTATGTTCGACTTCGAATGCATGTGTGAGCGTTCTCAAATGATAGTATATTCACTCTCCCTGTTCACGAAAAGCATAGGTTATATGCACCTTTATTCAGGAAATGCTTTGCCGATAAACTTAACAACCTAAAACGGCTTAGGCAAATAGTTGTCCCGGAACCGGAAACGGGCTCGGCAGCAAAGGGGTTAAAGGGCCTGCTACACTACATACGATTCGCTGTGTCAATGCGATGCGATTGTGACGAGGTGAGTCATGATTCCCGTGAAATTCATGTATTGGGTCTACTTGAGTATATTACATAGAGCGAAAGTAGTTATAATTATTTTTAGACGGAAGTATTTATCGTGAATCATGACTCGCATCGTCACAATCGCATCGCATTGACAGCGGATCGTATGTAGTGTAGCAGGCCCTTAATGCAGTGGGAGGTTCTTTTGTGATGAAAAGACCAGGGAGAGAGAAACACAGAGAGAGAACACTGATCACTGAACACTGAATGGTTTAATGTAATAGGCCTTTTGCCCATGTCATGGTGGGTGGTTACAATAACAAGCACAAGAGAGACAGGCAGATCTATAGACAATCAGACAGACAGAGGGAGGGAGACAGACAGAACATACTGAACATCAAAATACTTGATTGGTTCAATTTCTGAATACAAATTACAATCAGAAACAATCCAAGTAATGAAATGAATTTACAAAATGTACATGACAGTTACCCTGTTGGAGAGGCAGCATTGGTATTCTGAAACTGAGCAAAATCCCCAAATTCGTTGCCGCCTGTTGAACCTGTGTTAACACACACACACACACAGATACCAAATGTTATATCAAGACGGTAACATTCTTCGCTAAACAAAGAAATTCATTCTCTAATTTATCAGTACAGTAATCAATGTAGATTTTTTTCTTAACTACTTTGGTGGTGTTATTTTACACCCTAACACCCACCCACTCACATATTTCCACACCCAAAAATGTAACACGGTCATATATATATAAAGAACAGAAAATAAAGGGGAAACAAATGAAGGCGGAAGTAGTGGTGGGTCTGCATGAATGAGCAAGATAGCGGAGAGCCGGAATGAATGATGGGGTGTGGGTGTGAGAGTTGCATAATTGTTTAAATGTAAATTTTCTGTTTCATGTTTTTTTTATTAATATTTTAATTTTAATTTTAATGTATGATGTATTGTTATCTTATTTTACATGGGGGAAGACAATTTTCCAAGTGTGTTTGTACAATGCCAATGCACATTAAAGAAACTTATGACTTATAACTTAGTCCATGTCATACACTATACAAATGTTACACGAGGCCACGTAAAGACAGACAGATAGACGACGCCCAAGACAGACAAGATGAGGACACACACACACACACGCAACGGCACACGACAATAGGAGCCCTATTGGAACATTTATTATGATGTGTGTTTTTTTGTTTTTGTTTTTAATGTTACTCATTTAATGATTGTTTTCTTTTGTTTGGATTCCATTCTAAGTAAGTTAAAAGTGTTTCACTAACATTTCACTGACATGAATTATGTATGTACAAAGACCAACATATGTACATTCAAAATATCATATACACTTATACATAAACATACACATATTTTTTATACTATTTTTCATCTGAGATCACTGTAAGGTGGACAGACATTAAATTAAAGAATGAACACACACACATGATATGCGCACACACATATGCGCGCACAACATACACTTTACTTAAAGGCACAGCCGGAGTATATAAGATGCGGCTCTCATCGTGTGGCCGCATTTTAACTTCCTGCTCGTCATTCACCACTCTTTACCCTACCATTTTTCCCTGTAGCGCGAGCAGCAAGTGTTGGACTACCGTGACCCGATTCTATGGATTGGGTGCTTTGGCTTTAAATGATAGTTCAGGCTTTCAATTCTACCAACTGAAATATTCAGCTAAAACACAACTGGTCTGACCCACCTTGCGTACTGCCGGTTCCCCTGGGGTCAAAATCATCACTGGCTCCACTCTGAAAGCTGGAGAAGTCGGCAAAGTCGCCACCATTGCTCTGTGAGGGGCCCATGTCTATCAGGCTGGGGCCACGCCGCCTCCGAGGTCTGGCTCTGAACACACACCACACACAGAGACAGAGAGCTATTGAAGACTACACACACACACACACAGATATTGCACTGATGTGTGACTACACACACACACACAGAGCTATTAGTATTATACACTGCCATTGCTCTGTGAGGAGGGGCCCATGTCTATTAGGCTGGGGCCACCCGCCTCCGAGGTCTGGCTCTGAACACACACCACACACAGAGCTATTGAAGACTACACACACACACAGGGTTATTGAAGACTACACACACACACACACACAGAGCTATTGAAGACTACACACACAGAGCTATTACACACTGCCATTGCTCTGCGAGGAGGGGCCCATGTCCAACAGGCTGGGACCACCCACCTCTGAGGTCTGGCTCTGAACACACACCACACACAGAGACAGAGAGCTATTGAAGACTACACACACACACACAGCACAGAGCTATTGAAGAATACACACACACAGAGCTATTAAAAGAATTATACACTGCCATTGCTCTGCGAGGACGGGCCCATGTCTATCAGTCTGGGGCCACCCATCTCACGAGGTCTGGCTCTGAACACACACCACACACAGAGAGCTATTGAAGACTACACACACATACACAGAGAGAGCTATTGAAGACTTCGCTGTGACACACATACAGGTAATACACTGTATTTTTCAGACCATTAGGCACAAGGCAAATCCATCGAATTTAAAGAAAAACCTGGAGAAACATAAGGGCGATATGAACCTAGCATGAGAAAGTTAAAACTGGAGCACGTTTTCAGCCATTTACGGATGCATTTACTTTTGGCATTGACAAGAGTTGCCTCCCCTATCAAAGAAGCAAGTTTCGCTTGACGACAGTATTCCTGTTGTTTTTTCATTATTTGGGATGGCACTTTCCTTCATGAAAACAGATAGAATTTTCAGAAAGTTATGATATTTGAAGGTCAGCAACAAATATTTTTATATTTTTGGCATCTGATAGACAGCATCTCTGACAATAATAAGGATTTTGAAGGGTTTTAAAGTGACTATCTGTCGTAATGATGGCTCACAAACACTTTCGATTTGAAGTGTACCATCAATGTTTGGTGCTCAGCAATCTTTGACTCCCTCTTCTCATGTTAGTGTGTTGTGTCCCAAGGTCAGGGCATTGCGTAATATTTTTAAGGTGCAGAGGTTGGTGGAGATATTAGTAGTCAAATGGATATTAGCCGTTATAGTGGCTGAAATGAGTAAAAAATTACAAGGTACACACAATACAAGCACAAAGCTATTTGATGATTGCCATGATTCAACGCTGTTGAGGAAGGGCCCTGGTGGATCAGGCTGTGCCATGCCCTCTGCCCACACCCCCCCCTCCTCTATTTGTAGGGCTCTATACACACAGCTATTCTTCACTGCACACACACACTAGCTATTAATCAATTATAACATAACACAGCGATACATCATTTATTTACACACACAGACAGACAGCTATTCCATTGTGTGTTTGAGAGAGAGAGATGAGAGAGAGAAGAGAGAGAGAGAGACAGTGTCGCGAGAGCACGCGGGGGAGGGCGTGGGGGGGTGGGTGGAAGTGGGGGGAAGGATG
>CM065696.1:45286734-45311734 GCA_017654935.2 Phymorhynchus buccinoides | reverse complement strand
ATACTGTTTCCTTTTGTGTACTTTTTGTGGGGTCATGTCATGTTTTGGGCTGCTTTAGTTTTATAATAGCAATAATAATAGTCTGCATTCATAATGGGTTTTTTTGGTGATTGTTCTTTCTCGTTCTGCTATTTTCATTTTGTGACTTGGGCATCGTTTCCATTTTTTGGTTTGATTTTTCTTCCCTCTCTTTAATCTTTTTTTTCTTTTCTTTTTTAAAGATGGTGTGAAATTTGTGATAATTTTTTTCAGGGTGTCCGCCTTCCATCTCCTTTCCATTGCTTTTACTGTTGTTCTCCTGACTTTCATCCACTGCTTCTCATGTTGTGGCTTTTCTGTATCTTCATTCATTTTGGATCTTTCGTTTTCTTATGACATTGTGAAGACTGGTCAGCCAATATTAGAAAATGGTCTGGTGATGTGTGTGATCTCCTGTGTTGCTGTAGTTGCCCTCTGCACTTTACCTAGCTGAACAGTTGCTTCGTATGATTGAAATTAATTGTGATTGTTGGTCACTGTATTCTCAGAAGAGGTTAGATGGTCTTTTTCTTCTTCTTCTTAATCGACCGCTCAAGGGTTTTTTCTGTCATTTGAGCGCAGATGCGCCATGCTGCCGTTATGTACCTAACTAAAAAATATTTGGCCCTGCATGTCTGTCTTCCGCTGGATAAAATCTTTGAATGAGTTTCTAGAACAAATGCAGGAGAATGGACCAGTAAGACAGAAAGATTAATAGATGACAGTAAACAAAGGGAAAAGACAGAGTCAAAGAGAGTGACAGAGGAAGTTACAAGCACAGAACTTCCAGGAGGGGGAACCATTTGTATGAAAGATGTTGAATTAATAGGTTGGAATTTTGCTCCATGTGAGAGAGGTGTTCTGGAAAATTAAAAGAACTAGTTGATATGACTTATAAAAGGTAAAATCAAAAATTAACCTTTCTTTCCCCGAGGGCTGATATTCCCATGAGTCAAGGTTCACTGGTTCACTGGTAATGTCTTTGTGGTTACATTTTATTTCTCTGAAAATGGCACATGCTTTGCCTGGAAGTTGCACATGGATACAGTGAAACCCGTTTAGTACGAATTCCAGGGGAGAGGGCCAATTTACTCGTTGTAAGCATTGCTCGTTCAAACCATTTTATCGATTTTGGCAACCCTGACGAACCTATCAATCGCTCCTCACATCTACTGTGATGTGCGTGCTGGTAAAGTGTGAAAAAGACAGAAAAACGGAAACAACACACTTACCCAACAAAGCATGGTTGTAAGCCCAATATCCTGTATCCATAGGGTTTTTAATGCCGATTACAAACACTTTAAAACAGTTTATTAACACACAATAACATCAAAAACATAAAAT
Source organism: Phymorhynchus buccinoides (assembly GCA_017654935.2). Lineage (NCBI taxonomy): Eukaryota > Metazoa > Mollusca > Gastropoda > Neogastropoda > Raphitomidae > Phymorhynchus > Phymorhynchus buccinoides. The sequence goes on along the minus strand of CM065696.1, from coordinate 45,310,372 downwards.
CCACACACGCGCTTTAAGAGAAAGTTAAAATTTCCCGGAAGTCACAAGATCAGTGCGCAAAGAGTGAATCCAGTGTCGTCTGCTTGCGCTGCAGACACCCAAGTTGTTATATCGGCTAATCAGAATGCCGCTTACATATCGAGGGGTCAGTCAAGATGGCGATGCTGTTGTCAGTGTGTTCTCGTTCTAGCCAGGTAGTTGTGCAAGAAAGCTTGACTTTGGGATGACGGTGTGGTTGTAAGTGCGTTCTCGTTATAACCGTGTAGTTTTTGCATAAAAGATTGACTTTGGGAGTCAATAAATTGTACGTTATATGCAAGTTGCTCGTTGTAGCGAGCTCGTTGTATGCAGAATTATTTAACAAGGAAAAAGAAGGCTTGTGGTTGGGAATTTTGAAACCACTCGTTAAACACGGGCTCTCGTTTAAACCGTACTCGTACTAAATGGGTTTCCCTGTATTTGAATGAATCTGTCCTCAACTTTCAAAACAATTTTGATCCAATGTTCTTGGAATTTTGAAATGTATTATTGTCTCACCTTTTTATGTGAAAATACCAAGGGATTAATGAAACTATTGTGTCTGATTTCAATGTTAGATCATGACTTTTGCCTTGAAGAAAGGTAGGTAGGCTGATTTTCAATGTGAGATTATAACAGTTATGAAGAATAAAGGTGCAGGACAGTTAATGCTGCTGTTGATCATTCCAATAACAATAACAGGTCTGGAGATGCTGCTTGACAGGATCAATCGCCATGAAAACAAGAGAAATGTACGCCCTACAAAAAGAAGAACGCTCGGAAGTGAAGTGGGTGTTTGATTCGTTTCAGTGAGGATGATGACAACGACTTCAAAGAGTACCGTGGAGCCAGAGACCGAGATTTCTGTGACGATGACCATGATCGTGGAAGCCGCAGCAGAGACAATGGGAAAAGCCGTGACCCTGACAGTGACTATGGTGACCGTGAGCATAAGTGTGAGGAGCAGTTCAGGGACGATGACGAATACACCTCCGTGGAGCAGACCCAGACGACACGTACAGAAAAGATTGTCACCAACCGCAGAACGCGCTCCGTGGGCAAGCAGCTAGACCTGGGGGCTGCTGCGTCTGTTTTGAGCAATGATGGCAGCAGCACAAAGGTAAGGTTCTTCTTCACTCCTTTGTTTTCACCTGAAATGCTCCCCCCCCCTCTCTCTCTCTCTCTCTCTCTCTCTCTCTCTCTCTCTCTCTCTCTCTCTCTCTCTCTCTCTCTCTCTCTCTCTCTCTCTCTCTCTCTGTCTCTCTCTCTCTCTCTCTCTCTCTCTCTCTCTCTCTCTCTCTCTCTCTCTCTCTCTCTCTCTCTCTCTCTCTCTCTCTCTCTCTCTCTCTCTCTCTCTCTCTCTCTCTCTCTCTCTCTCTCTCTCTCTCTCTCTCTCTCTCTCTCTCAAACACACAATGGAATAAGCTGTGTCTGTGTGTGTATAATAAATGTATCGCTGTGTGTATGTATAATTGATAATAGCTATGTGTGTGTGTGCAGTGAATAATAGCTGTGTGTATAGAGCCCTACAATAGAGGGGGGGGGGGGGGGGGGGGCAGCCTGATAGACATGGGCCCTTCCTCACAGAGTATTGGCAATATAAAATAGCTGTGTGTGTATTGTGTACTGTAATTTTTACTAATTTCAGACTATAAGGCAATATTTTTTTCTAATATTCAACCTCTGCACTTAACATATTAGCATGCCCTCTTTGTGGACAAAAACATGAGAAGAGGGAGTCAAAGATTGCTGAGCACCAAACATTGATGGTACACTTCAAATCGAAAGTGTTTGTGAGCCATCATTACGACAGATAGTCACTTTAAAACCCTTCAAAATCCTTATTATTGTCAGAGATGCTGTCTATCAGATGCCAAAAATATAAAAATATTTGTTGCTGACCTTCAAATATCATAACTTTCTGAAAATTCTATCTGTTTTCATGAAGGAAAGTGCCAATAATGAAAAAACAACAGGAATACTGTCGTCAAGCGAAACTTGCTTCTTTGATAGGGGAGGCAACTCTTGTCAATGCCAAAAGTAAATGCATCCGTAAATGGCTGAAAACGTGCTCCAGTTTTAACTTTCTCATGCTAGGTTCATATCGCCCTTATGTTTCTCCAGGTTTTTCTTTAAATTCGATGGATTTGCCTTGTGCCTAATGGTCTGAAAAATACAGTGTATTACCTGTATGTGTGTCACAGCGAAGTCTTCAATAGCTCTCTCTGTGTATGTGTGTGTAGTCTTCAATAGCTCTCTGTGTGTGGTGTGTGTTCAGAGCCAGACCTCGTGAGATGGGTGGCCCCAGACTGATAGACATGGGCCCGTCCTCGCAGAGCAATGGCAGTGTATAATTCTTTTAATAGCTCTGTGTGTGTGTATTCTTCAATAGCTCTGTGTGTGTGTGTGTAGTCTTCAATAGCTCTCTGTCTCTGTGTGTGGTGTGTGTTCAGAGCCAGACCTCAGAGGTGGGTGGTCCCAGCCTGTTGGACATGGGCCCCTCCTCGCAGAGCAATGGCAGTGTGTAATAGCTCTGTGTGTGTAGTCTTCAATAGCTCTGTGTGTGTGTGTGTATGTGTAGTCTTCAATAACCCTGTGTGTGTGTGTAGTCTTCAATAGCTCTGTGTGTGGTGTGTGTTCAGAGCCAGACCTCGGAGGCGGGTGGCCCCAGCCTAATAGACATGGGCCCCTCCTCACAGAGCAATGGCAGTGTATAATACTAATAGCTCTGTGTGTGTGTGTAGTCTTCAATATCTGTGTGTGTGTGTGTAGTCTTCAATAGCTCTCTGTGTGTGCTGTGTGTTCAGAGCCAGACCTCGGAGGCGGGTGGCCCCAGCCTGATAGACATGGGCCCCTCACAGAGCAATGGTGGCGACTTTGCCGACTTCTCCAGCTTTCAGAGTGGAGCCAGTGATGATTTTGACCCCAGGGGAACCGGCAGTACGCAAGGTGGGTCAGACCAGTTGTGTTTTAGCTGAATATTTCAGTTGGTAGAATTGAAAGCCTGAACTATCATTTAAAGCCAAAGCACCCAATCCATAGCATCGGGTCACGGTAGTCCAACACTTGCTGCTCGCGCTACAGGGAAAAATGGTAGGGTAAAGAGTGGTGAATGACGAGCAGGAAGTTAAAATGCGGCCACACGATGAGAGCCGCATCTTATATACTCCGGCTGTGCCTTTAAGTAAAGTGTATGTGTGCGCGCATATGTGTGTGCGCATATCATGTGTGTGTGTTCATTCTTTAATTTAATGTCTGTCCACCTTACAGTGATCTCAGATGAAAAATAGTATAAAAAATATGTGTATGTTTATGTATAAGTGTATATGATATTTTGAATGTACATATGTTGGTCTTTGTACATACATAATTCATGTCAGTGAAATGTTAGTGAAACACTTTTAACTTACTTAGAATGGAATCCAAACAAAAGAAAACAATCATTAAATGAGTAACATTAAAAACAAAAACAAAAAAACACATCATAATAAATGTCCAATAGGGCTCCTATTGTGTGTGTGTGCGTGTGTGTGTGTGTGTCCTCATTTGTCTGTCTTGTGTGTCGTCTATCTGTCTGTCTTTACGTGCCTGTGTACATTTGTATATGTATGCATGACTAAGTCATAAGTCATAAGTTCCTTTATTGTCCATTGGCATTGTAGAACACACATGGAAAATTGTCTTCCACCATGTAAAATAAGATAAAAATTAAAATACATCAAAATTAAAATATTAATAAAAAAAACATGAAACAGAAAATTTACATTTAAACAAATATGTAACTCTCACACCACACACAATCATTCATCTGCTCTTCACTATCTTGCTCATTCATGCAACCCACCACTACTTCCGCCTTCATTTGTTTCCCCTTTATTTTCTGTTCTTTATATATATATGACCGTGTTACATTTTTGGGTGTGGAAATATGTGAGTGGGTGGGTGTTAGGGTGTAAAATAACACCACAAAAGTAGTTAAGAAAAAAATCTACATTGATTACTGTACTGATAAATTAGAGAATGAATTTCTTTGTTTAGCGAAGAATGTTACCGTCTTGATATAACATTTGGTATCTGTGTGTGTGTGTGTGTTAACACAGGTTCAACAGGCGGCAACGAATTTGGGGATTTTGCTCAGTTTCAGAATACCAATGCTGCCTCTCCAACAGGGTAACTGTCATGTACATTTTGTAAATTCATTTCATTACTTGGATTGTTTCTGATTGTAATTTGTATTCAGAAATTGAACCAATCAAGTATTTTGATGTTCAGTATGTTCTGTCTGTCTCCCTCCCTCTGTCTGTCTGATTGTCTATAGATCTGCCTGTCTCTCTTGTGCTTGTTATTGTAACCACCCACCATGACATGGGCAAAAGGCCTATTACATTAAACCATTCAGTGTTCAGTGTTCTCTCTCCTGTGTTTCTCTCTCCCTGTCTTTTCATCACAAAAGAACCTCCCACTGCATTAAGGGCCTGCTACACTACATACGATCCGCTGTCAATGCGATGCGATTGTGACGATGCGAGTCATGATTCACATGAAATACTTCATCTGAAAATGATTCTACTACTTTCGCTCTGTATACTCAAGTAGACCCAATGCATGGATTTCACGAGAATCATGACTCGCATCGTCACAATCGCATCGCATTGACAGCGAATCGTATGTAGTGTAGCAGGCCCTTTAACCCCTTTGCTGCCGAGCCCGTTTCCGGTTCCGGGACAACTATTTGCCTAGCCGTTTTAGGTTGTTAAGTTTATCGCAAGCATTCCTGAATAAAGGTGCATATAACCTATGCTTTTCGGACAGGGAAGTGAATATACTATCATTTGAGAACGCTCACACATGCATTCGAAGTCGAACATACTGCGAAAAGCATATGGATAGAAAAAGGGAAACTCTTAGAATAACCCTATGACGGATATTTCCGTGATTGGGCAGTTTATAGGTTACCGGAATTTGACAGAAATATCTGTGACGGGGCAGTGAAGAGGTTAAGTCACCAGGCAACAAACATGAAACTGACCCATCACTGTGTGTGTCCACCTCGCTCAGGAGCCAGGGTTTCGCGGACTTTGGCCAGTTCAACTCGACATCCAGCACCCCGGTGGCCCCATCCTCATCTTCAGCTGGTGGTGGTGATCTGTTTGACGTGTTTGCCCCGGCTCCTGCCCCGGCTCCTGCCCCCGGCTCTTCCATGTCCATGAACATGACGTCCACCAGCCAGCTGTCCATGTCCGCCTCCATGAATATGCCCATAGGGGTCAGTAGATTCGGGGAGAGACGGAGAGAATGTGTCAGTGAGTGCGCATGTGTGTGTGTGTTGTTCTTCAGTTTAACGTCCTTCCACTAAAAGTCGGTAATTGCCGGTTACGGCAGGTGGACATTATCGGCAGAAGAAGAGAAGAAAGTGATTCAGACAATATTATATTGTAGTGTGATGTTGGTGTGCTGAGTGTGCCTGTGAATGTGTGTAAGCATTAAATAAAGTAATAGGATAGTGATCATAACATCCACCCCCCCCATTAAAAAAGTTAAGTTTACATTTAAATAATATAACCGAACAATGAACAGTGTTGAAGATAAATACTAAGTGAACTACTTAATAAACATTTACAAACTGAATCAAGAACAGAATAATTGTTTAGAATGCAGGATAGAGACAATGGTGTCGATCCATCAGTAAAACCATCAATACTCAAATTTTGGAAAAGTTCTCTTGCTTTTGGACAATGAGTCAGTAAATGACTGACACTCAAGGATTCACCACACATACATTTAACATTAATACAATATTTTGTTTTAAATGAATTCAACGAAGTCTATGGATTAGACTTTCGATCTCCCTTATGTTGCCTGATATTGATATATATAAATTTACTTATTTTGTAAGCACTTAGGGCTTTGTTTTAAGATTAAGCACACTAAATGCTTATTGTTATTATTATTAGATTGTCACACTCCTCTGGTATTACATATCTAAAAAAGCAGAAATGTGTGTGTGGCTGAGAGAGAGAGTGTGTGCGTGTGTACATGTGTGTGTGTGTGTTAGAGAGAGAACTAGGTGTGTGTGGGGTGAGTATGTTTTTGTATGTGAGTGTGTGTGTGTGTGTGCACATGCGGGTGTGCATTTTGTGTGTGTATATGTGTGCCTACGTGTGTGATATATGGTGTGCGTGTGTGTGCGCATGCGGATGTGCATTTTGTGTATGTATGTGCGTATCTACGTGTGATATATGGTGTGTGTGTGCGTGCACTTGTGTGTGTGTGTGTGTAAAAGCATTGTTAGTGTTCAGTAGCTGATTGGCTGTGTTTTTGCAGATGGGGAGTCCCATGGGCATGGGAATGCAGGGAGTCATGCCAATGCAGGCCAATATGACACCTGGCATGATGCCACAGGTAAGCTCTACTCGCCTATTTTTAAACATTTTGTTCAGCTCTTTTTTTGTGTGTGTGATGAAAGGCAATGGTGAAAATGAATACCTGCTGTTGTCATCCGAACAGACTGTGATGTAGTTTTCAGTTTTATTGTATGCATGCTTTTTACACCAGGTGAATTTGAAATATTTGTGCTCAATTGCTTTATATGTTGTGCAATCGTTACATTGTTTCAAGTCACCAAAGAAAGATTTAGTCAAACTGAACCATGTGTATGGAAATATAAACGAGGATACTGATTAAAGATGATTATTGATTTTGATCAGTAATTGCCAAGTACTTTGGTAATGGAAACAGATTTACATTGAATTTGATTTGATTGGAGAATATTTGGGGGTACAGTGGTACCCCTCTAATAAGACGCTCGCAAATGCGACTTCTCCTCACATACGACTGATTTTTTTTTCCCCGAACACATTCCACTATATATCCTATGCCGCAAATACGACTTTTCCCGAGTTCCGACTTACGACCCGATTTCAGGGGTTGAGATGCGACCACAATCTTATCTTTTTGCAGTCAAGTTCATGCAAATCGATCTCTCGATGAAAAGCAGACGAACTCGTGATCGAAAGTCATGGCAACGGGTCCGATGGCAACTTCGATGGCCCATGTTGCACTCACACACAAACTACACATAACAGTACAGACCTAATCTTCGCCATAATGGACCTACTAAATACTGGATTATGCACAACGACACAACACAACACAAAACATGACAAAGTAACGCTCTGGCAGTTCATTTTTAGTCACAGTTTGCACACAGAACTTTTACCGCGCATACAACTCGGCTGACAAAATGGCGCCGCATACACCGCAGATACGAAATCACGGCAAACGCTAATGCGCCAGCTGCTTTCATTTATCGGATTTTGTGAGTTGTTTGCATTCAGCGAGAGTTGTAGTGCACACACTAATGCCGATTTATCAGTCTGATAGCGGAAAGGAGCTTGGTCCTCTAATAAGACCACCCCTCAGATAAGACTTTTTTTCACCGCACTTTCAAGGTCTTATTAGAGGGGTACCACTGTATGTTATTTCCAGTCGCATTTGTCTCAGGTTTTAAATGTATTTTGTACTTAATTTTCAAAGTAGGATCATAATTAGCTATGTAGTGCCTGAGCAAAAGCTTGTGAAAATCATACTTGTCAAAATCCATCTTGGTGTAAGTGTAAACCTTTTCTGTTGTATGATTGTCCATGTTGTAGTTGTGTGATAGATTGTGGTAGCAGTTTGTTGTTGTTTGTCCTTGTTTTCTGTGGTTGTGCTTTCTTGGCGTAGCGTTGTGTAGACCGTTGAACGTGTTTTTCTGCAGAGTTCTGGTATGGGTATGACTGGTGCTCTGACCCCTATGACTCCTGCTCCTACCCCTAGCACAGGATGGGGATTAACCCCGCAGGTGGGGGCCCTTTCTTTTCTTGGAGAATGCCGGTCTGAGAGTGCACAGTGTCTCTTTATATCAGTTATTTATTTAATGCTTCACTCATGTACATTTCTTTTTCTTACTGTACCATATATTATGGACTATAAGGCGATACTTTTCCCCCCAGACTGAGACCCTGAGCCTTATAATATGATGAACAAAATAGTAAGAAAATGTAATAACAAAATCTGAATTTTGTTTAAAATTTGTGTGGTGCGCCTTATAATACAAAAAATATGGTACTTGTGTTTGTAAGTAAATGTTTTCTCCCTTTTATTTTCATCGTCTATTTACTACTTTTCTAAAATGTGTAATATATATCACATTATTTCTTCTTGGTATAAACATTTGAGTATCTTATAAATCTCTGTTATTTCTTTTGCTGTTCAAGATTAAATTCATCTGTGTTTCCTGGATCGATGTTGTGGTTGTAGCTGAAATAGGTCAATTTTGTTTGTTCATGATTTGTTTGATAAAAGATTGTTTTTCTTTGCGCTGTTTTTTTATGTTTGGGCAAACAGGTTTTTGTTTGGGTAGAATTATGTTTGTCATGATTTGTCTTATGTACAGTTCAGTTGATGTGCATTGCAGTTAGGTTTGTTGTGGCTTGCCTTTGTGATTTTTCTTAAATGCGTGGTAATATTTTACCTGTAATTGTTGTTAGAAAGCTCTTCTCTTGTGTAGGAAATTGACCTTTTAAAATGAAGTTTACAAACAAATCTGTTGATGTTGCTGCATAATTAACGTTTAGACATTGGGGAACAAGTTCTTGAAAGTAAAGCACTATTAAAAAAACAACAACAAAACAAGAACAGTTAATCACAAAACCGCAGTAGTAAAATGCTGTGTGTAAAAGATCAAGGCAGATTAGTGCCTACGAGTACGACATTCATGGCATAATGTGATGAACTGCTTCTAGGCATGTAGTGTGATGCAATGCAGTACCTGAAGAGAGAGCAATGAACAATAGGATTCCACTCCAATCCAGTAAATTGGAAGTGCAAAGTAGGTAATATAGCAGGTGTTAAGTATTCAATGACGTTTATTTACAGTTTAATCTATTATCCGGGCCTTATGAAAAAGAACAAACAAACAAAGCTTTCTTTTGATTAATTTATTTTTGGTATTTGGTCTTGGTTTTAAATTTAGCCTTGCATCCCCATTCCAGTGAGGGATCAGAATATTTTCTTATGTTTAAATGTTTGTTGATTTTGTTGTGTTTTTTTCTCGTGCACGGTTTTGTTGCCTCAGCATCATGGTGGAGGAGGATTTGTGTGTTCTGTATAAATTTTAATGACCAGCACTAGAGCATTTCTGGATTTGTGTGTTTTGTATTTCATGACCAGCACTAGATCATTTCTGCTATGGGCAGGGAGAAAGGCATTACCATTTTCCCTGCTGAAAACACAACGCTTTTTAATATAAGAAAAAATAACATAATTCACAACACAAGTTGGTAAATCTCAACATGAAAATCAGAAAGTCAGTGTTCTATATACTGTAACTCTGCGAAGCTGTTCACTGGCATTTTTCTACTTAGTTAAAGCTTCTTAAAAGGATTGTGAAGGTAAGTCCAAGTGAAGCTGTTTGCGAAACAGAGGGTAGCAATGCCAGTCAATGGTGTTGCGGGTATTGTGAGCAGAGTGTTGACTGTGAGCGTTGGTTTCTTATCAGGCAGCCAGCACTACTGCCATAGCCCCCTCCAACACTGAGAGAGTGAGTGAGGAAAGTGCAGTGACTACCCCCAAGGTTTGTCCCCGCACATGCTGGCTATAACGGCCATGCCTCCTTTGGTCACCTACCCGGCTTATTCTGCTTCTTTTTTTGTTGTTGCTGCATGCGTTGTGGGTTTGGGGCTACCGCGTTCTGCTTGAGCAGTAGACATTGGTGGTTCTACCAATCAACCTTTCCCCCTCCTCCCCTCTTTTTTTTTATTCAACATTTTGTATGTATTGTTTATTGTGGGGATGGCACAAGCATCGGAATTGTTAGCTTGTGTTGAACAAAATGGTGATTTTTGTTCTTGTGAGCGTTTCTTAGAAAGAGGAGAATTTTACTGAAAAGGACTACTAAAAAGACAAATAACATTGGCTGAAATAAGTTGGGTTATTTTTAGATGATAATAAAATACTGAATTTAGGAGAGAGAACAAAATTGAGGGGATGGGGGCATTCGAAATTGTCTATAAATGAAAAAACAATTATTGTCCATATTGACACATAAATATTTTCATAATCTTGGACGGAATTCGAAAGCTTCTGGAAGTGTCTTGCTGATTGTGTGACTGAAAGTGTAATGAAAGGTTTGTTTTGCATTGTTTGTAAGAGGAATAATGACTTCATTGAGTGCTGTCCCTGATGACTAGACAAGGCTACTGGAATTGACAACAGTTGGGAACCTGCCTGTCCATACTTCATCTTTACTCACATCATTTTGTTCAGCTTGAGAGACAGTTCTGATGGTTGCTGTCAACTGGCTTCTTTCTTAGCTCTATGTGGGTGCTAATTACGCCACACCCTTTTTCTTCTGCCTATGTATGAGGTGTCACTGTCAGAAATAACGCTCTGACAAAGGCAGCATGTATGAGGTGTCACTGTCAGAAATAACGCTCTGACAAAGGCAGCATGTATGAGGTGTCACTGTCAGAAATGACGCTCTGACAAAGGCAGTATGTATGAGGTGTCACTGTCAGAAATAACGCTCTGACAAAGGCAGTATGTATGAGAAATAACGCTCTGACAAAGGCAGCATGTCACTGTCAGAAATAACGCTCTGACAAAGGCAAAGGCAGTATGTATGAGGTGTCACTGTCAGAAATAACGCTCTGACAAAGGCAGTATGTATGAGGTGTCACTGTCAGAAATGACGCTCTGACAAAGGCAGTATGTATGAGGTGTCACTGTCAGAAATGAACGCTCTGACAAAGGCAGTATGTATGAGGTGTCACTGTCAGAAATGACGCTCTGACAAAGGCAGTATGTATGAGGTGTCACTGTCAGAAATGACGCTCTGACAAAGGCAGTATGTATGAGGTGTCACTGTCAGAAATAACGCTCTGACAAAGGCAGTATGTATGAGGTGTCACTGTCAGAAATGACGCTCTGACAAAGGCAGTATGTATGAGGTGTCACTGTCAGAAATAACGCTCTGACAAAGGCAGCATGTATGAGGTGTCACTGTCAGAAATAACGCTCTGACAAAGGCAGTATGTATGAGGTGTCACTGTCAGAAATAACGCTCTGACAAAGGCAGTATGTATGAGGTGTCACTGTCAGAAATAACGCTCTGACAAAGGCAGTATGTATGAGGTGTCACTGTCAGAAATAACGCTCTGACAAAGGCAGCATGTATGAGGTGTCACTGTCAGAAATAACGCTCTGACAAAGGCAGTATGTATGAGGTGTCACTGTCAGAAATAACGCTCTGACAAAGGCAGTATGTATGAGGTGTCACTGTCAGAAATGACGCTCTGACAAAGGCAGCATGTATGAGGTGTCACTGTCAGAAATGACGCTCTGACAAAGGCAGCATGTATGAGGTGTCACTGTCAGAAATAACGCTCTGACAAAGGCAGTATGTATGAGGTGTCACTGTCAGAAATGACGCTCTGACAAAGGCAGTATGTATGAGGTGTCACTGTCAGAAATGACGCTCTGACAAAGGCAGTATGTATGAGGTGTCACTGTCAGAAATGACGCTCTGACAAAGGCAGCATGTATGAGGTGTCACTGTCAGAAATAACGCTCTGACAAAGGCAGTATGCATGAGGTGTCACTGTCAGAAATAACGCTCTGACAAAGGCAGCATGTATCATTTGTATGCCTTATGATCTATTTGGTGACTGAAATGGATGTCATTCAAGACAACGTGTATCTCGCAATAACGCTCTGACAAAGGCAGCATGTATCATTTGTATGCCTTATGATCTATTTGGTGACTGAAATGGATGTCATTCAAGACAACGTGTATCTCGCAATGCGGATTTGGTGACATTTCATGGTCCCTATAACATCTTCATGCATGCTGATTGCTATATTACAAAGAGATAGAATAATATTGTAATGATATTCTTTAAAGAGATAGAATAATATTGTAATGATATTCTTTCTATGTGATCATTTCAACAATGGTCAAAATAAGTGGGGTAATGTTAATGAATTACAATGTTTTATTATGATTATTATTATAAATATTATTATTATGATTATTATAACAAAAATGGTTTACGGGTGTAACATTCATTTTGCTTTACTAATCTAATCTTTTTTTTTAAAGTTTGCTTTTCTAACATTTGTTGCAGCTAGCATAGATTATTAGAAAATTTATACTATTCCATAATTCTCTAACAAGCTACTTGTTATTATAATTAATTTGATCATAACACTGAACACAAAGGATCCCATTTTGTAGCCCTACATATATAAGAACAAGACTATTTTGCCTTTAGATTGATCAGTGCCTTCTTTGGTCTGTAAAGTAAGCAAAACTTAATCATTTCAGTCTAAAGTACAGACATTTTCACTTTAAATATCAGAATATTTTAGGAACTTTTTTTTTATTTCAAGAAATAATATGTTCAATGCCTGGTAAAGGCAGACACAATCTGTTTGAGTGGTCTAAGTTTTATGTATCATGCTTTACTTTTGTCAGCTTGATTGTCTTTTGTTTTGTTTTGTCCAATCTATGATAGTGTGTGTTTGTGTAAATGACTGTGTGTGTGTGTGTGCGCATGTGTGTGTGTGTGCGTGCGCACGCACATGCAGACATGTAGTTGTGTGTGTCCATATGTGTGTATTTTGGTCAGCATACCAATTTCTTTATTCTAATGCAGTAGTTGCTCTGATATTCATTCTTCCTTCCGTATATGGTATAGCAACCACAGTCACTTTTGATTATTCTGTCGCTTCTGTTTCCTGTACCATAAACCTCTGCATTTTTTGCAACCCTAACCCATGTGTACCTTCTAATTCTTCCCAGAAGAATGCGTTTTCCTCAGACCATATATATTTCTCACCATTCCTCAAAAAGTGTATACCCCTTTTATAAGTAAATATTGGATATGTCTTGCCCGTGTTAACAATTTGTTCAGTAGGTAGTTTTTGGTTTCCAGCCTATGGCTTAAAAAGCTAGTTAGAGTATAGATTAAGGTTAAGACATTTTGACTTAAATGTAAACATTTTCTCTCTCTCTCTCTCTCTCTCTCTCTCTCTCTCTCTCTCTCTCTCTCTCTCTCTCTCTCTCTCTCTCTCTCTCTCTCTCTCTCTCACACACTCACACACACTCTCTCACACATCTCTCTCATCTGCGCAGAGAGAGATATCTATACTCTCTTTCTCTCTTTGTCTCTCTTTCTCCAAGCCTCTTGTCTCTCTTTTCTCTCTCTGTCTTTGCTTGCCTCTCTGTCTCTGTCTGTCTTGTACCGAGTCTCTCTCTCTCTCTCTCTCTCTCTCTCTCTCTCTCTCTCTCTCTCTCTCTCTCTCTCTCTCTCTCTCTCTCTCTCTCTCTCTCTCTCTCACACACACACACACACACACACATGTGCGCAGAGAGAGATATATATACTCACTTTCTCTCTTTGTCTCTCTTTCTCCAAGCCTCTTGTCTCTTTTTCTCTCTCTGTCTTTGCTTGCCTGTCTGTCCTGTCTGTCTCTCTCTCTCTCTCTCTCTCTCTCTCTCTCTCTCTCTCTCTCTCTCTCTCTCTCTCTCTCTCTCTCTCTCTCTCTCTCTCTCTCTCTCTCTCTCTCTCTCTCTCTCACACACACACACACACACACACACACACACACACACATGTGCGCAGAGAGAGATATATATACTCACTTTCTCTCTTTGTCTCTCTTTCTCCAAGCCTCTTGTCTCTTTTTCTCTCTCTGTCTTTGCTTGCCTGTCTGTCCTGTCTGTCTCACCGAGTCTGTCTCTCTCTCTCTCTCTCTAAAAAAAAATCTCACATTTACACTTTTTTTGTCAGTATCTTTTTGTGTAAATTGCTGCTCTTATGTGTTGTAGATTTCTTTTGATCTTTTTATTTGTTTTGTTAAGTGGATTATAAGTTCAAGTAAAAAGAAAAGATAAGTTTGTAGACTTCTCTAATGTGATAGGTAGACTTTTTTAAAATTTATCCTTTGATGTGCATTTCTCCTAGAAAAAGAGAAAGGGATTTGTATTGTGTGTGCCCATTCCACATGCCAGAAGTCAACAATAATTTTCATGGCCCTGGTCAGGCCTAAGCCGTTGTGCAAATCAAGAGCCCGATATGCTTGGTACTCAAACATGTTTATCTAACAATAGCGGAGGTTTAAAACATAACAAATACACTTGGTACCCGAGCAAATGGTAGCATAGGTGTTAAGTTACGTATGTACTGTGGATCTTGCAGAAGGTGGTACCCAGCACATGGTCGGACTCCAGCGTGGACATCAACCTGGACGCTCTGAACCCGTCGGGGCGAGGTGGCAACAAGCCGGCCACCCCCAGCATGAACCAGATGCAGCAGGGCAAGCCCCCTACTAGTGCCGGTGAGTGGCCCAACTCGGGGGACCAGTGGGGATGGTGCATTGTGAGAGCATTGTAATAGTCTTTTCTAACTTATTTTTCCTTTCGTCCTTAGTTCAAGAAACCACAGTCACATTAACATGGTAGCTATTTTGTCACTGATATCTTGTCGATTTGCAAGAGAAGTCCTACCTACTCGGGGACCAGTGCGGTTAGAACATTGTGACAGGCTTTTCTAACTTCTTTTTCCTTTCTTCTAGAAGAAGAAAAGGGATTTGTAGTGCGCATTAACATGTTAACTATTTTGTCACTGAGAGCTTGTCGATTGGCAAGAGGAAATCCTAAGTCCTAAGTTTCTTTATTAACAATAGCGGATTGTACAACATAACACACTTGAAACCCGAGCTGGTAGCACCGTGTAAAATTACGTATGTACTGTATCTTGCAGAAGGTAGTACCCAGCACGTGGTCAGACTCCAGCGTGGACATGAACCTGGACGCTTGACATTCGGGGCGATATGGCAACAAGCACACCACACCCAATCAACCATCTGCTCTCTGCTATCCCCCTCTACTCATGATGCAACTCGGGGGACCACTGGGGCCTTCATTGTGAGAGCATTTTAGTCTAGTAACTTAGATTTTAAAATAAAGAGAAAAGGAAGGGATGGTGCTTTCCAAGGCCTAACTTGGAACTGACTACCTTTCGATTCAGAGCACTCTTCACTCTGTTAACTCTTGCAGTTAGAATCATCCACCAAAACCACTTTTTCTTTCAATCTTAAAATACCCAGCCACATTAACTGCCCTTTTTGTCCGACTCCTTTAGTTTGGGAAACCACAGCACAAGTAACATGGTAGCTATGTGTGTGTATCTTGTGTGGCAAGAGAAGTCTGTCTACTGTGTACTAGTGCAGTTAGAATATTGTGACAGGCTTTTCTAACTTCTTTTTCCTTTCTTCGTTAAGTGTGTGCACAGGCGCATTAACACATGTATTTTGTCACTGAGAGCTTGTCTATTGGCAAGTGTGGGTCATGTCATAAGTTTCTTTGTCCAGTGTTGTGCAGGGTGTGTGGAAACTTGTCTTCCACCGTGTAAAATAAGATGAGTGTATGTGGGTATTAAATAAAAACATGAAACATAAATTTACATTAAAACAAATACTGTATGTAACTCTCACACCACACCCAATCATTCATCTGCTCTCTGCTACCTTGCTCACTCATCATGCAACCCATCACCACTTCCGCCTTCATTTTCTCTAGTAACCTAGATTTTAAAATAAAGAGAAAAGGAAGGGATGGTGCTTTCCAAGGCCCAACTCTGGAACAAACTACCTTTCGATATCAGGCACTCTTCATCTGTTAGTCTTTCAAATCGTCCACCAAAACCAACTTCTTTCAATCTTAAAATACCCTGCCCTCTGCCCTTTCTCCGACTCCTTTGTATTGGGCTTTTGATGCACAAGTGCATGGTCGTGTGTGTGCATCCGTGCGTGCGTGTGTGGGTGTGTCTGTCTCTGTGTAGTGTGTGCAGGGGGGGTGGGTGTGTGTTTGAGTGCGCTGCTTCTCCGTGGGCGTGTGTTGTGCTGTGTCTCTCTGTATGTGTTCATGTAAGTGCTTGAGGCCTACTGATTGTATAGCCTCTAAATTATGGCGTTCGCGTTGTTTTGTACCTTTGTTTTTCTCTCTTGTTTGAATGCTTTTTCTTATTCTTATTTTCGTCTTGTAAAGCGCTTAGAGGCCCTTGTTTGGAGATGAAGCGCTATAAAAATGTTCATTATTATTATTATTATTATATGTGGTTAGGTGTTGGTGAAGCTTCATTCAGGAGGCAATGGACACTAAGGTGCCAATAGACTTGACTGCTTGTTTTCTGGGCCAGGTTGTTCCAATCCCAGGTGGTACACGACAGACAATTAGCCCGTCTCTTGATGTCTCAAGAAACTGTGTAGTTAAGTAGATCTGAAATGGAATAATTTTATTTCATAGACTTTTTTTTCTTCAGAGAACTATGCATTGTTGATGTTGTTTTTAACCCCTTCACTGCCAGAAGAACACAGAAAAATTATCGATTTTCTTATTATAAAATTCAAAAGAGACCTGTTAGACTCAATCTGAGAAAATGGTCTAGAGATACATCTTTCATGACTTGTCTAAACCAAAAACCATCATTCCAGGGCTATGACATCATCAGTTATGACATCATCAATAACATCATACACCCAAAGGGGTTAAGAGTTAGTTTATTAAAAAAGTTTTACACTGTTATCCATTTCATTCCTTTTTTTTTTTTATAACAAGTTCTAATTGTTGTGCATCTTCATGATCTTGCTTTTAGTACATTGTGACATGTGTGAATTATCAATGCTGCAAACTGTCCTAATTTAATGTTTGTTCTTCTATGGTAAATGTTCACAATGTTTATGTTTTGCAATGTTACCATTATCATTTGGCATGCTCATTATGTTGTGTAGTTTAATATTCTGTGTTTCTGAGTAGAGCTCATATTAAAAAGAATGTATATTAATCTAAAATACTTTGCAATCTTTATTGTCAAATATTAGCCACTGAAGGGAAGATTGGGATGGCTAATTGATAGACATCACAACTGGAGTATATAGCGTTAAACAAAGCATAAACAGTTACATTCTAACTAGTAAAACAGGTATTTGTGTACAACTCATAAAAGATCTTGTAAATAGTGGCTATTTTGTAATAAACTCATTTCAAGTCCTCTTCTTTTTAACTGCTTAAGAAGGTCTCGCATTATGTACAAAAGTCCTTAAACTGGTCTGTGACTAAAAAGCAAGTGATACAATTGATTTATCTATCCTAATAGAAAATGGCGACATTGATTCTGTGGTTATCTTTGTTGTTCAGCTGTTGTTTTGAGTGCACAGCATGTGGTATATCGAGCTGTATCATAATTTGTGTACTCCCAGTTCTTACAGAACGGGAGTACATTGGGATGGGGACGAGAGCTGTGCGTTGTCCAGTCTGTGTGTGTCTGAAATGTGTTCCAGTCCATAGTGCCTAAACCACTGAACCGATCGTAATGAAACTTGGTACAATCATTCCTTAGACCTTGCAGATGCTGCACGTTATGTCAGATTCACAGAACGACAAGCCATATCAACATAACTCCAGTGAGGAAATTTTTAATATTAAAAGAACACTGATTATTTCAAAGATAATGGATGGATTTAAACTAATGTAGGCATAGTGAATAGGTGTCACATGCCAACTTTTGTTGCAAAATATTTAATTTCTCAGTATTGCCATACCGATACAGGAATTTTTGTAACACAAAAAACACAATGATAGGAAAAATTAACTCCCTTGACAAGGCAGACAATGCACTTCTGTATGGGTGTATGTTTGCGTGTGGGTGTTGCTGGTACTGGGGGTACGTTTACATGGCGTTGCCATCTTGTTGTAGTTTAATATTATGTGTGTGTTGTTTGTGAAGTCTTGGGTTTTGTGTTAAGATAGTGAATTAGTGTCTGTGTGTGATCGTATTCCTGTGTGTGCTTTCAAAGCAAAGCATCATGATTACTATGCATGTGGCATTAACCCTGACTGACATTGTTGGCTTGCAAGGGTTTAAGAGATGGTTCCTGGTGAGGACTAATTCAGGTGTGTACATTGTTGTGTATGGTGGGGGTGTGATAGCGTTTTGGGCCATGTATGTCAATGATGTATGTTCTTGTTATATATCCAATGGAACTTCTTGGGTTGCGTCCTCGTGGTTTTCCCATGGGGTACCTGTTACCTGGGGTACCTGTTATACGTTATTTGGAATTTGCCGTGGGATGTTGCTTTTGTCCTTTCTCGTGAGATCGTGATTTTATCCCACATACCCTGTTGATTACTTTTTGTAAGCTCTCTGTGCAGATGATACTGGTTATATGTTTTTTAACCCTTTCAATGCTAGCCATTCCTCAGCCAAAATTTTCCATTAAACTTACCCAGGTAGAGAAAATATTTTGTCTGCAATACTGTGGATTCCTCTGTGACATGCATAAAATAGGGCATGCCCTGACCTCCCAAAATGAAGAACATAAGGTCACTGAATAGCAGACCCTCATTTGATGCCTTTCAGTGACATGGGTGTTCAGTCATTGTGGTGCCAAGAGGCGACAGCGGCAATGAAAGGGTTAAGACTTAAGACTTTTCTTGAATAACATTTGTGACTGTGCGTGAGAAAACCAGATGTAATGGCATTATTGCATGCATTGGAACTGTGACTGCAAAAGATGGAGCTTTATGGGGTTTTCTAACAAACTATCACATTTGTCCTTCTAGTCTACTGCTCTGTAGTTTCAACTTCATTGATAAAATTAAAAAAACCACACACACACACACACACACACACACACTGAGGTCTTGTGAACGTTTTTAGCAGGCATTTGGTTTGGGTGTGATGCATTGGAAAGTCAGGGTGTTCACAGCACTGTAAAGATATTGCATGTTCATGTTTTCACATTGTAAACAAGTGGGAGAAAAGTATGTTGGGGAGTTTATTTTCTCTTCCTTCTCTTATTTCTGCTAATGGTTTTTTCCTGTCCTGGGTGGGTTTTTTTCCGTTTTTTTGTAGATCAGTATGAAAACTCCTTTTAAACCTCATTCTATCCATATCCTCCACCCCCTGACAAGCCATTTAATTTGGTATAGATCTCTTAGTAATGAGAGATAGTGTGTAACTATGACTTAGACGATTTATTGTGATTGTTGTGAACACATCAATAAGTACAATATTTTTCGGACTTTATCTATAGGCCCACCCCCCAAATTTTACACAAAATTCAGATTTTGTTATTACACTTTCTTACTGTTTTGTTTGTCATATTTTAAGGTGCAAGGGTCTCAGTCTGCAAAAAAAGTATCACCTTAAAGTCTGTAAAATATGGTAATGTTATTAAGATGAACAGCATGTTTTTAATAAATAGACCGACCAATGGTCAATTAGATAGGAGGATATGGATAGGTTGGCAAGTTCTTCTTGGCTGTGCAAGTTGTAGGTTAACTCTTTCGTTCCTGAGAACCGCTTTTGAGGTTGAATGGGAGCAACTGCAGATTCCTAGCTTTATAGAGCTCTCTATCTCCCTATTCCTGGGTTTCCAGAGAGAGTAAAACTGTATAAAGGGGTGTTATGTTATTGTGAATATGCGGCATGTTTTCAGCAGCATGTTTTCCTTTCATAAACAATACTTGTCCCAGTAAGAAAAGGGAAAAAACCCTCATTGCGTTGCAATTACAGAAGAACAAATTAATGACAGTTGCATCATGTTGCATGATATTACGAGCAAAAGAGGCCCGTAGGAATCAATGGGATAAAATTTATCAGCAGCTAAAGAGGTTCTCAGGAATGAACAGTAGTTTAAACTTCTCTAAATACAGAAACCAAAGAGTTAATGTTGATTTCCTGGGACTAATTGTGTTCTGTTGTTTCTGCTGTATTCCTCTTCATTTTCTGTATTTATTGTTTATCACCTCTGTCGAGGAGGCTATATGCCCCACATGGCCGAAAGGCCAAAGAGGGCGTAAAACATTATTTCTTCTTCGAGGAGGCTATGTTCTGTTTCTCTAATCGTCTCTTTGTAAATAGCATTAAAAATAAATGAAAGAATAAATCGTAAATTTGGTGAACGGTTAGAATATCTTTGCATGTCTGTCTATTTTTGTTTGATAAAGAATGCATGTTGGAATAAGCGTTTCTCATTCAAATACTGAAATTTGTGAATTTATGTTTATCTTGAGTCAATAGGGCATTTGCCACGAGTGTTCGTTCTCTCTAATACTAGACTACTAATTTGCCCGCACTCATTTTGCCCGAGTTACGCTGACCTTTCAAATTCAACTCAGTGAAATTCAAGCTCGCCGGCACACGGCAAATGCCCTATTGGCCGGCTTGTTACTAATGTTAGAGCTTTGTATTATGTCGGTGATTTCTTTTTTACGGTGACTTCAATAATTGGCGTATGTGTAATTGTATAGATATGTCCACACATCATCAGATGAAAACCTCATTCTAAGAGTAAATTGCCCTTTGACGATGTTTTTTTTTGGGGGGTGGTTTTGGGGGGTTTTACTGAACGACTAAAATGATTGTTGCAGACTTTTCTTTGAATTATGTTAATGTCACAGATTGTTTTTTAAATTATGTTTATGGCCTAGATTTTAGAGCAAAAAGCATGAAATTTCAAGTTTCTTGCACGGTATGTTTTGTAGGTTGCTATTTAATCAAAAGTTTGTCCCCGTGGGGATACCGGGGGTCTTTCGTAAAAATAGTTCCCCCACCTTCTGGAAGTTCTGTGCTTGTAACTTCCTCTAATCTGCCACTCTCTTTGACTCTGCCTTTTTCCTTTGCTTTCTATTATCTACTATCTTTCTGACTTATTGGCCCATTCTCCTACCTTTTTTCCACAAAAAAATGTTCCAAATCATTTTTCTCTTGAGCTCCTCCGAAATCGGAATGTGTCAGCTGTACGCAGTGGGGAGACCAGTGAAAACTGAAAACTGGACACATATGTACCTTACCCATTATGGCCATATGGCCTGGGAATGTAGAAGAAGAAGAAGAAGAAACAAAAGTTTGTCTATTAGAATAGATGGGTTCAGAAAACTTGGGAACATGGAAAAGCCTTGAACCTTAATGTAGGAGTGACTGATTCTAGGGGAATTGTTTCCAGGAAATTTGTCTTCACAAACCTGAAATTGAAAGGTCACGGTGACAACACTGGTTACTAAAATTTCAGTTACTAATTTGTTGGTGGCCATTTTTTAAGGGGTTACTCTGTTATATCCGTGATTTTGTCTTCTTTTATTTCAGCGAACCAAAACATGATGGCAGGACAAACGGCAGGAAGCGCACCAGGAATGATGGGAAGCGGAATGGCCCAGGGCATGATGGGAAGTCAAGGAATGCAGCCGGGCATGATGGGAGGGCCAGCGATGCCAACAGCAATGATGG
Source organism: Phymorhynchus buccinoides (assembly GCA_017654935.2). NCBI lineage: Eukaryota > Metazoa > Mollusca > Gastropoda > Neogastropoda > Raphitomidae > Phymorhynchus > Phymorhynchus buccinoides. The sequence continues at coordinate 45,289,019 of CM065696.1, read as the reverse complement.
GAAACACAGGCATGATGGGAAGCCAAGGAATGCAGCCGGGCATGATGGGAAACCAAGGAATGCAGCCGGGCATGATGGGAAACCAAGGAATGCAGCCGGGCATGATGGGAAGCCAGGGGATGCAGCCAGGCATGATGGGAAACCAGAAAATGCAGCCCGGCATGATGGGAAATGCAGGCATGATGGGAAACCCGAGCATGATGGGAAACGTTGGCATGGCGGGGCTGAACTCTGGAATGGCGTCCATGAGCCTGCAGGGCCCAGCAGCTGGCATGTCCATGATGGGGCCTCGCCCGGCCATGGCTCAGCCCATGGGTGAGTACTAACTCTGATAACAGAAAGAGACTGAGAGGGAGACTGAGAGAGAGAGAGAGAGAGCCGTGATTTCGTATCTGCGGAGAGAGAGAGAGAAAAGAGAGAGAGCAAACTGTGACTAAGAGAGAGAAGGTCACATGTAGTATTTGTATCATCGCTTTGACTTTAGGTGTTGTTTCACAAGATTAGGTCTGTACTGTTATGTGTAGTTTGTGTGTGAGTGCTACGATTAACCCGTTGCTGCTTTACCCTAGAAGAGCCTCATTGCTGCTGCCTGTTAGGGCTTTAATCACTATTCAGTTCCTTCCAGGGTGATCTCTTTTTACTTCTTCATTTGTCCAGTATAACTTTTATTTTTGGATTTTAGGTTCAATGATTGTTTTCACATATTTTTGTTCATACCAACCATTCTTGCCAGCACACCCTGTCCATTTTTTTGCGGAATGGAATGGAAATGAAAAATGTGCATAAGATGGCATGTATGGAAAGAGAACAATGAACAACAACAATGAACAAACGGTTTAATGATTTGGCCATTGGCCCATACATGTGTGGAAAGAGAGAGAGAGAGAGAGAGAGAGAGAGAGACTTCAGGCTTCAGATGTTTTAATGTTCGTAAGTCATCAGACTCCTAACATTTTGATTTATGTCAATATCAATGTAATCAAATTACAGTTTTGCATGGACTCTAAAATGATTTCTTAATTGTTACCCATAATCAAGTACACACAAGCAAGGCACATATACAAATGAGCTAATAATAAGAGAGAGAGATTAAGCAAGTTTGATGCGCAGTTTTGAAGATTCCACATCTATGTGATTAACATTGTATCATTTGAAAATGGCCCCAAGAAATGCTGAGTGGTAACTGATTCAGACTGGGCCTGGTGCTGTTTTCAGGCTACGGCATGGGGATGATGAACCCGATGAACACAGCAGGCATGAGCAGCAGCGGCATGATGGGCACTGCGGCACCCAACTCCACACAGTCTGCCTTCCAGCAGCGAACAGACCAGGCCTTCTCATTCGGCAGCCTCAAGTAGTGAACAAAGGGGCGCGCTCACCGACACTGGGAGGCTGCTTTGGTCTGCGTCAGTGCTGCACCGCAAAGGCCCAAAATGTTCGCACTGCCTTCGTGGATTTGGTGACACAAAACTGTTAACTGGCCTGCCTTGACTCAAAACTCGTTGCATTCCAGACAAACCAAGAGTTAATTGGTTAGGACATGTTGAATGTTCATGATGCTGTTGGCAGATTTCTTCAGTGTTTCACTGTGCTGTTTTGCTCTGTTTTCTTTGTAGTTTTATGCTTACCATTTCAGGAGTGAAGTAGTGGATGAATTTTCCATCTCCTATAGCATTTTGTCTTTCAGATTCAAGATAGTTTATAAAAAAAAGAAAGAATGTTGGCAATATAACTTGTAAGGGAAGATAATGATGACTGTCAGAACTAAATGAAACCTGTCCAGTGTTAGATTGTTTTCTCTTTTGGGAAGAAATGTGGAGATATAGGTAGATATATTTTCTTAACATAGAGGTTTAGAAACAAAATATGGAGGCAATATGAGACGTGTTTATCTGACAATGTGATGAAATTGTAAATACAGAGTAACTTGGCATGTGGGTATGAAATGAAATTCAGATGTTTAATCCTGTTTGTTGTTAAGTTGAGTAAAACTGTGATTGTTATGGTCAAATTATTATAAACAAATACTGGCCAACATAACATTACATAGAAGTTTTCATACTGGTGGGATTTTCAACTTCTCAGTGTCTGCAGGTGAAATAGGCTTCACCAGAGTTTTGACAGAGGAAACTGCTTGTAGTAGTAGATGTCAAATTTATTGGGATATCTTTATTTGGTTCATATCATGTGCGTGGTTCATGAAGTTGTACATATATGTATGGTTGTGGTTGAGTTAGAATTTTGATATGTTCCATTTGTTAAAAATAAGACACTGTTTGGGATTC
>CM065696.1:45277870-45286234 GCA_017654935.2 Phymorhynchus buccinoides | reverse complement strand
TCTCTCTCTCTCTCAAGCCCATTGTGTGCTTACTCTTTTCCCTCAATAAACAAATGTTTCAAATGTTTCAAATCTATCTCTCTCTCTCCTTTCACCCCCTTCTCCCTCTCTCTCGTCTCTCTCTCATTCTCATCTTCCGTCTCTCTCTCTCGCTCTCTCCTCTCTCATCTGTCTCTGTCTCTCTGTCTTTCTCTCTCTCTCTCTCTATCTCTCTGTCTCTCTCTCTCTTGTCTCTCTCTCTCTGTGTCCCTCCTCTGTCTCTCTGTCTCTCTCTTCTCTCTCTCTCCTCCGGGGATCTCTCTCAGTCATCTCCTCTCTCTCTCTCTGTCCTCTCTCTCTCTGCCCTTGTCTCGCTCTCTTCTCTCTCTGTCTCTCATCTCTCTCTGTGCCTCTCTCTCTCTGTGTCTCTCTCTCTCTGTCTCTCTCTCTCTCTGTCTCTCTCTCTGTCTCTCTCTCTGTCTCTCTCTGTGGTCTCTGTCTCTCTCTCTCTCCCTCGCTCTGTCTCTCTCTCTCTCTCTTTGTCTCTCTCTCTCTCCCCCCCCCTCTCTCTCTCTTCTCCTCCCTCTCTCTCTCTCTCTCTCTCCGTCTCATCTCTCCGTCTCTCTGTCCTCTTCTCTCTGCTCTCTCTCATCCTCCTCTCTCCCTCCCTCTCTCCTCACATTTTCACCTTTTTAACATGATATTCATGGTTGTCGTATTTATATTCTTCATTGGATGGTTTTGTTTGTAATTGTTGTGTATTTCATTTTTCGTTTACAAAGGGCCTGGTGTAAAAAAGTATGGTATACTTATCTCATTACCCTGTATAATAAAATTCCGTTCGTTCGTTCGTTCGTTCTCTCTCTATCTCGCATTCGCTTTCTTCGGCCACAAATGGGTTGTCATTTGGTCCCCCCCCGCCCCCCCTCCCTTTCAGTTACACACACAAAAACAAAACCCGCATCAAAAAAAACAAGGATGGCGCTACCTATAGGCAACATCTCTCCGGTGGAGCAGCCGAATTGCAACGGACAGGCACAGTTCGTGTATTAATAAATCCAAATATCAGTACGACATGCGGCACCTTTCCTCTCACCGATTTTCTATCACAAAGAGTACGATGCCGTTCCTGATAATCCTGCACCCTCTCTCCTCTCCTCTCTCTCCCTCTCTCTCTCTCTCAATCTCTCTCTCTCTCTCTCTCTCTCTCCCTCTCTCTCTCTCTCTCTCTCCCTCTCTCTCTCTCTCCCGTCTCTCTCTCTCTCTCTCATCCTCTCCTCTCTCTCTCTCTCTCTCTCTCAATCCTCCTCAGCTCTCATCTTCGCTCTCTCTCTCCCTCATCTCTCTCCTCCTCTCTCTCTCTCGTCTCTCTCTCTCATCCCTCTCTATCTCTCTCCTCTCTCTCTCTCTCTCTCTTCTCTCTCTCTCTATCTCTCTCTCGTCTCTCTCCTCTTCTCTCTTTCTTGATTATGATTGTACCAATTAACGTTATTTTCTATTGTATTACGCACGATGATTGGTGATTGCACGAACTTTGCATTCATTTCTCAAGAGTTGTTCGTGTCTATTGTTTATTGTATTTCAGACTCATTTCAGACTTCCGACTTCTCTCTCTCCCTCCTCGTCTCCCTCTCTCTCTCCTCTCTCCTCTCGCCCTCCTCTCTCCCTCTCTCTCCTCTCTCTCTCTCGTCCCTTCACTCTCTCTCTCCTCTCCTCTCTCTCTCTCTCTCTCTCTCTCTCACCTCTCTCTCTCTCCTCTCTCTCCTCTCTCTCTCGCTCGCTCTCTCTCTCTCTCCCTCCTCTCTCTCTATCTTCTCTGCCCTCCCTCTCTCTCTCCTCTCTCTTTCTCTCTCTCTCTCTCTCTCTCCCTCTCTTCTCTCTCTCTCTCTCTCGTTCTCTCTCTCTCGCATCTCATCCTCTCTCGTCTCTCTCTCTCGTCTCTCATCTTCTTGATTATGATTGTACCAATTACGTTATTTTCTTATTTGTATTACGCATGGATGGTTGTGTGATGGCCGAACTTGCATTCCTTTCTCAGAGTTTTCGTGTCTATTGTTATTGTGATTTCAGACTTCATTTCAGACTTCAGACTCTTTCTCTCTCCCTCTCTCCCCTCTCTCTCTCTCTCTCTCCCTCTCGCTCTCTCTCTCTCTCTTCTCCCTCTCTATCTCTCTCTCTCTCTCTCCGCTTCCCTCTCTCCAAACCTCTCTCCCCGCTCTCTCGCCCTCTCTCCCTCTCTCTCTCTCTTTCTCTCTCTTTCTTTGTCTCTCTCTCCCTCTCTCTCCTCTCCTCCGTCTTCTCTCTCTCTCGCCCCTCTCTTCTCGTCCTCTCTCTCTCTCTCGCCCTCTTCTCCTTCGTCTCTCTCTCTCTCTCTCTGCCTCCCTCTCTCTCTCTCTCTCTCTCTCTTCTCTCTCCCTCTCCTCTCTCTCTCTCCTCTCTCTCCTCTCCTCTCTCTCCACTCCTCTCTCTCTCTCTCTCTCTCTCCTCTCTCTCGTCTCTCGTCTCTCTCTCTCTCTCTACTTTCTTGAGTATGATTGTACCAATTACCTTTACTTTCTTTTTGTATTACTCACGATCCCTCTGTGATTGGCCGAACTTGCATTCCTCTCGCAAAGAGTCTCCCTGTCTATTGTCTCCCTGTCCTCTCCTCTTCTTCATACTCTTCTATCGATGTTGACCCATTAAGAACCTCCAGCAAGACGGTGTCCCCCACTACCCCAACCACCCTACTCCGTTACCCCTCAAAGGAGAAGACACAATGTTATCCATCCTACATCAGTTCCCTCGTGGCTCTCCGAGGTAATGACAATAAATCTACACCACTCAGCGTTCTAACTCAGCTCTCATCTCCCTCATCTCTCTCACTCTCTCTCTCTCTGCGTGCTCAGTACTCTCATACTCTGTCTCTCTCGATGTCTCAAATCTCATCCCGTCTCAATCTCTCTCTCTCGCTGTCTCTCGCCCTCATCCTGTATCTTTCTCTCTCTCCGGATCTCTCCCTGCGTCTCTCTCTCTCATTCCTCCGCTCAGACTCTCCTCCCTCTCCATGACATCATGTCCAGCGCGCTGCATTCTCTCTCTAACTCTCTCACTCTCACTCTCACTCTCATCTCTCCTCTCTCTCTCTCTCACTTCTTCACAATCTCTCGGTCACAATCACAAACAAATCAATCCCCGCTCTGTCTCTCCCTCTCTCAAATCTCAAAAAAAAAAAAAAAATACGATATCTCATCCTATTCAGAAGCGCTCCACATCTCTCTCCATCCATCTCTCCTCCCTCAGCGTTCAGTCCTCCTATCTCCTCTCTCCGAGCTCTCCACTCGTACCTCCCTCTCCTCTCATCTCTCTGTACCCTCTCAAATACTCTCTCTCTCAGGTCATCTCACATCTCACTCCTCTCTAGACAGTATGCATAATCAAAACTCTACTCTCTGTCTCTCTAGTCCACTCGAGTTAAGAATAGACTACAAATCAAAGCGGTCAAGACAGCGAAGTCTCTCCTCTATCTCTCTCATCTCTCTCTGTCTCTCTCTGCTTCTCAATCTTTCACTCCCTCTCCTCCTCTCTCTTTCATTCTCTGGCCTCTTGCTCTCTCTCTCTCTCTGTCTCTCACTATCTCTCTCTGTCACTTGACTCTCTCTCTGTGTCTCCATCTCTTTTGGCTTGATGCATGGTCTATCTGAGAGTCCCCCCTCTCTCTAAGCTCTTGTAGCTCATCCTTCCTCCTCTCGATAAAACATCCGTCTTCGTCCTCAACTCTCTCTCTCTCTCTCTCTCTCTTCTCTCTCTCATCTCCTCTCAGTCCATCCATCTCTCTCTATATATCTCTCTCTCTCTCTTTCCTCTCTCTACTCTCTCACGCTCTCTCTGTAACTCCAATCTCTCACTCTCGTCTCTCATTCCTCTCACTCTCTGTCTCTCTCATCTGGCATCTCGTCTCTCTCTCTGTCTCTGCCCTGTCCTCTCTCACTCGCTCTCTAGTCTCATCTCTCTCCTCAATCCTCTCTCTCTCCTCTCCCTCTCTCAACCTGCTCTCCCTCTCTCTCTACCTCATCCACTTCTGTCCCTCTCCCCCCTGTCGACCTGAAGCTCTCTCCTCACACGCGTCGCTCGCTCTATCCCGTTCATGTCTCTCTCAAATCAGAATCTCTCTCTCTTCTCTCTCATCTCTCTTCAATCTCTCTCTCCAGTCTCCCCCTCCTCTCGTCCAGTCACTCTCCTTCTGTCTCTCCCTCTCTCTCGAAGTCTACCCTCTCTCTCGCTCTCTTCTCTCCCTCCCTCGTCGAATCTCCGTAACAGCTCTCTCTCTACTCATATCTCTCTCCCTCTATCTCTCATCTCTTCCCTATCGCTCTCACACCTCCTGTATCTCTCATCTCTCCCTCTCCTCTCTCATCTCGTACTCTCTCCCTCCACTCTCCCTCCTCTCCTCTCCATCTCCCTCTCATCCGTGATCTCTCTCCTCTCCTCATCGGTCTCCCTACCTCCATCCTCCCTCACCTCTCATCCCAGATCTATCTCTCTCTTCTATCCTGCGAGTCTCACTCTCAGTAGCCCTCAGTCGATCTTCTCAGACCACTCTCAATCGACATCCATCTCTATCTCTCTCGTCTCACTCCGATCGTCTCCCCTCCCTCTCGATCCCTCACCCAAATATCATCTCTCTAATCTCCTCTCGTCCAAATCATTCATCTCCCCTCATACTCGCATCGTCCCATCATCTCTCTATCGTCAACGTCACAGCTCTCCCACTCGCGGAATCGTCACAGAGTCGGCTCTCTCATCTCTAGCGACTCTCCTCTCCTCTCCCTCAGTCCCTCTCCCTCTCCCCTCAAGTCTACCTCACATCTCTCATCTCTCGTCTCCAGTACAGCTCTCAGTCTCTCCATCTACTCAGTGGCAGTCTCTCTCACGTCCTCAGTCTAAGTCTCTCACTCTCTCCTCGAAGAATCGACTCGTCTACTATCGCGTCTCTCTCATCTCTCAATCGTCTAGCTCCTCTCTCAGGTCGAGTCAATCTCTAATCTCTCATGATCTCTCTCTCTACCCCAGTCTCTCCCTCTCTCTCTCTCCCTCTCTCTAGTCTCTGACTCTCTCGCTCCTCCCACAGCCTCTCAATCGTCCGTCGTCTCTCCCTGTGTCTCTCTCTCAGCCACTCTACATCGCCTCGAATCTCATCGTGTCCCATCTGCCCTCTCTCATCTCGAGCTGCATCTCTCAGAAGGCAACCTCTCATCTCTCATTAAGACAAAAGGTCAAGAGTATCTACCAAACTCCGTCTCTCTCTACTAGCAAATCCTCCTCTCTCTCTCCTCTCTCTCTCTCCATTGTCTCTCTCCACCTCTCTCCCAGTCTCTCTCTCTCTCTCTCTCAGATCTCCGTCTCTCTCTCAAATCAACCCTACTCCCTCGCCTGATCTCTCATGCTCTCAAAATTACTCTCACTCTCATCTCCTCCTCTCTCCTCTCTCTCGAGAAATCGACTAACTCATCTCCTCCTCTACGCTCATCTCTCTCTCTCCTCCTCTCCCTCTCTCTATCTCTCGGTCGCTCCCCTCTTTCCTCTACCTCTCGGTCACTGGCTCAAGGATGACATCTCTATCGTCTCTCTCTCTCGTCTCTCTCTCTCACTCTCTCTCTCGTGTTCTTCTCTTCTCTCATTCTCTCTCTCCCTCCTACCCTCCTCTCTCTCTCTCTCTCTCTCTCTCTCTCGTCTCTCTCTCTCTACTCTCTCTCTCCTCTCTCTCTCTCTCTCTCTTCTCCTCTCTCTCTTCTCTCTCGTCTCTATCTCTCTCTCTCTCACTGCTCTTCTCTCTCTCTCTCTCTCTCTTCTCTGCTTCCTCTGTCTCAGTATATTTCTCTCTCTCTGTCCGTTGTGTAACACAGAATGCTGATATTTAGCTATCAGAAAAGGGCCATCGTAATCTCCTGACATTGGAAAGACATCAAACGGATAACGAACGGGAGAGATAGAAAACAATGGCATCTGGTGTGGGAAATAATGAAGTTTAATGTATTTTTGTGATAATGGTACAACCAACAGTAAAATGCCGTCAGCGACTTTAGAGTAAAGTTAATAAGGAAAGAACTTTGATGAGAGATTATATATTAGAGAGAGAGGTCATTTGCTTTAATCAAAAAACAACTTTTTTTTGTGTCAATGTTCTTTATTTGTGAACCTCAGAATCAAACTCAGTTAATCATTAACTTTTAGAATTGTTCTGTGTTCTGTGTATATAGATAATGTAGTAAAATTGTTTAAAAACTTTGTTGTCCCGCTATTTCTTTGAACCGAACATTAAAACCAAAACCAGTTATATTAATTTGGTATCTTGATCTATGTTCTAAAAAAACATAAAGAGGGTGGCTAAACCTGAGATGTTGGTTTTCATGACCTATAAATATATATATATACTATATATATCATATATAGATATATATATATATATTTATATACTATATATATCTATATGAAGGAGGGGGGAGAGAGAGAGGATGAGAGAGAGAGAGAGAGACTGAGAGTAGACCAGTAGAAAGGTGAGAGAGAGAGAGAGAGACACAGACAGACAGAAACAGACAGCAGAGATAGACAGAGAGACCGACAGAGACAGAGGGCAGAGATAGAATTGATAGAGAGAGAAAAAAAAGAGCGAAACACCGAGAGAGAGAGAGAGATGGAGAGAGATGAGAGAGAGGGGGGGGGTCGATGGATGGAAGAAGAGGAGATGCGAGAGATGAGAGAGGAGAGAGAGGACGAGAGAGCTGAGAGAGAGAGAGAGAGAAGATAGAGAGAGAGAGAGAGAGAGATCGAGAGAGAGATGAGAGAGGAGAGAGAGAGGCGGAACGAGAGGAGAAGGAGCCCAGAACTAGAGAGGAGAGAGAGAGAGAGAGCAGAACGAGAGAGAGAGAGAGATAGAATAGAGAGAGAGAGCGATACAGTGTTATTTTGATGTTCAAGAATACAAGCACAACCCGACGAGATGTTACTGAATGACAAATTTGAATCACAGAAAACAAGATTAACACTTTTGCATCAAAACATACATGTTTTGATTCTTTTATCCTAACTCTGTTATAAAACTAGAATGAAATATATATTGCTTTGAAAAAAAAGTAGGAGATGTTGGGTTTACGGCTCACACACGCACACGCACACGCACAGAAACACACGCACACAAACACACACACGCACACAACCACACGCACACCCACACGCACACGCACATAACACGCGTACGAGTAAGTTCACACGGCACACGCGCACACACACACACCTCACACGCACCACGCACACACAATACCACAAGGACAACAATATCGCGGAACACACACATAAAGCACCGAGGTGAGAAGCACACGCGTGACTATGACTATACAACAATCACGCACTACGAAAATTTCGGGCGCGTGGGCGGTGACTCTGCACCACACACACATTAAACACAACACAAGCACGACACATAAGCCAACACAAGACACTCATAACAAAGCACACAGAAACACAACACACACACCTCGACTGCACAAAACGACCAAACAAAACCACGACACACAACACGAACACAGTCGTCACAAACCAAAACCACACTCACACACACCACGTCACATACACACAACAACAACACAATCAACACACACACACACTACACACACGCACACACACACACACACCATCACACACACACCATCACACACCATCACACACACCACACACATCACACACACACGTACTATATCTAAATCACGTTTTCCCTGTACCCAAATAAATAAAACATAACCAAAAAACAAAAAAAAACAAAACCCAAACGAAGAACAAAGAAAATAAATGTATGAAATTAAAAACATTATAGATACATTGAGTTTTTCACCTACACCCCACTCCTACCCCCACCCCCCACTCACCAACCCCCCCCCACCCCACACCACCCCCCCCCCCATTTCTATTAAAAAGTACTCAACATAATGCTAAAAAAAAAAACAACAACACACACACACACAACAAAAACAAACAAAAAACACACACTTCCTTCTCTTTGCTGGTAACGAGAAAACAGAGAAAACGAGAAAACAGACAACATAATATAAGAAGAAAATGTAAAACAAAACAATATAATCTGTACACAAAAAAAAGCGCAAACGAAAATAGGAAGTCGATCTAGTTGAAACAAAACTAAACTATCAAATGGAAACTGTAAAAAAAAAATGTATTCCCATTAAAGTTTCATAATGACAGATGATGCGATTTTATCCTGACGAAACGACATTTCATTTGAAAGTTTCGAAATTTAATATGGGATTGTCAGTAATTGCTTCGCGTGAACTTCTTTTTTTTTTCTTTTCTTCTAAACTTTTTTGTTTGCGCGTTATAACGAGAGGTGTCATTGTC
>CM065696.1:45260370-45275370 GCA_017654935.2 Phymorhynchus buccinoides | reverse complement strand
TTGCTAATTATTCTTTATCTACGTCATAATTATGACGTCATTCGCTGCTTACGCTGCTGCTTGACGTGAGAAAGAGAGCAAAGCGAGAGAGAAACAGCGAGGCAAAGACATACACTGAGACAGACACGGAAAGAGACACAGAGACACAGAGAGCGAAAAGGCGGACAGACAGACAGACAGACAGACAAATGTGGTGACAGCTGTCTTCTGAAGAGGCCAGACAAGATCTAGAAAAGAATCCTCGTAGCCGCCTTAATTGGATAAACGAGTGCACCCCCCCCCCCCCAGCCCCCCCCACCCCCCTCCCCACCTCCCCCCCCCCCTCCCCAACCCCGACCCCCCCCCCTCCCCACTCCCCCCCTCCCCCTCATTGGATCATTGAGACTAATGATGATTGACTCGCTTTTTGAAGAGAAAACAAGATTGCAGAGCCGTATAAATGTAAACTGTACTGCCATGTAATCTATCTATCTATGTATCCTATATATCTATCTATGCTATCTATCTATCTAATCTATCTATCCAATAGCCAAATGTGTGTGTGTGTGTGTGTGTGCGTGTGCGTGCGTCCGTGCATGCGTGCGTGTGTGACTGTGTGGTGTGTGTGTGTGTGTGTGTGTGTGTGCGTGCGTGTGCGTGGTGGTGTGTGTGTGTGTGCGTAGCTGTGCGTGCGTGGCCGTGCGTGCGTGTGTTTTGTGTTGTTGTGTGTTGGTGTTTTTTTTCTTTTTGATTACCTTCTCCATTTCTTTCTTCGTAATTCTAAATAATATTGGTTTTACGATTGCCTATGCACATAAAGGGAGGTCCTCCTCTCTCTCTCTCTCTCTCTCTCTCTCTCTACTCTCTCAACTCTCGTCTCTCCCCTTCTCTCTCTCTCTCTCTCTCTCTCTCTCCGTTTCTCTCTCAAATCCTCATCCCCCCCCTCTCTCACTCACTCCCTCGTCTCACATCGACAATCTCTCTTGTCATCTCTGCCTCTCTCGCTCCTCTTCTGCGATGCTCGGTTTGTTTTGAACACGGAACAGTACTCAAAGTTAACTTTAAGCTGGTTTTGTTTCCAGTTTGTCGCGTTCACAAATACACGGTTCATTCGTGGATACAGAAAAGTTTCTATGAAAGCGACTATCTATCTATCGTTCCACGTATCTATCTATCTATCTAGATGCAATATCTATCTCTCCTGATCTATCTACCTCTCTATCTATTCTCTCTTTCATTCCACTCCTTCTCTCTCTCTCTCTCTATCTCTACTCTCCCTCTCCTCTCTCTCTCTCCCTATCTTCTCTCCTGGTCTCTTCTCGATCTCGGATCTGACTCACTCGGTTCCTGTATAGATGTGAGTTTCTTCTCTCTTGTATTGTTTCCGTCGTTATTTAAAGACCCTATCGTTCAGACAAATGTCTAGTACATGGGTCAATGGCATATTATAATCGGCCAGTTGAAGTATGCAGTATCGAATAGTCTCTCTTAATTCCGAGCAGTCGTGTCTTTCTAACTCCTCACGATCTTGTCATCTCCAAAATCTCTCTCTCTTCTCTACTTTTGTGTGTGTTAATGTGAACCCGTGTACATTACTTCCGACAAGTTAACATGTTAACTGTCAATTTGTTTATTGAGGTTCACAAAATAAGACATTGGAGAGAGAGAGAGCAGAAAAGTTTTATTAGAAGAGATAGCGAAACTAGAGAGAGCTAGCTATCTATCTAGAGATCTAAAATAAATCTATCTCTCATCCTCTATCTATCTATCTCTCTACTCTCTCTCCGTCTCTCTCTCGTCTCCTACTCTCTCTGCCTCGACTCTCTCTCTCTCGCTCTCTCACCTCTCCTCAATGCAAGAGAGTCACCAGTCTCCTCTCACGCTCTCGCGCCTCACATGCGCGGTATACCTCTCAAATGTACGTATAGTCTAATAATATCATGTTCCGACTCAGACAGCTTCCACCTTATCGATTCTTCATCCTGTTAATCCCACGTCAAAGACAATTTATTTTGAGACAGAGACCAAGCTTCACATTTCATCTAAATGCATGTTGTACTTGAGTACTCTTTCGGCCAAAGTGCATTAATTTTTTGTTTTTATTTTTGTTTTGTTCCCGTTCTCTCTTGTATTTGTGTGTAATCTCTCTTCTTCTCATAAATCAAAGTTGTAACCATGGGTCAAAGGCGAAGCGTATATTAATTGTCAATGCGAATTCTCTGAATCTGTCTCTCTCTCTCTCTGCTCTCCTTCTCTCTCCGTCTCTCTCTGTCTCACTGTCTCTCCGTCTCATCTCACTCTATCACCCTCTACAGCGCTATTCAACTCAAAGACGCGTCCGGGCCTCTGTCTCCCTGACAGATCTCGCGCCATGACCAAATCACTCAGTAACACCAGTATAGACTCCTCCCTCTCTCTCCTCCCCTCCACGTCGGTTCATCTCTCTACTCTGATCAGCAGCCTCCAGATACAGACCTCCCAGGTCTCTCACTCACTCTCTATCTGTAAGTATCTCAGAATCTCTCACTCTCTGTCTCTCTCCTCTCTCCTCAGCCTCTCCTCTCAGAGCTCCTCATCTGGTCTCCACTTCGTCTCCTTTTCTCATTCGATCTCTCTCGTCTCTCGAACTCTCGATGTCCTCCTCTCGTAGTCTGGCTCTCTTCTCCTCACTCTCTCTCTCTCTCTAACTCACTCGTCCTCTAGATCTCCTCACCTCTCTCCTCTCCATTCTCGCTGACGAAGATCTTGCTCTCCGCTCTCTGGCCCTCATCTCTCTCTCACTCTCTCTGTGTCATCTCTGCATAACCGTCCTCTCCCTGTCTCTAGACAAAGTGAAACAGAGATTCTCTGGGGTGATCTCTCTCGTGTCTGAGGGTGAGAGAAAGAATCTCTCTAGGGAGAGCGGGAGACCGTGAGAGAGAGAGAGAGGAGAGAGACGAGGAGGAGAGAGACAGACAGACAGAAGAGAGAGAGAGAAGCAATGATGCGAGAGAGACAGACAGCAGAGAGAGAGAGATGAGACAGAGAGATCTTCTCAGGCAGGACGCGAGAGATAGAGAGAGAGGGAGAGCGAGGGAGAGGTTGGGAGAGAGGGAGAGGGGAGCCGGAGAGAGAGAGTGGAGAGAGGGAGAGAGGGGAGAGAGAGAGAGAGAGAGAGAGAGAGAGATAGAGATGAGAGACAGACACACACCACATGCGACGCGCGCGCACTCTATTGACATGCGCTGATCATAATCACTTCAACATAACACAACTCCTCACAACTCTAAAAAAACAAATTGTCTAGGAGCAATTTGATTTATTGTTAATACTCACAACACAATTTATTTTGAAACAAACACCAAGCTTCACATTTCATTTAATCATGGCAGCTCTACTGAGTACTCTTAAACTGGAGTAAATACTTCCCTTCCCCACCTCCCTTTCCTTTCCCCCCCCTTTTTCTTAATCTTGTATTTCCCTCTCTTGTAATCCCTCGTAATCTCGATATCAAAACAATCCCTATACTGCGTGGGTCTCTCTTATTGTCTCTGTCTCTCTGTATCTCTCTCTCTGTCTCGGTCTGTCTCTCACTCTCTCTCAAACTCTCTCCCGGTACACTCTCTTCTCTTCTCTCTCTCTTCATCTCTCTCTCTCTCTCTACTCTCTCTCTCCTCTCTCCCACATCTCTCTCCTCTCTCTCTCATCTCTCTCTCTCTCTTCGGAATCAATCCTCTCTCAAACCACTACTTTCCCGGCCCACAAGTCTCTCTCTCTCGCCTCTCAATCTCCCTCTTTTCATCACACTCTCGTCCCAAACTAATACGTCATCTAGTCCTACGATGATGTCATTATTTTTGTGTATAGCTTAATTTGTTTTGCAAATCTCAAAAAACGTTGCACGAAATGATGATGGAGGGTGTTGTACAAAACCCCCATGACACGAAAGCTAAGTATCTGGCTAATGTCATTAAACAATCAAAGTGTCAAGTGTCTCTCTCTATGTCTCTAGTTGGCATGTTTATTATTATATTTCATTTGTTTGAGGACCTGATGAAAAGAAGTGTTGTTATGCTTATTCAGTTCATCCTCATTAAGCATTTCAGGTTCAAAGCTCAAGTTCCACAGTTCTCTCTCTCTCTCTCTCTCTCTCTCTCTCTCTCTCTCTCTCCTCTCTCTCTCTCTCTACATCTCTCTCTCTCTCTCTATCTCTGTCCTCTACTCTTTATCATAATTATTTCCTATCTCTCTCTGTCTCTCTCTCTCTCTGTTTTTCTCTTCTCTCTCTCTCTCTCTCCTCTCTCTCTCTCTCTCTCTCCATCCTCTCCTCTCTCTCTCTCTCTCTCCTCTCTCTCTCTCTCCCTCTCTTTCTTTCTTCCTCTCCTCGTTTTCTCTCTCTCTCCCCTTCTCCTCACCTCTCTCTTCTCTCTCTCATTTCCTCTCATTATCTCTCTCTCTCTTAAATGGCGTCTCAGTTCCCTTTCGTCTCTCGTCGTCTCTCTATCTCTCTCTCCCTTTCTCTCTCTCTCATCTCTCTCTCTCTCTCTCTCTCCCCTCTCCTCTCTCCTCTCTCTTTCTCTCTCTCTCAATCTCCTTCTCCTCTCTATCTCTCTCTCTCCCTCTGTTTCTCTCTCTCTTTCTCTCTCCTCCTCTCTCTATCTCTCTCCTATCTTTATTATATCCCTCTCTATCTCTCTCTCTCTCTCTCTCTCTCCTCTCTCTCTCTTTCTCTCTCCCCTCCTCCTCCTCTCCTCTCTCTACTCCCCCTGTATGACAAGTATGTCACACTCTCTTCTCTGTAACACAAACATTCTGATAACACTGAATTGGATATACGAGTAGCGGACCAAATATAGGCCTCGATCGTAGAGACAAAATAAATGAGAGAAAAACACAGGAAAATCAATATTTCGTAGCAAAACAGACGACGCAATCGTCTGCAGACAATCATTGGCACCTGATAAGGATGCGCAGACTGCTGGGTTCTCGAAGACAAAACAGGATTATGCCATGTGTTTACAGAAGGGGAAGCACGCGCATACGCATGCACCTTCATCACAAATGCTGCACGCGCGCATATGTGCACGTATGTTCGGTATGTGCTTAATATACATTCGAAGAAGTACATAGACGCATACGTAATAATGAGAATAAAATTATTATTCTCTCTGTCTCGATGTTTCTGTTGTGTCGTCTGTGTGTCTGTCTATCTGTCTGTCTGTTTGTTCTCTCTCCTCTCTCTCACTCTCTCTCTATCGTCTCTCTCTCTATAACACACACACACACAGACACACGCGCGTGCGCGCGCGCGCACGCGCACACACAGTGCCGCACACACAACGACGCACACGCACGCGCACACACACAGCGCGCACTCACACGCACACACACACGCACACGCACACGCATGCACGCACGCACACACCACACCGCACGACTGCACACGCACACACGCACATGCGCACAAGCTACGCACGCACAACGCACATATGCACGCGCACACGCACGCACGCACACGCACACACACGACACACACACAACACACACACACACACACACACACACAGCACACACACACACACACTGTCTGCCTGTCTGTGTGTCTATTGTCTCTCTCTCTCAGTTCTCTCACCCTCTCTGTCTGTCCCTGTAGTGTCTCTCTCTGTTCTCTGTTCTCTCTCTCTCTCTCTCTCTCTGCTCTCTCTCTCTCTCTCTCTGCCTCTCTCTCGCTCTCATCGTCCCCCTCACACAACACACACTCACACCCAAACACACACACACACACACACACACACACACACTCACACTACACACACAGACACACACACAACACACACACAACACACACACACGGTAGGCGTGTGCACGCTCTCTCCCACGGATGCATACACACATACATACGTGCTCACACACGCGCGCGCGCGCACACACACACGCACACACGCACACATGCACACACAAACATATATATAGGCCTACACATGCAAACACACACTCACGTGCGACAAACACATACGCGCGCGCGCGCGCACGCGCGCGCGCAGGACACCACACACACACACACACACACACACACACACACACACACAACACACACACACAACACACACACACACACAGAAACACACACACACACACACACACACACCTGTTTTTGTGTGGAATATTTGCTTGTTTCTTTAATTAATTGTTTACTTGTATATTTTCCTTTTCTTGTTCGCGACTTTGGAATGTTTAGTTCTTTATTTTTTGTTTACATTTTATGGATGGCTTGTTGAAAAAAAGCATGGTTTTGCTTATACAATGTTCCCATCTGGAAATAAAATGTTGACTTGACTTGACTTTGACACAGAGCAAGGTCAACCAAGGCGTGTGTGTGTGTGTGTGTGTGTGTTGTGTGTGTGTGTGTGTGTGTGTGTGTGTGTGATGTGTGTGAGTGTGTGTGTGTGTGTGTGAGTGTGTGAGTGTGTGTGTGTGTGTGTGTGGTGTGTGTGTGTGTGTGTGTGTGTTGTGTGTGTGTGTGTGTGTGTGTGGTGTGTTTGTGTGTGTGTGTGTGTGTTATTCTTTAACCCTCAATAAAGATGATTTTGACTTGACTTGACTTGACAGATCAACAAATAAATGCATTATGTCTTTCATATGCACCCTTTCATAATAATAATAAAGTGCCTTCGCTGAATAAACAGCCTTTTTTGGACGGGGAAACAGTTTCTTGGCCCGTATACAAATGACGATGGTGGTCCGAAAGATTTATGGATAGACACGAACAGTCTATATCACGCTTGGGACCTGTTTGTTTCAAATCACTGAACGTGGGTTTTTGTTGTCGTTATTTGTTTTTGTTTGTTTGTTGTTGTTTTGTTTTTTCAACCTAATCCATGAGGGATCAAAATTTCACTCGTAGTCGTAAGAAAGAAAGTGGACACACACAAAAAACAGGACAAGGTTTGTTTGTTTGTTCTTAGAGTCACAAAGTAAAGACAAGGGCGTCGCCGAGCGGCAGACATGTCCGTCACCAGCAATGCCACGCACTTGCGACACCCCGTAGAGTGTCACATCCTGACACAAAATTGGAAGGGATTCTGTCTTCTAGTTCACGAGATACAGCTTGAACAATAAATATATAGCGCAAAGAAGGAAATTTCGGTTTTCAAGGTCACACTTCAAGGTCAAGGTCAGCATGCTCGGATGTTTTCTTCTCTAGGGTATACAGTACCACACACAATCTGAAGCGCTTCTGTCAAGTACAAATGTGGAAAAATATGGCTTAAAACCCAATGTGTAGACCCCTACCACTTTCAAGGCCTACCGATCGCCCGGACCGTGACCTTGACCTTGATCGGTATGCCACCATCAGAACGGGCATAAGCCAAAGTACCTTCATGCCAAATTTGAAGACTCTAACACTAACGGTGTGGGAGTTATGGCCCCTGAAAGATTTTCGGTTTTCAAGGTCGTACGCCAAGGTCAAGGTCACGACGGCAATATGGTTTGCGCGGATGCCTTCCTCTCATGGTGACACACCAGCACACACAATTTGACGTGATTCTGTCAACCCGTTCGAAAGATATCCTTGGGACAGACAGAAGGAGAAAAAAATGACCCTCCGATTTTCAGGCTCCAGCGATCTTTTTTACCCTTGACCTTGACCTTGACCTTGATCGGTATGCCATCATCAGAACGGGCATAAGCCAAAACCACCTTCATACCAAGTTTCAACATCCTATGTTGGTCGGTGCCCGAGATATGGCTAAAAATAGATTTTCGGTTTTCAAGGTCGTACGTCAAAGTCAAGGTCACGACGGCAAAATGGTTTGCGCCGATCTCTTTCTATTAAGGAGGCACACCTTCACACAAAATTTGACGCGATTCGGTCAAGCGGTTCGGGAGATATCCTTGGGACAGACAGAAAACCCCCCACAAAAACAAACAAACAAACAAACAAACAAAAATACAAACCAGCCCATCGCAAAGTCCGTTACCTTCGGTGACGGACAAAAAGGAAAAGAAGATACTTTGGGGAAATTTCGGCCAGGCGTATAACAGCCTTAGTGAACTGTACCAAAAAAATATAAAAAATTAATTCTTCATTTTGAATGTCTAAGTTTTGGAAGGATGTAACAAAACTACGTAAAATGCTCACTTGGTCAAATGTGATTGATAATTACTGGAAGAAAAATAAATTGTTACATGAAACTTTTCAAATGGAAAATGTTAGGAACTTCATTTGAAATATACTGTCTTCTATTTTTCAAAAAAAAGCATACGTTTCATTTAAAAAACATTTTTTGGGGGGCATGCACTATTTCAAATGAAATTGTTTGGGAACTCGATGAAATTTGAAATAAACCGCCTTTTTTAAAAAGCATACGTTTTTGACAGAATATTTAGTATATTTTTTTTTATAAGCACTCTGGAACAAGTTCATGCATCCCCCCCCATAAAACAGTGCTACATTATTATTTCTGGCGATGCATCGACCCCAGCAGAAGCTCGTGCTGCTTGGTACCGTCAGGATCGTCAGGGCTGACGTCACGGGCATAGCTGCTGCTGCGGGGGGTCTTCCGGCTGCTGCTGCGGGCGGACGAGAGTCCCCTGCTGCGGTTGCTGAAGTAGACCACGGGACAGACGACCACCTGCCCGTAGGACAGCCAGGCCGCCGCAGTCACCAGCCCAGACTCCACCCGCCCCGACCTTGACCCGAACAGCCGCCAGTAGGACAGCGCCTGGTAGGGCAGCCACAGCAGGGTGAAGGTCAAGGTCATCAGGAAGAAGAGGCGAATCACGTGCCGGTTCGGCAGGCTGAGGGCGTGAGCCGTGGAGTAAGGAGGGCGGTTCGGGGCGTTACGGGGGAAAGGAGGGGCCGGGAGGGGTAGGGTAGGGGCAGAGTTGTTTCCAGCACCACCACCACCACTGCGTCTATTATTACCAGCAGTAGTACCGGCGATTCCGTGGAGCCAGAAAGTCTGAGCGTGGTGGTTGGTGGTGGTGGTGGTTCCGGGGCCGGTGAAGCTCCAGGTGGAGCTGCGGGCCGGCTCGTGCTCCAGAGGCCTCATCCTCCGGTGAGCTCTCAGCGAGAAGTACACCCTGTAGTAGATAACCAACGTCATCAGCAGCAGTAGCGAGAACACCAACAGAAAACCCAGCGTGTCGTTGTCGTTGTTGACGTTGTTGCTGCTCTTGTTGTTCTTCTGATGATGCCTGAAGAAGAACCTGTGCCTCAACGTGCACTGACCTTCGCCGGCTTCGAAAGCGTAGGCCCCTACCCCAACCACCGGCGGGAAGGAGACGAGGAAGGCCACGGTCCAGCAAAGCAGCACGGACACCAGGTTGACCGCTCCGGCCGAGCGTCGTCTGTAGCCGTGCGGGTAGAGGAGGGACAGGTGACGGTCAGCGGCGATGACCAGCAGGGACAGGCTGGAGCTCAGCACGAAGAAGGAGTTGGCGAAGGCGAAGAGGTCGCAGGCGGAGTCCCCGTGCCGCCACACGGAGCCCTGCAGCAGGGTCATGAGGACTAAAGGCAGGCAGAAGGCCGCCCGGGAGAGGTCGGTCAGGGACAGGGACAGGAGGTAGTAGAACGGGGGCCGGTGGAGGGCCCGCTGCCTCACCACGCTCCAGATGACCAGAGAGTTCCCCAGGACACCCACCACGGCCAAAAAAACCAAGGTCGCCGCTTTGGCTACTACCACCACCCCCACGCCACCCTCCTCACCCTCCTCGCTGATGACGTCGTCAAACTGTTCGACGATGACGTCGTACAGGTCTGAAGGAGAAAGCGTGTTGGTGTCTGGAATGTCAGCGAGAAGGTTGGGCGAAATCGTCAGGTTGTGGAAAGCCGCGTTCTGAAGATACCCATCGTCCATCACTGCGGTTGCGGTTCCGTGAGAGAGTTCAGTCACGTTAGTGGTAGGGGTCAGGTAGGATACCGCTGCTGTCAGCTGTTCTGTGGCAGCGTCTGTAGAAGATTCTGCACCCGTAAACGACGTATATCTTCCTGTGGTTGTATTATCCTCTGACACTTTTCTGGCACGAAAACTACCGTCTTCTGATCCGTAGCCAGCGGCTGTAGAGCGCGAAGAATCTGCCCGTGTCGTATTGATCAGGGAATGGCTGGAATGTTGGTGTTCTGGATTCAGTTCTGTAGCGATCCCTGATGGTGCTAAGAACCTGTCTGAAGACCGAGGAAATCCAGCAGTTCTCAGATCACTTCTAAGATCTGTTGCGTCAGCAGAAAGCGTAGTAATAGTGTGTTGCTTTAGTAAATGTCCATTGGACTCTTCTTGTAACGTTGTTAAGGTATGGTCCACATCAGAAGTGTTATATTCCGGAGTAGATTCGCTAGTTTTGAAGTTGGATATGTGAAACGTGGCATGTTGTGTCCGATGCGTTGACTCCATGGTTGCTGCAGAGGGTGAAGTAACTCTTGCTGAGTCACCGGTTATTAACTGTTCCGTCAATGAGGAGTGTAAGGTTTACTTTCATTGACCCTGTTCTTTATATTATAAAGTCAACCAAAGCGTTGCTGGATGAAGTTGCTGTTTTTTCTTCTTTCTCTGTCTTAATTAAGCACAGTTTTTAGTTCATTCGAAGCAGTGAAAATGAATGTATATTGCTTCACGCGGGGGGAAAAGAAACGCACTTTTCTCTTGTGATGCTTTCTCTGGCTAACAAACTATTCTTCCTGCCAGCAAAATCTACGAAATTCGATCTCTACAATGTCCATTGATACCAGACCTGTTCTCAACTGCTGCCAGAGAGTAGCTAAATCATCTCCATTTTTCAGAGTTCTTTGAATTTCAAGGACCCAGCGAAACGTGTAAATATCCAGGGAACGAAGCAATCTGAAACAAAATTATAGATGACTTTGTTTTCACAAATCAATTACATAGTTTTCTGTGAGGTTCTGGGATATATATTTGCTCATCTAATCTAACTTTCCAGTTGAACGGTTTTTGTTTTGTTGTCGAACACACTGAGAAAGAGAAAAAAACACCACGATTTGCTTTGATGACAATAACAGTCAAATGCCAAACAAAACAGAACTCCTAGCTGTACTTCGCGAGGTAAGCAGCGTAGGTAGATAATTTTAAAAAACACACTCTAGGAGTAAAACCTTTTTGGGTAGAACGCACATAATCCCATTTACGCTGCGAGGCTAGAAGTAGCTCGATCTCATTGCCTTGTATAAGAACAATTTGTTCGTTCGATCGATCGGCGAGTGTGAGACTAAGCCCTACCTGCCTCCTCCACTCTTCTCCTTTCTTTCTGGAAGTAATCCCTTTGCTCTAATGTTTTTTTTATCATTGGCTGACATTAGCCTGTAGTAGGGGCCAACAGTAACATGAGAGCTGTACAGTTGATGAATTTCTGCAGTAAGCCAAAAATCATGGCACAGTTTAGTAGTCTCTTGCGGACTCTCAAACGAGATGGGGGCCTTTGGCACCGGCTCTGGTGCTGCAGCCAAAGGGATGGGGTTGGCCTTTTGAGGGAACTTCCCCCAACGATAGCAGTCCTCAAATCCCTTTGGGCGAGAGAGTGGGGATGTACCCTGAGGCAAGGCATCTCCACTATTGATAGACAAATACTAGCCCAGCCCGCCGGAATACCCGCAACTCCCCCCCCCCCCCCCCCCCCCCCCCCCCCCCCCAACTGCTATCCGGCAGTCATGGTCGGAAACGACTGACTGGCATACAATAGACGTGAAATAAAATACATCGAACGATGTTCAGAAGTGACTGAGCTAGTTAGAACATTGGCTGAGACCCACCGCTGATCCCTCAAACCAGGGTCTAGTTTCTCTAGATAACGCTTACGTCAAACGGTGCCTAAGAAACACTTTAGAAAACGTTTGCGGAAGAATATTACAAGCTCTTGTCTGATTGGTAAAAAAAGAGTATTATTTGAAACAAACTTTAATGAATAGACCAATCAACAACAAGAAATGTATTCACCCCCTACTAGTTCAGGATAGTTCGCCGCTTGCTCTGTGTTTGGCAAGAACAAAACGCCACGCGAACTATCAGCAAACGAAGGGTGTTTCTTAGACCGTTTTTGCCGATTTGCGCTCACGCTACGTAACGCTAGCCCTTGTGAAACGGCCCTCAGGAGAGGCGGCTTGACAACAATGAAGAATTCCAAATAGGATAAGATAGTGTTCCAGGGATAATTCCAGGGATAATTCCAGGGATAAAAGCATCTTAGGGATAGTGCAAAGGATAACAGTGCCGGGAAAAGACACTTCTTCCTAGGCATGTATGCCAGTCAGTCGTTTCCGACCATGACTGCCAGATAGCAGAGGGGGGCAGATGCTATTCTGACGGGCTGGGCTAGAATTTGTTTATAGTTGGAGATGCCTTTCTCAGGGTACATCCCCACTCACTCGGCCAAAAGGATTTGAGGACTGTTGGCGTTAGGGAAGGTCCCCAAAGGCCAGCCCATCCCTTAGGCTGCAGCACCAGTGTCGGTGCCAAGGTCCCCTCGTTTTGAGAGTCACAAGAGACTAAAACTGTACCATGATTTTCCATTACTGTAGAAAATCATTTATTGTGCAGCTCTCATGTTACTGTTGGCCCCTACTACGGGTTAATGTCAACCAATGATAAAAGGATGTTAGGGATAATGCAAAGGATAATGTAAAGACACTTTCTCAGGGGTAACGTAAACCATAATGCAAAAGATACTTTCCAAAGGAGAATAGGGGAGAAGCTCTAACCACACTGAAGTGGGAGCTTTAAAACCTACAGAACCCCCGTGGGGGATACCGGGGAGTTGTGTACAAATAGTTCCCCCACCTTCTGGAAGGTCTGTGCTTGTAACTTCCTCTAATCTGTCACTCTCTTTGACTCTGCCTTTTCCCTTTGCTTGCTGTCATCTACTACTATCTTTCTGCCTTTCCGATCCATTCTCCTGCCTTTTTTTTTTTTTTCAAGAAACATTTTCAAAAACATTTCCTCCAGCCGAAGTCGGACATGCCGGGCCTAAGTATTTCTTCACTTAGGCGCATAACGGCAGCACGACGCATCTGCGCTCACAATTGACATGGAAACCGTCTGAGCGATCGAATAATAATAATAAGAAGAAGAGCCTGCAGAAAAGATTAAGACTAGCATTGACATCGCAGACTTCGCTGATCCTGTCTTTCAATTCTAATCTCTGAGACAGTAATCTCCCCCCACTCAACTCAACACCACAACACCACACCACAGCACAGCACTATGCAGAGGTGTTGAGATTAAAGGATCAGACGGGATCTCCTCCCTAACTCTAATCTCTAAATCCCGGGTTCTTGGTTGGATGGTTGGATGGTTGGATGGTTGGATGGTTGGTTAACTCTTTCTGTTCTGTCGTACTGTAGTAGTAGCTCCTTGTCTTGTAGCTCCCTTTTTTTACATTCTTTTGTCTGGTAGTATCAGTGCCTGAAACAGAAAAAAAGTTACAAAATGTTGTTAGTAAGAAGATATAGAGTACTAACGGGCCTGCGCGTTGGTTGGGACCGTGCGTACCTCCCCCCCCCCCCCCCCCCTTGAAATCGTAGAGATCATATAGAAATTACGTCATGCTTGCGTCATTTGTTTCCTCAATGTTTTAAGGGGTACGCAAACCCCTCTTAGTACTCTATATAAAAACCAAAATGAAACGATTCTTTTACTTACTTGAGCAAAAGAGCGTGGCAAATTCAAAAACGTGTCTGTCTGTCTGTGTTTCTGTGTCTGTCTTTCTGCCTGTCTGTCTGTCTGCGTTTTTGTGCCTGTCAAACTGACTGTCTTCTTCTTCTTCTTCTCTTCTTCTTCTTCTTCTTCTTCTTCTTCTTCTTCTTCTTCTTCTTCTTCTCTTCTTCTTCTTCTCTTTTCTTCTTCTTCTTCTTCTTCTTCTTCTTCTTCTTCTTCTTCTTCTTCTTCTCCTCCTCCTCCCCCTCCTCCTTCTTCTCCTCCTCCTCCTCCTTCTTCTTCTTCTACGTGCCCGGGCAGGCGCTATGTGTCCGGTTTTCAGTTTTCATTGCCCCCCCCCCCCCCCCCGCTATATTCATCTGGGCCTGTATTCACGTTGAGATAGCATGAGACTTAGCATCATGCTAACTTAGAAGCTCTTCCAAAAGTCCTATTAAATCCTACAGGACATTGGAAGAGCTTCTAAGTTAGCATCATGCTAAGTCTCATGCTATCTCAACGTGAATACAGGCCCCGGCCGACACATTCCGATTTCGGAGGAGACTAGTACATAGAGTGAACAACTTGAAAGACAAACGCGTGGGTCGTTGTCTAGTCTGGGACATTCTCCTCTGAGACAAGAGGCGGAGCAAAACCAGACAGCTATTAGGGATAGAAGGAAGGGGTGGTGGGGGGGGGGGGGTGGAGGGCTGGGGACGGGAATGGCAGATGCATAATCTGTTTATCCAGTCTCTCTCTCTCTCCCTACCTCCACCCCTCCCCCCTCCCCTTCTTTCCCTTTTTATTTATCCCCTCGTTTAGTGAGCTCAGGGGACAAATTACCGTCGTGTAGACGAGAAACTGCACTGTTGATGCTGCAGACAAAAATTTAAAAAAAAGAGAAAACACACAAGACGGCAAAGCCTTAAAGGAGCACCCTGACGGATGAGTTTTTTTTAATACAAGAAACACGTCGAGGTCACCAGGAAAACACCATCTACAGAGATAGTAACACTCACTTTGCTCTGGTTTCCTAGAAATCAAACCGTCAAATTGGCGATTCCTCCTTGGCGGAGGTGCTGGAAGTCAAATTCTTTCAGTGAAAGAGAAGACAATTGCCTTCTTTTTTTATGGCCGCCTGAGTTTAGACCAAATCGTTTGCACGAAATGTTCTCAAAACAAGCCTTTTTTTTTTGGGGGGGGGGGCAGTTTACCTAAAGAAGTTTAGCTCACAACAAAGAAAACAGCTCCAATTGGTTTTGTTACTGCACTAAAAAAAAACTAGCTTCAACCACAATGAGTGACCTTCACCCACCCCATCCAAAATGGCTTCTCTCTCTCTCCGGCATCTCCGCCAAGAAGCAATCGCCGTTTTGACGGTTTGATTTCTAGGAAA
>CM065696.1:45252870-45255370 GCA_017654935.2 Phymorhynchus buccinoides | reverse complement strand
AATTCGTTCGTGTATGTTTCTTTGTTGTTGTTGTTGTTGTGTTTTTTTGGGGTGGGTTTCCGGTCTGTCTCAAGGATATCTCCCGAACCGCTTGACAGAATCGCTTCAAATTTTGTGTGGTGGTGTATCACCATGAGAGGAAGGCATCCGCGCATAAATTATCGCAGTCCTGACCTTGATCTTGGCGTATGATCTTGAAAACCGAAAATCTTTAAGGGGCTATAACTTTGTTGTTGTTGCGTCTTGCATTTGTTTTGTTTTTTTGGGGGGTGTAAAAAAATATGTTTATGTTTCTGTCTCTGTCTCTCTGTCTGTCTGTATTTCTGTCTGCCTCTTTGTTTGTCTCTGTCTTTGTCTCTCTGATTCTGTCTATCACTCTTTCTTTCTCTGTGTGTTTCTGTCTTTGTCTCTGTCGCTGACTCTGTCTCTGTCTCTCTGTCTTTCTGTCTTTCTGTCTCTCTTCTGTCTGTCTGTGTCTCTCTCTCTCTCTCTCTCTCTCTCTCTCTCTCTCTCTCTCTCTCTCTCTCTCTCTCTCTCTCTCTCTCTCTCTCTCTCATACAGCCAATGTTGATGTATGCATATGAGGTCTGGGGTGTGTTAAATAATATACATAATTATGGAGAAAGTCCACACATATGCAATCAAGGGTATCATGCATGTGCCAATACATGCATGTAATAAAATGGTCTATGGGGAAATTGGACAATATCCAATGTTTATTTTAGCATATGTGAGATCTAGTAAATATTGGTTGCGATTGGTAGCTTTACCCCCAGGAAGACTTTGCAATCAGGCCTATGGAGTGTTGGTACTGCAGCATGAGCTAGGTAAATACAACTGGGTCTCTTGTGTGCAGAGAATTTTGATGGAAAATGATTTTGGTATTGTGTGGCTTTGTCAGGGAGCAGGTAATTCTGTGCAATTTTTATCTGAATTTAAAGACCGATTGAGTTGTTCATATAAACAGAACTGGCATGCCAGTATGGGTGGAAATTCAAAATACGAATGTTTTTTGTCATATAAAAGCATTTTTGAGGAAGAAAAGTATTTTATGTTGGTCACTCATAAGTGGCACAGATATAATTTATGTAAATTTAGAACGAGAACTCTTGGTCTAAATGCCAACAACAGATGGTTCGAATCATCAGAGAATGGGGCATGTAATATGTGTAGGGGAGATAATATTGAAGATGAAATACATTCTATATTTGATTGTCCCATGTACACACATATCCGAAAAGAATGTGTAATATTTAAACATACTCTTGCATTGCAGAAAGATCTTAAAGCAATTTTGTCTTCAGAGGATGGACAAATTATTGTATCATTAGCTAAGTATATAGCAAAAGCTAGTGATTTCAGGAAAAATAAAATAAATCAATAACTGTTTAGTCAACTAAGTAAGCGGTATTTGGTTTTGATTTCTACTTTGCATATTTAGTTTCTAATAGTCAAAGAAATTGAGTTCTATGTATGTTCTATGTATGCACTAATTGTGTGGGGGGGGGGGGGGGGGGGGGGGGGGGGGGTGCGGGGGGGTGGGGGGGGGGGGGGTGCTGTGTGTGAGTGAGTGTATATGAATACATACATGTGCGAGTGGGTGCCATATTGTTATAACTGATTCAAACATTTTGTATCCGCCTTGCCAAGAGGGACTATTCCAGAGTACTACAAGAGGGCTATTGCTAATGACAATAAAACATTGTCCACTGTTCATTGTTCATTGTTCATCATTGTCTCTCTCTCTTTCTCTCCACACACGCGCGCGTTTACAACCAGGAGCATACAGGTGCTTTTTTCTGGTCTTATTTCCATTCTAAATTATGAAACGTTGTGTTGAATGTCGCTTTTGTTTTGGTCTTTGCCTTGAATTGGGAGTAGTGTTTTACATAGTTTAGCCATCTTGTTTTTAATTTTCTTCCTTCCGTCTCTCTCCCCGAACGACCTAAAGCCCAATTTCCTACCACCGTAAGGCCGTGTACACACATAAGCGGATATTCCGTGCGGAAACCCGTGCGCAATCCATACATCAGTGAAACAAAGAAGGGAAAAGATTTGCGCACGTGTCCGAATTTCCCCTATATATGCGTAAACTTTTATCCTTCTTTCTTCCACTTATTTAGGGTTTTTTCGTACGGAACTTAACGCGTCTAATGTGAACCCGGCCTTAGGGCCTAGAATAGTATAGTACCTTACTTGGGCGCATAACGGCAGCATGACGCATCTGCGCTCATAGTTGACAGGAAACTGTCTGAACAATCGAAGAAGAAGTAACTCAGCTGTAATTAGGCCGGGTTCACATTAGACGCGTAAGTTCCGTACGGAAAACCCTAAATAAGTGGAAGAAAGAAGGATGAAAAGTTTACGCATATAGGGGAAATTCGGACACGTGCGCAAATCTTTTCCCTTCTTTGTTTCACTTATTTATGGATTGCGCACGGGTTTCCGCATGGAATATCCGCTTATGTGTGTACACGGCCTAATAGAAATAGTAATTGTA
>CM065696.1:45225370-45232870 GCA_017654935.2 Phymorhynchus buccinoides | reverse complement strand
TCATACATTCCCTTAATAACGTCCAGGATATTTCCGTTCACACCATATTGAAAGATTTTTTCCCATAGAAGGCTCCTTTGTATAGAATCGAACGCCTTCTGATAATCCACGAAAGTGCAATAAAGTCGTTTCCTTTTGAGTAAATAGAGGCTAATCAAACAATGTAGAGAAAACATATGATCAGTGGTTGAGTTGTTTTTACGGAAACCAGCTTGCTCTTTACCTAGTATATGGTTAACTTCTAGGAACATATTGATTCTCTCATTAATGTCACTTGTAAACAATTTTCCAAAACAACTTAGTACTGTCATCCCCCTATTATTATTAGGATCATTTTTATTTCCCTTTCCTTTATATATCGGTGTTATGCATCCAACTGACCATGACAAAGGAGTTTTCTTACATTTTAGAATCAGGTTAAAAAAACACAATGTAATACAACGAGTCATTTTACTAGAACTTGTTTTCAGGAACTCATTTAGAATGTTATCGTTTCCACTTGATTTGTTATTCTTAAGTCTTTTTACACATTTAGACACCTCATTAGTACTAAAATCCATATTAAGAACATCATTAGCTACATGACCATTGGGTGGTTGAAACTCGTTAGAATTTGCATCAGAAGACCGGACAATTCTGCAAAGTACTCACGGAACTGTTCGGGTGTTATAATTTGGTCACTTTTTCCCCCCTTGTCGTTTATCAGCTTCCAGTAGCCACGTGGGTCAGAAGTTCTCATTGATCGTAGTTTACAGTGCATTCTTTTAACATAGGATTTATATTCTTTATTAACATTTTTTTAATTCATTAAATGCTTTTGCTTTGTTAGCTTTTGACGAAGCGTCGTTCATAAATTTGTGCACACGTTTCGCATTACGAAAACGTGCTCTTTGACGTCTGCAATGGTCGTTAAACCATGTATGATTTCTTTTCTTTCGGTTACGCTGTTGTGATCTCCCTTGGCTCCCTCCTTCCCCATTACCGACATTGTTTACAATGTTATTGTACATATCACAACGCTCAGCAGCACTAGTCATTACTCTACAAATGCGATCATTTATACTATCGATCTGAGCCTGGTCCACTCGCTCAGCATGATCCATGATATTCTGGATATGCTGGACAACTGGACCAATTTCAGCATCGTCATTCGCTTGGAAAAACATGTCGGCTCTGTCGCTCTTCCATACAGGGCGCTTAGGTCTAGCAGTAAAGGTAGTTTCAGGTGTATTTCTTGTGGGCGGATCTTGGGTGACAAACACATTATTTGATAGGGTTAACCGAATAACAGAGTGTACATCTGATAAGCATTCATCGAAGTCTTCAACTTCAAAACCATCAATAAATTCAAAAACTGACGGAGTGGCTATCATATAATCAACAACACTAGCGTTTTTACAGGTGAATTTACCAATTTTGGAATCATTGCCAACACGACCATTAACAATTAACATCTGTTGACTGATACAAAAGTCTATCAGTGCATGACCCAGATTGTTACAGGACTTGTCCATTGACTGTCTGTCCTGCTGAATACCAAAAATGTTAAGATCATCTAGAAAACAACCATGCTCTGTCAACGAAGCAACATCCTCATCATTTAAAACGCAGATACAGATAGACAGAGACAGAGACGGATACAGAGACAGACACATATACAGATAGACGGAGACAGAGACAGACGGATAATATCAGATGAAGAAGAAGAAAGAACACCAGGGCAGACAACTCACCAGTGACCTTTAAACTAACTGACTGATTGCCATCGTTTCCTTCTCCCTAGACCAGGCCTACGTGACCCTCCCAGAAGGTTAAAGGTTAGCATGCATAGCACAGCGAGACCACGAGGCTCGTGAAACACGATACAGTGGAACCTCCCTTATAAGACCTTCAACAATCATGATGAAAATTCATTTAACGTCCTCCGGTCTGGAACAGACACATATGGGACCTCCCTTATAAGACCTTCAACAATCATGATGAAAATTCATTTAACGGCCTCCGGTCTGGAACAGACACATATGGGACATTTATAGAGATAAAGATGGTGGGAACGATCCTGGAGGCAATGTCCGAAGGCAGTGCAACACCAGGAAAGTCCCGATTTTTTTAGCAATACAGATGTATCAAAAATCATCCAAAATGAGGTCTTATAAGGGAGGGGTCTTATAAGGGAGGTAATTTTAATACTTACAAAGAAGGGCAATGTCTCGGAGAAGTAGGTCTTATATGGGAGGGAGTCTTATAATGGGAGGTCTTATAAGGGAGGTTCCACTGTAACACCAAAAAGCATGAATATACAAAGAGTTCGTCGAAGTCCGCAGGCTGACTGAAACCGAGTGGGTTTTTTTGCTCCCACCTTTTCACCTACACTACAGGTGGGGATCGTTGTTGTTGTTGTTGTTTTGTTGTCTTACCTTGGCTTAAAGACTCCAGGGATCATCCCTCCCAACAGCCGAAGCACTTGAACGCTATGGTACAAATGCACCAGCCAGGGATGAGAATATTACGTGTGTGTGACCGGGTTTTATTTGTTACCCCGCCACGTGGGCAGCCACACGCCCGACTTCGGAGGATTGTAGACTGATGACGTTATGCTAGGAGCTTGTCATGGTTTTAAAGACACCCCCCCCCCCCCCCCACGTCACGTCACGTGTCACATTCCCTCTTAAGCTTGGAAGATTTCTTAAGATTTCTTACGAGAAGAAAAAACACATGAAAACCATTATTTTGACACGAGGGTCTTTATGACAATCCCCGCACAACCATGTAGAACATAACAACATTTTTTTTTAATGTAGCCTTGGTGTTCTAGCTTATGTCAACTGGTCTGACACAGCTTCACAGAACTCACTCACTGCCTACTGTTGCCATACTTAAAGACCCACCACGTCACGTGTCAGAATCACGGGTTTCACGCGTTTTCCCTCTTATATAAATACTATTATTATTATTATTATTATTATTATTATTATTATTATTATTATTATTATTATAGCTGGCAAGAAATCTTGTTTTGACCAGGTTTGACTCCCATACAAAACGACCCCAAATTCAAAGCGAAACATCATTTCAAAGAGCAGCCTCAATTTGAAGTTGGGTACATTTGTGTGTGGGTCATGTCACAGCTACCCAGAAAAAAACAAGGGACGTAATCGTGGTGCGTCAGTGTGTCTTGAACACTTCCCACCTTCCACCTTTTCACCTTCCAGGTAGGAGGGAAGTGAGAAAGTTGGCTTCAATTCTTTGCAAGGTTGGTAGGCTGCGAAGTAATTGCTCTTTGTGACATTTAGGCTTTTTGATAGCACGTACACTGTGGGAACTGATATCTTTCGTTTTGAGTCTCAGTCTTCTTCTTCTGCGTTCCCAGGCCATATGGCCATAATGGATAATGTACGTATGAGTCTGGTTTTCAGTTTTCACTGGTCTCCCCGCTGCGTACAGCCAACACATTCCGATTTCGGAGGAGCTGAAAGGAGAAAAATTATTTGGAAGATTTTTTTGAAAAAAGGCAGGAGAACGGGCCAATAAGTCAGAAAGATAGTAGATGATAGAAAGCGAAGGGAAAAGGCAGAGTCAAAGAGAGTGGTAGATTAGAGGAAGCTACAAGCACAGAACTTCCAGAAGGTGGGGGAATTATTTTTACAAAAGACCCTTCGGTATCCCCACGGGGAAGATAAGTCTCAGTCTAAAAGACCAGCCACATTGCGTAGGTATTAGGGGTATTTGGGGTATTAGGGTACTTTATAGTCACAGAGGCGTTTCTGTGAATTTCGGGTTGCTCCCACCTGGAGAGCGCGTCTCAGTCTAAAAGGCCAGCCACATTCCATAGGTATTAGGGGTATTTGGGGTATTAGGGTACATTATAGTCACAGATGCGATTCTGTGAAATTCGGGTTGCTCCCACCTGGAGAGCGCGTCGCAACCAGAGGCGCGCCGCTCAGGTTTTTTTTGTTGATTTGTTTTTTGCATGCAATTTTGGTGTGTGATAAATTTTGACCAAATTACAACTTTTTCGTTGCCACTGGGTTTAGCGCATGCTAAGTGCATGGGCACACGGGATCTCGGTTTATCGTCTCATCCGAAAGACTCCGCGTTCAGACCCTAAGGCCTAGTGCAAAGTGTGAGGAAAAATCCCCTGTGCCCAAGTTCGAACTCGGGTTTACTTGACACGAGGCGAACGCGCTACCTCTGTTCCACTCTACGATTGTGACGATGTCTGTGAGTCATGATTCACGTGAAATACTTCCGTCTAAAAACAATTCTACTGTTAACAGTGGAACCTCCCTTATAAGACTCCCTCCCACTTAAGACCTACTTCTCTGAGACATTGCCCTTCTTTGTAAGTATTAAAATTACCTCCCTTATACAACTCCCTCCCACTTAAGACCTACTTCTCTGAGACATTGCCCTTCTTTGTAAGTATTAAAATTACCTCCCTTATACAACTCCCTCCCACTTAGGACCTACTTCTCTGAGACATTGCCCTTCTGTGTAAGTATTAACATTACCTCCCTTATGAACTCCCTCCCACTTAAGACCTACTTCTCTGAAACATTGCCCTTCTTTGTAAGTATTAAAATTACCCCCCTTATGCAACTCCCTCCCACTTAAGACCTTCTTCTCTGAGACATTGCCCTTCTTTGTAAGTATTAAAATTACCTCCCTTATACAACTCCCTCCCACTTAGGACCTACTTCTCTGAGACATTGCCCTTCTTTGTAAGTATTAAAATTACCTCCTTCTTATACAGTACTCCCTTTATACAACTCACTTAGGACCTACTTCTCTGAGACATTGCCCTTCTTTGTAAGTATTAAAATTACCTCCCTTATACAACTCCCTCCCACTTCAGACCTTCTTCTCTGAGACATTGCCCTTCTTTGTAAGTATTAAATTACCTTACCTCCCTTAAGACATCTCCCTCCCGTTTAAGACCTCATTTTGGATGATTTTTGAAGGTCTTATAAGGGAGGTTCCACTGTATTGTCGCTCATTATGCTCATGACATGTAGACCCCAGAATAGACGAATACAAAATAATGTCTGATACAAAACTAATACAGATTTTTTTGGGGGGGTTTCATGCAGATACAAATATAACTCAGCGCAAGAGTACAACAAGCTACAGCTTATGGGCGTACTCAACACATTTATAATTACAAAAGAACAGCTGCATAATTAATTAACAAGAATCATCATAGAAATGGGGTTTTTAACGAAGAAGGCAATAGATAATATGGAAAACGTAAACGTACAAAGGTACAACGTTTACAAACACACGTGTAAGAATAAATGTAAACGAAAAAGCGTAATCAAAAGAGAAAAAAATGGGGCAAACAATTGTACGTGATTAGTCAAATTTTAAGTTCAAACATGTTTCATAATCATCAATAATCAGGGACAAGTATATTTACGTAGAATAGAACATTAGTCATAGACACAAATGCATTTATTCGTATGAAAAACGGTTGGTATCACAGATGACCTTTCCAACCATCTGAAGAATTTGAACATGTTCATGGAAATACAGATATTTCATCAGATTCGTGTACGAGGGAGGGTGGGGGTGGGGTGGGGGTGGGGGTGGGGGGGAGTACAAATATAGAGAACAAAACTAGTAGGATTTCATCAGATTCATTTAGATAGACATAGACATTCATTTAGATAGAGATACAAAATTAATATAGAGAACAAAACTAGTTCATCAGATTCATTTAGATAGACATAGACATTCATTTAGATAGAGATACAAAATTAATATAGAGAACAAAACTAGTTCATCAGATTCATTTAGATAGACATAGACATTCATTTAGATAGAGATACAAAATTAATATAGAGAACAAAACTAGTTCATCAGATTCATTTAGATAGACATAGACATTCATTTAGATAGAGATACAAATATAGAGAACATAACTAGTTCATCAGATTCATTTAGATAGACATAGACATTCATTTAGATAGAGATACAAATATAGAGAACAAAACTAGTTCATCAGATTCATTTAGATAGACATAGACATTCATTTAGATAGAGATACAAATATAGAGAACAAAACTAGTTCATCAGATTCATTTAGATAGACATAGACATTCATTTAGATAGAGATACAAATATAGAGAACAAAACTAGTTCATCAGATTCATTTAGATAGTAGAATTTCAGGTGAATCATGCCTCACAAGTGTCCAAATCGGATCGCAGTGAATTGCATGTCTTAGCGAGGGGGGTGGGGCTGGGGGATGAACATTTTGCCACTAAGAAAATTAGCATGCATTGGCTCTTTCATTGAGTTCAATAGTTTGTTTCATGATTCATCTCTTAATAGTAATTACGTGGGTGCTACTCTTTCATTTTGACACTGATTTCAGTAATTTTAATTTTACCAGAAACTGAACTTCAGGTTGTTTTAATTCATGAAAAAAAATTGACCACGAGCGATTTTGTTGTTCTATCTTGGAAGTTTACAAAGTTTAATAATTTTACAAGGCTTATCACACTCAAGCTGTCTCTGTCTATCATTTTAACTGTCTGTCTGTCTCGTTATCTCTCTCTCTTAACTTGCCCCCCTGAATCGTCCGACGGGGCTCTGCCCCTGTACCCTGCCGGGGCCATGGGTCCTTGGACCCCTGCCTTTCAGGGTTTTTTTCATTTGGGGGAGTTGCACCCGTGTGCAACTACTATTAAGAGTCTAAAACTGGCAGATTTCCCGCTCGCGCGCGGGTGTCTGTGTGTGTGTGTGCGCGTGCGCGCGAGAGAGAGAAATAGAGAAGAAAGAGGGGGTGGGGAAAACAAACACACAGATAGACACAGAGATAGGGGGGGGGGGTGGAGAAAGAGAGAGAATGTGGAAGAGAAAAGAGATGGAGTGAGAGAGACAGAAAGAGAGAAAATGAGAGACTGGCTGTGGAGACAGAGAAAGAAGACATGAGAGAGGATAGGACACAGAGAGAGAGAGGGGCAGAGAGGGGGGGGGGGGGGCAGAGATCAAGACAGAGACTGAGAGAGAGACAGAGACACACAGAGAGAGACAGACAGACAGAGACACAGACACAGACACAGAGAGAGACACACACAGAGAGAGACAGAGACAGAGAGACAGACAGACAGAGAGAGAGAGACACAGAGAGACAGAGAGAAAGAGACAGACAGAGAGAGAGACAGACAGAGACACAGAGAGACAGAGACAGAGAGACAGACAGAGAGAGACAGAGAGAGAGAGAGACACAGAAAGAGAGAGAGACAGATACAGAGACAAAGAGAGACAGAAACAGACAGAGAGAAACAAGACAAACAGACAGACAGACAGAGAGAAATTCTCCCCCACTAATCTCCGAGTGGTCATCGCGAGAGCCAGAGAGTCCTGCTGTCCAGCCGCTAACGAGAGAGAAAAGATTACTGACCACTACTGTGACTGACCACTGGACAGTATCACTGTCCTTTAATTGCACGAGGGAGAGGCCTAATGAAGCAGATAATGAGCGGACTGGTTTGC
>CM065696.1:45212870-45220370 GCA_017654935.2 Phymorhynchus buccinoides | reverse complement strand
TTAGAATGGGAACGAGGGCTGTACGTTGCTCTGTCTGTATGTGCGTGCGTCTGTGTGTGTGTGTGTGTGTGTGTGTGTGTGTGTGTGTGTGTGTGTGTGTGTGTGTGTGTGTGTGTGTGTGTGTGAGAGAGAGAGAGAGAGAGAGAGAGAGAGAGAGAGAGAGAGAGAGAGAGTGAGAGAGCGAGACTGAGAAAAAAAAGCTTCTTCCAATTCAGAGCGCCTAAACTACTGAATCAGTCTTAACGAAACTTGGCAGAGCGAATCCTTGGGCACTGCGACCATGATGAAAGTTCGTTTAACGTCCTCCAGCCTGGAACAGGCGCATATGGGACATTGATAACTATAAAGATAGTGGGACGATTCCGGAGGTACTGCAATACCATTGTGACGTAAGTGTCCCGCGCGACCCGCTTTCTTTATTTCTTATCTACACCCCCCCCCCCCTTCCTTCTCCCCTCCCCACCCCCCACCCCTCTCTCCTTTTCATTTCTCTGTCCGGCCGCCACGTTAATTGCCACCCACCATCTAAAGAACGCCGAATAAGGCAATTATCTCTTTGAAGCAAGATCTATCTCCCCATCACGAGAAAGTGACATCCACAGTCGGCTCCCTTTGAAACCCTTCCTTTCCGAGCACGAGAAGGATTTGAATGTGGGCACGTGATAAGGATGTAATAGGCGCGTGATTGTTCTGTACATTTTGAACATCATCTTGTGACGTGTCGACTGCTATAAACCAATAGCAGGCTTTCATTGTTTGAAAGTGAAGGCTATAATTGGCGTAGTGAGAAAAAGTTTTTCACACAAGACGCTGAAACTGACTAGAGCAACACCTCTCCCAGCCAGAATAGCCCACCTAGTAAGTCTTATTGATGACTGGTGATTGAGACTGGTTGTTTGTTTGACCCTAGTTTTGATCTAGATCCTATGTTCAATGATGAATAAGGAGTAGATAGATATGTTATAGAAAAGAAGTGGTAAACATTCTATTCTATTTATGTGCACTGATTATTTGTGTGTGTGTGTTTTTGACTTGAACACTTTTGGTACCAGAACCGGATTTTATGCCTACTAACCCTTTTGTCTATTTTTAGTAGGAAACCTATGGGCCGCAATCTTGCACTTTATGATACCATTCCTTTCCAGGTGTTGGATGGAGAGTGATGTTGTCTTGATCACCTTTTATGTTTTACTGATCTCAGTTTGTTAACTGAAATTCAGTTTATTTATTAACTACATGTAGTGCTATTGTACAAGGGAAGCCTTCTAGCCGGTTGGGATTCACTAATTCCCTGCCGACTGAAGCCCCTTGTCTCTAAGCCATAGAGATCTACATCCACCTTCTCCTGTGATTATCAGCAGGGCATCGTGGGCCGGACGATCATCCCGGACTCCACCAAGCACCAAGACGGGACCGTCGCCAAGACGACCCGCACCCAGAATCCGCGAGGAGACCACGCCTGAACCGTGCCATCCCGCGAAGCCGTAACCGGAACGACTGGGAGCTACTCTCACCTGACGAGCAAGCCCAGCCAACCCAGCACTCGCCGATCATTACGGAGGAACTTGACAAGAGCTAAGTTTATAAAACCGCGCCAATCACTTGAACTTTCCTACGGACACTGAAGATAATTAGTAACCCTTCCGGCATGGGGCGAACCTTATAGAAAGACAAAAGTCTTGTAAATCCTTTCGGATTCCATTGTTTTTTTATCCATATTTTGTTTTGGCGCCATTGAGCTGCTTTATTATTATTGTTGCATAATCTTATGCAGATTTTGGGAGTAAATAAAATACAAGTGTCAAATAATTCTGAACCCTTTGGTCAGACTGATGAGAGTGGGAGTCTTGTAATTTCATGTAAAACCCTACTTCTCTCTGTCTGCCATTTAGAGCAATTCAACCACTTGTATTTCTTACAACCATACGAGCCAGAACCCGGGCACAAATATAAATTTATTAGATGAAAAGGGGCCGGGAAAGTTGCTCATCTCCCACACCCTAGAGAAGTGGGCTAAAGGCAAATTTTCTAAAGTCTTCCCTAGGGACTTAGCCTTTTAACCCATTACCTCGTCACATCTAATTGGGGGCTCGCGTCCGGGATATTTTTTTTCATAAAGTCTAACAAATTTCAATTCAAACTTTAGTTCCTTTTCAAAACTTATCTTGTGTCCACTGGGAAAGTTATTGTGATTTGGTTCACTGTGTTTTGATTTGATTTGTTTGAATGCTATTTATGACTTTATTTTGATGTGCATGCTATTTCTGTTTATGCTGAAATAGTTAAGTGTTGTTTGATACATTCAACTCAGCAGCTTTGTTTTTATTTTGAATAGTTGTATTTACAACCATGGCTGAGATTGTTAAACTTAGGAGGGAACTTAAAGAATGGGGAGAGTCTCTAGGATTGTCAGGCCAAGAGTTAGCAAATTTTGTCATATCTGAATATGACAAAGAGAAAGCTCGCGAGGAGGCCGAGAAAGACAAACAGCGAGCTCATGAGGCTCAAGAGGCTGACAAAGCTCGTGAGGCTCAAGAGGCTCAAAACTCGCGAGGCTCAAGAGAAAGATAAAAGAGAGCTCGCGAGGCTCAAGAGGCTGATAAAACTCGTGAGGCTCAGGAGGCCGAGAAAGACAAACAGAGAGCTCATGAGGCTCAAGAGAAAGCTCGATAAAGCTCGCGAGAAGCTGAGAAAGACAAACAGAGAGCTCATGAGGCTCAAGAGGCAGATAAAGATCGCGACGCTCAAGAGCAAATCCGTACTCATGAGTTAAGGCAGAGGCAACTAGTGCAGGATGCCAAAAATAAAGAACTCGAACTTGAGGCCACTGAGCGAGAAAAGGCGCGAGACCATGAGCTAGCTATGAAGCAGCTTGAAAACTCAGCAGACTCTGAGACTGCTGCGCCTCAAAATTTTCACCCTCCCATTCATACCTCAGCCATGACCTTCACATTGGAGGCATTCAATGAGGCAACCGAGTCTATCGATGCATTCCTCGATAGATTTGAAAGACTGGCCCAGGAATTTGAGCTTGCTCCGGAAAAGTACAACCTCAAGCTTGCCCAAAGTCTCAGGGGTGTGGCTTATGAGGTGTACAGCAAACTTCCGTCAAGCCAAATTACCGACTACCCAGCTTTGAAAGAAGCCCTGCTCAACAGATACCAGTTGACAGCTGACGCCTACCGGAAAAAGTTCCGGTCAACCAGAAAAGGTAGGGGAGAGTCCTATGCCCAATTTTCAGATAGACTGGGGAACTATCTGACAAAATGGGTGTCCCTTTCTGCCAAAACTGAGTCCTATGAGGATCTCCGGGAACTGATGGTTGGCGAGCAACTGCGCGAAACCATGTCCCCAGAGTTACGCACCTTTACTGCCGAACAAGGTGCCACAACTCTGGCTGACCTCATCCAGCTAAGTGATAGGTACACTCTAGCCCATGATGAACCTAGCGCCCCTAAAAAGCCAAAACTACAGCAAGTAGTTGGGTCCACTGCTTCACAGCAGAGCAGGGGTAACCCCAACTCCAACAGTGGGTCAAACAGTTCTACCCATGAACGACAACCACTGGGACAACCCTTATTCTGCTCATACTGCAAGTCGAACACCCACAATCGGGATGACTGCAGGAAACTTGCTTACAAGCGGCAAAATGTTGCAACTATGCAAGTCGTCTCGACTTCGCAGAATTGCACAAACCCCTCCCCAGTACAGTGTCCAGGCACACCGTCAGTCGTTGGACAGGCGACTGTCAACAACATCCCTGTTCAGTGTCTCTATGACACTGGACTGTCATGCGACGCCATTGTCTGCGGATCCCTAGTCCCCGCGTCAGCATACACGGGAGACTTCATCTCTCTGCAAGGCCCTGATGCTGCAATCCCCCCATCCACTTTGCCAGTCGCCATAATCAATGTCGACACCAGATATGTTAAGGGACCCATCAAGGCAGTGCTCATGGACAGTCCTGTCTATGACCTCATACTGGGATCACAGTATGTGTTTTTAGGGCACCCCTCTCAACCTGCCCTAGTTTCAGCAGCATTCCCTTCTCCCCAATCCACAAACCAACTCCCTCCCTCCTTCCCAAAGAGCAAATCTCCCTCAGCAGGGAAGAAACCTCTCAACGCGGCAAACCAAATTGCCGCGCGAGCCAATCCAGATTGTCCCAAGTCCCCAAGTCCGCCACAACTTGGAAAATCCTTCCCAAGGAATGTCCGCCTAACGACCCAAGACCACTCGCCACAGGTACCTCAGGTGAAAGGCAGCACTGTACCCGCAAACACCCACCGAAGGTACTATCGGGACAGGCCGCCGCACGTACAGCCGTCACCTACCCCTCCCTTTCAGCGAGTGGCAGTCGACTTGGTCGGGCCTCTACCTCAACGGAAGAAGAAATTCCGGTACATAGTCACCGTGGTCGACATATGTACCATGCAGTGCGATGCCGCCCCAATCTCCTCACTTGATGCTAGTCAGGTAGCCGCGGCACTCAAAGCCATTTTCGCCCGAATCGGCCTACCAAACCACATCATCAGCAATGATGAATCCAGGCTAAAGGGGAAACTCAGGCAAGAGGTGTTTGCTATTCTGCAATCAACCTTGGGACAACTCAACACAGGATTGCCGCACCAACCTCAGTCGGAATCCATTCCACTGATCTCTAACCCACCTGCTCCTTTGAACTCTGTGTTGCGACCAGATGTTCCACCATTCCAGCCGACCCAGTCTCCCCACTAATTTGTCCCTGTCGCCCAAGTCGAAAGTGGAGTCGGCGTTCCACAGGAAGATTCCGGTACCAGAATCTTTTCTTCGGGGGGCCTCTGTGACGTAAGTGTCCCGCGCGACCCGCTTTCGCTTTCTTTATTCCTTATCTACACCCCCCCCCCTCCCACCTTCTCCCCTCCCTACACCCCCCCCCCCCTCTCTCTTTTTCATTTCTCTGTCCGGCCGCCACGTTAATTGCCACCCACCATCTAAAGAACGCCGAATAAGGCAATTATCTCTTTGAAGCAAGATCTATCTACCCATCACAAGAAAGTGACAACCACAGTCGGCTCCCTTTGAAACCCTTCCTTTCCGAGCACGAGAAGGATTTGAATGTCGGCACGTGATAATGATGTAATAGGCGCGTGATTGTTCTGTACATTTTGAACATCATCTTGTGATGTGTCGACTGCTATAAACCAATGACAGGCTTTCATTGTTTGAAAGTGAAGGCTATAATTGGCGTAGTGAGAAAAAGTTTTTCACACAAGACGCTGAAACTGACTAGAGCAACACCTCTCCCAGCCAGAATAGCCCACCTAGTAAGTCTTATTGATGACTGGTGATTGAGACTGGTTGTTTGTTTGACTCTAGTTTTGATCTAGATCCTATGTTCAATGATGAATAAGGAGTAGATAGATATGTTATAGAAAAGAAGTGGTAAACATTCTATTCTATTTATGCACACTGATTATTTGTGTGTGTGTGTTTTTTGACTTGAACACTTTTGGTACCAGAAACCCTTTTGAGTTTATGCCTACTAACCCTTTTGTCTATTTTTAGTAGGAAACCTATGGGCCGCAATCTTGCACTTTATGATACCATTCCTTTCCAGGTGTTGGATGGAGAGTGATGTTGTCTTGATCACCTTTTATGTTTTACTGATCTCAGTTTGTTAACTGAAATTCAGTTTATTTATTAACTACATGTAGTGCTATTGTACAAGGGAAGCCTTCTAGCCGGTTGGGATTCACTAATTCCCTGCCGACTGAAGCCCCTTGTCTCTAAGCCATAGAGATCTACATCCACCTTCTCCTGTGATTATCAGCAGGGCATCGTGGGCCGGAAGATCATCCCGGACTCCACCAAGCACCAAGACGGGTCCGTCGCCAAGACGACCCGCACCCAGAATCCGCGAGGAGACCACGCCTGAACCGTGCCATCCCGCGAAGCCGTAACC
Organism: Phymorhynchus buccinoides; assembly: GCA_017654935.2. Lineage (NCBI taxonomy): Eukaryota > Metazoa > Mollusca > Gastropoda > Neogastropoda > Raphitomidae > Phymorhynchus > Phymorhynchus buccinoides. Next base: position 45,214,426 of record CM065696.1, on the reverse strand, counting down.
GGAACGACTGGGAGCTACTCTCATCTGACGAGCAAGCCCAGCCACCCCAGCACTCGCCGATCACTACGGAGGAACTTGCCAAGAGCTAAGTTTATAAAACCGCGCCAATCATTTGAACTTTCCTACGGACACTGAAGATAATTAGTAACCCTTCCGGCATGGGGCGAACCTTATAGAAAGACAAAAGTCTTGTAAATCCTTTCGGATTTCATTGTTTTTTTATCCATATTTTGTTTTGGCGCCATTGAGCTGCTTTATTATTATTGTTGCATAATCTTATGCAGATTTTTGGGAGTAAATAAAATACAAGTGTCAAATAATCCTGAACCCTTTGGTCAGACTGATGAGAGTGGGAGTCTTGTAATTTCATGTAAAACCCTACTTCTCTCTGTCTGCCATTTAGAGCAATTCAACCACTTGTATTTCTTACAACCATACGAGCCAGAACCCGGGCACAAATATAAATTTATTAGATGAAAAGGGGCCGGGAAAGTTGCTCATCTCCCATACCCTAGAGAAGTGGGCTAAAGGCAAATTTTCTAAAGTCTTCCCTAGGGACTTAGCCTTTTAACCCATTACCTCGTCACAACCATGAAAGTCCCGAATTTCATGCGGCTATGATGAAAATCCGTTTAACGTCCTCCGGTCTGGAACAGACACATACGGGACATTAGTGCCAGAAGAAGAGAAGAAGATAAATGGTGTTTTACGTCCTCTCGGTCACAGACACATATGGGACATTTGTAAATACAAAGATGGTGGGAACAATACTGGCTGCAATGCCCGGAGGCAGTGCAACACCAGTAAAGTCCCGAGTTTTTTTATCAATATAGATAGGTGTAGCGGTAACCGCGCCTCGGATAAACCTCATCGGCTATGGTACCGCCACAATGGGATCTAATGGACATTAGTGCCAGTGGTGTCAAACTGGCCAAATGACAAGCCATACAACCGTAATTTCCGTGAACCAGATTTGAATACTACAAAAACATTGATCATTCTAAAATAATGGACGGATTTCACCCAACGTTGGATTTCTGAAAAGTTTTATAAGAAATATTTTTTTGCAAAAATAATGAATTGCTGGATATCACCAAAACTGACACAGGGAAATGCTTGAACACAAAAAACCCTACAATAACCCAAGGGTGACAAATTATCCCCCTTGACTTTCATCAGTAACTGGGGGTACTGTTTACATGGCTCCACCATTTTGTTTCCATCAATTGTAGTTAATTGAAAGACGGTTCGTTTTATGATTTTTTTTGTTAAGCAAAATCCTATTATCACAAATCCAATATAAGATAAATTAATTCATTAATTAATTGTCGTCATGGAGACAATTATTTCTGAACAATTGCCAGTATATGGATGACCCCCCCCCCCCCCCCCTGTCAAATGAAATTGAAAGAAAATTGAAAAAAAGAAATAAAAACAGACAGCATGGAATTGGACAAGAGGGAAATGAAGGAATTTTGCAAAGAAGAATCTAATCTAATTCGTTTAAATTTCGATAACAACAAAATAAGACTAAATGAAATGCAACTGTAATAATG
>CM065696.1:45192870-45200370 GCA_017654935.2 Phymorhynchus buccinoides | reverse complement strand
CTCCCACCATCTTTATATCTACTAATGTCCCATGTGTCTGTTTCAGACCGGAGGACGTTAAACGGATTTTCATTCATTCTATAGAGAGAGTTATGCTATCAAATTACTTTCTGAGTATACACCTGTATCGTTAAAAATTCGGTACTTTCCTGGAGTTGCACTGCCTCCGGGCATTGCCTCCAGGATCGTTCCAACCATATTTATGTCTACTAATGTCCCATCTGTGTCTGTTTCAGACCGGAGAACGTTAAACGGACTTTCATTCATCTATAACCCCATATTTTTCGATCAGCCAGTGCCAGAAGCACCCCCCCCCCCCCTCTCTCTCTCTCTCTCTCTCTCTCTCTCTCTCTCTCTCTCTCTCTCTCTCTCTCTCATTCTCTCTCTCTCTCTCTCTCTCTCTCTCTCTCTCTCTCTCTCTCTCTCTCTCTCCCCACCCCCACCCCACACCTAACAAAAATAGATTTTGCTTTCTATTTGACAAAGAAAAGTAATATAAGCCAGAAACTTGAGTAATATCCCGTAGGGCGGTCAGAAGCGCTCTCATCCGGCTGTGTTCAGTCCAACCACCAATCCACCTTTATTATATCCACGATTCGTGCTCTTTCCCACACAAAAGAGTTGCGCACATTCCGAAAGGCGAATGGCAGACAACATGGAGTTTACTCGTTTGCTCCCTATGCCTACTTGATGGCTTCATCCGAAGTGTGTTGAGGTGAGTTTGGCTGTTGTAGGCCCTAACACTTGCTGGAAACTTGAAGTCTTGAGTGAAAGCGAACGTTGTCAAACGACCTCTTGAAAGGATTTGATCGGCAAAATGAAAGTGTAGACTCAGTAGTCGTAGAGCTCTATATTTGGCGTCTATTTTTTCATTGTTGTTGTTGACCTAGTTACTGCTAGTGTTTGCTAGTAGTAGTAGTAGTAGTAGGGTAGGAACTAAATAAGCCGTCAAGCTTTTTGGCAGTCCCATCGTTTCATCAAACTTGAATGTTCCTTTGATCAGGGTGTAATAGTACTAATAGTAATACGGTTGAATTTTCCTAGCATTTTCTTAAGTGGGAGGGAGTCTTAGACTATTTATAATTTAACTAAAAAAAAGCTATCTGCAGTATCGACGCCAGCTACTTGCAATTTCATTCACAGTAACGACAAGCGGCCATTTTGTCTTGCCTTTTTTTGTTCATTTCTAACCCTGACACCAATCCTAACCCTATCCCTATCTAACCCTATCCCGACCTACAGAAACGGATAGGACTAGGAGTACTTAGCAGTGAGTTATGGCAAGGTAAAACGTAACTAATATGAAAAAAATTGCAAATAGATCATTGGCGTAAAATGTTACTGCAGATCTATAGCTTTCTGCATAACTTAAAGCCAGTGAAATAAACTTTATAAAGGGAGGTTCCACTGTGGCTTACTTGCTTTGTATGACACTGACAGTGATGGAAGTTCTTCAACTTCTTGTGTGTGTGTGTACTTTATGTATGTGTTGTGTGCCACTGTACTTATCACTGTAATGTGTGTAATCTGTATCGTGTTTGTGATATATCACAAACACGATACAGATTACACACATTATATATCACTACACTCTATCCATGTGTGCAGTAATGTGTTTCAGTTTTCTTTGCATACATCATTACATGTGTGAAAGTTTTGAGCAAAAGCAAGGCAAATTGAATGATCAAATTCAAAGCATTTGATTTTCATTGTAATTTACATACATTATCTAATATTTTTCTATTTAAATTTGTATACCATCTCGCTCTCTCTCTCTCTCTCTCTCTCTCTCTCTAGAGCTCTTTATATGCTAGCGCAACGCCTAGTACTGGTAATGTCGAGTACCAGTAATGCCCAGTACCGGTAATGCCAAGTACCGGTAATGCTGAGTACCGGTTTTGCTGGGTCCTGCGAAATATTATATTAGATTAGATTAGATTAGAAATAGGGACGAAAAAAATATAGCCGTTAGGCTTTCAAAGTCCCATCTTTGTGTTTTTGTTTTTATTTTTACATACTCAAGGTATATCGTGCACTCAGGTTTTTGCATTGAATTAATCATCGTATTCATTTATAAAATTTTAACTGGTCGAGCTCATTTTTAAAGCCGTTAGTATTAGGTGCTCTCTTAATGTTAGTTGGTAGTTGATTCCATAAAGGTGCAACTCTGTTAGTATAAGAATATTTTCTTGTGTTAGTTTTACAAAATTCAATAAATATTTTATCAGTGCTATTTCTTGTTCTGTCATAATTTGTTAGTTTGAAAAATTCTGTTGCATTTAAATCATCAATATTATTAAATATTTTATAACTTTGTATTAGATCACCTCTTAGTCTTATTCTCCTTGCTTTCAAACTTGGAAGATTCAGGCGTTCCATTCTCTCTCTATACGAATAGTTATTATATCCATTAATTAATTTAGTTGCCCTTCTTTGCACCTTCTCTATTAATGTTGATTGTCTTTTCAATTTGGGATACCAAATAACATTACCATATTCTATATGCGGTCTAATTAAGCCTTTGTATAAATGCAGGAAAGTATCCTGATCTAAATATGAAAAAGTTCTTTTAATAATACCAAGCATTTTATTTGATTTCTTAACAGCATAATGAATATGGTTATCAAATTTATAATTTTCATCAAAAATTACACCAAGATCCTTTTCTTCTGTGCACTTTGATAAAATATAGTTGGTACCATCTTTAATCATAGTATAATTATTACAAGTGTTATTGTTACCCAGATGTAAAACTTTACATTTTGAGGCATTAAAGTATAATTTCCAAGTATCTGTCCACTTCACTAATGAATCTAGATCATTTTGTATCTCATCTTTATTTACGGATGTATTATATTTTTGTGTCATCTGCAAATATCTTACAAAAGCTAACCTGTGGCAAGTCATTTATAAAAATCGTAAAAAGTAACGGACCAAGGATGCTTCCCTGGGGTATACCACTAGTTACATAGATCTACATTATCAGAGTAAGCGTCACCAACTCTAACTAATTCAGTAATTGTTTTCTATCATTCAAAAAGTTTTCAATCCAAGCTAATAATTTACCTGTTATACCATAATATTGTAGTTTAATAAGTAATCTCTGATGGGGTACAGTGTCAAACGCTTTTCTAAAATCTAAATAAATAATATCTACGTTATTACCTTTATCTATTAATTTAGTTAAGTCATTTATTACATATTATATATACATATATGATTAATACTTTTGTTTTTCTCCTTCCTATTTTTTTCTCTCATCCCGTTCTACTCCCCACCGCACCCCCCACCCCCACCCCACCCCAACCATCCACCACCTGTTGAAATTTTGCACCAAGATAGTCACTATCCCTGGTCATGCCTGTTCCAAATGCCGAGTCAATGTCAGGTCTGGTTACGCTGCGGTTTGTGAAAAGGTGAAGCGGCATATATCGCGCGCATTTCTAAATCGATTCGCTTCTGGCATACGGATAGTCACTGTCCCTGGTCATCTACCTTCCAAATTCGAAGGCAATCCGTCCAGAAATACCGGAGATACGGGCGCCGAGAGGCCGGTGGATGCGCGTTTCGCGCATTTGCCAAACCGCGCAAATGACACGGCTGCCTCGGTTGCTGTTAGGGCTCATAGCAAATTTGAAGCGATTCGGTCGAAAAACGGCGGAGTTATAAATATAAGGCCCGTTCTGTGTTCCACACGGACACATGGACGGACACACACTTGGCGTTTCATAATATGATGTATTTTGTGTCCAGTCAGGCCGGATGTAAAAAAAAGCATATTTCTTTACTCTATTTATAGTATTACCCTCTATAGTCTATAAATAAAATTGATTCAATTCTCTCTCTAGTCTCTCTCTCTCTCTCTCTCTCTCTCTCTCTCTCTCTCTCTCTCTCTCTCTCTCTCTCTCTGAGAGTGACTCTCTTTCCATCTCTTCCTCTCCCTCTCCCTACCTCTCTCTGAGTCTCTTTCTCTCTCAATTTCTCTCTCTCTCTCTCTCTCTTTCTCTCTCTCTCTCTCTCTCTCTCTCTCTCTCTCTCTCTCTCTCTCTCTCTCTCTCTCTCCTTGGAAAATAAAGTTTAAGTTTTCAAGTTTTCTCTCTCTCTCTAGTTTGAGTCTCTCTCTCTCTCTCTCTCTCTCTCTCTCTCTCTCTCTCTCTCTCTCTCTCTCTCTCTCTCTCTCTCTCTCTCTCTCTCTCTCTCTCTCTCTCTCTCTCTCTCTCTCTGTGTGCCTGTTGGTATACATGTCTGTCTATGATATTAATTAGATCTCTATAGTCTGTCACTAGTGTCAGTGTCACTCTCTCTCTCTCTCTCTCTCTCTCTCTCTCTCTCTCTCTCTCTCTCTCTCTCTCTCTCTCTCTCTCTCTCTCTCTCTCTCTCTCTTCTCTCTCAGTCTCTGTAAGTATAATTGTACAGAAAAAAATTGCTCATGAATAACACCTACAGAACATCCGCTTGTGATTCATCTGAATGACAAAATTGATCCCACCACTGTGCAGCCATGGAAGAAAAATTGCTGCAATTAACGGATCAGTTACTGTTGACTGTCAATTTCCACACCTCCTACAGAGAAAATAATTTGTACAGTGTTCGTTTTTCATCTTTGTTCTCAAGCTTGTCTGTGTGTCCGTCAGTCCACTTTTCTGCTTTTAAAACTCTAAAAATGTTTGAAACAGAATTTCAGATATATTTCATCAGATGATGGCAGGGCTCCCAATCGTCCTGCAAATCAAGGGGTCCCAGGGACTCCTTCACTTACAGTCTAGAGGGTCCTAGAGGCGGGATAGAGGGTCACAGTGGCATTGCGGATTCATACTAAAAAATATTTGTTTCTAACTAGTGCATCCCTGGGACCCCCTGCACATTCTTTTAGAGGGTCCTTTAGAATTTTAGTACTTCATAGACCCCCAAATGGGGGTCCCTGGGAGCCCTGGATGGGGACTACAAAATATTGCGAACGAAACTAGTAGTAGATTTTCATCCGATTCATTTAGACAAATTCTTCTTCTTCTTCGATTGATCTTCCACCTTCATCGTACTGAAGATTCTGAAAATTAACTTGGAAAAAGGTTTCTGCGCTTAGGTTAGGCTTCTGGTTTAAAGTCTTGGCTTAGTATGATGGGTAGAGAGGGAGTCGTGGATGAGGGTGGAGGGGGGGAGGTAAGGAGATGAGGAAGAAGGGGACGGGAGGGAGGGAGGGGGGGTTAGATCTGGCTTTTGAAGGCTCCCACTGTGGCTGATGACACTGCCACAGAAGGGAGCAGGTTCCACTCGGCAATGGTCCGAGGGAAGAAGGACTGCTGACGGTACAGAGTCCTGCATGCTGGCAGTTGGTACGCCTCAGCATGCAGGAAACGAGTAGATCTTGTTGGAGGGCTGGGGGCTGGCTTTCTGGAGGAGTTGATCGCCAATTCTCCATGATGGAACTTGAAGAAGTTGGTGAGCCGTACCTTTCTTCTTCGCTCTGATAGCGGGGACCAGTTCAGTTGCTCATATATGGAGTCTACGCTGGACGTCTGGCGGTGACGGTTGACGACCCAGCGCGCCCCCCTCCTCTGTACAGCTTCTATTTTCTTGATGTTGTTGCTGGTGAAGGGGTCCCACACACTACTTGCATTTCTAGTGTTGGTCGTACTAGAGCTAGGAAGGCCCTTTCTTTGATGTGGATACTCCAGACCTTCAGAGTTCTTCTAATAAAGCCCAGAGTTTTGTTGGCTCTATTGACGATGTTGGAGATGTGGGAGTCCCATCGCAGATCATTGGAGTTGGTGACTCCTAGGTACTTTATCTCCTCGGTGTTAGAGAGGGTGTGGCCATGAACATTGTACCGCTTCACTGTGGGTTTGCGTTTTCTTGTGAACTGGATGGACTGGCACTTGTCAGGATGGAATTCCATGTGCCATTTTGTCTCCCAGTCTGTCGAGGTCGTGCTGGAGAGCCTGTTGATCAGAGGGGGTGGCGACGTTCTTGTGGCACAGAGTATCGTCGGCAAACAGGCGGGTTGTTGCTGTGAGACCTTGGGGGAGATCGTTGATGTATTTCATTAGTATTTCATGAGAATCATTATCATCATAATTTTATCCTGCCTCACAAATTATGTCACAGTTGGACAGCCATTTGACTGCAGTTGTATATTTTATATGTGTGAATCACTGATTCAGTCAGCCCCTTTAGTCACTCAATTAGTGTCTTTGTTTAATCTCTGTTTCTAGTACAGTGGAACCTCCCTTATAAGACCTTCAAAAATCATCCAAAATGAGGTGTCTATAAAGGAGGGGTCTTATAAGTTATAAGGAAGGTAATTTTAATACTTACAAAGAAGGGCAATGTCTCAAAGAAGTAGGTCTTATGTTGGAGTGAGTCTTATAAGGGAGTCTTATAAGGGAGGTTCCACTGTACTATAGCAATGTTGGGTAGTGTTGGCTGGCTGAGTCAATTAACCCTTTCACCGCCAAAGTCGCATTTTAGCACCACAGTGATTTAACACCTATGTCACTAAAAGGCATCAAATTGTCTATTATCCAAAGACCCTATTGTCTTAGTTTTGGGAAGTAAGGATAGACCTTATTTTATATATATCACAGAAGAATCCCCAATACTGCAGATGGTTTTTGTTCTCTACCCAGGTAAACTTAATAGACATTTTTAGCTGAAATATGGCTGGCGGTGAAAGGGTTAAGGTCTGTGTACACGTTAACATTATTCACAAAATATATGTATTTCCCCATGGCAACAGAACACAGTGTTAGGCCACTCATAAAGGTCTCTACACACGTTAACAATATTCACAAAATATCACTATTTCCCCATGGCAACATTGTGAGTTGTAATGTAAAAATTGTAAGTCATATTATGAGTGGCCTAACAGAGAACACTGTGTTGCCATGAGGAAATAGAGGTATTTTGTGAATTATGTTTACGTGTACAAAGACCTTAATATGACTTACAACTCACTGTGTTGCCATGGGAAAATACAGTCAAACCTCTATTATAAGACCCTCCGTTAAAAGACCTCCTCTCATTTAAGACTGAATTTGGTGGCACAGATGTGATGCACATCTTACTATAAGTATAATTTATGTATAAAAGTTTTAAAACTGACCTCCGTTATAAGACCCCTCCAATTTAAGACCGATTTGTCTTGACTTTTGGGAAGTCTTAAAGTAGAGGTTTAACTGTAGTGATATTTTGTGAATATTGTTAACATGTACACAGACCTTTAGCATAGTGGTTCTTCTTCTTCGATCGCTCAGACAGTTTCCTGTCGATTATGAGCGCAGATGCGTCATGCTGCCATTAGGCATTATGTGCCTAAGAATTGGTTAGGCCCAGCAAGTCCGACTTCGGCTGGAGGAAATGTTTTTGAAAGTGTTTCGTGAAAAAAGGCAGGAGAATGGACCGGTAAGGCAGAAAGATAGTAGATGACAGTAAGCAAAGGGAAAAGGCAGAGTCAAAGAGTGACAGATTAGAAGAAGTTACAAGCACAGAACTTCCAGAAGG